>CM069243.1:21802244-22402244 GCA_035582765.1 Acer negundo | reverse complement strand
GCTTTTAACAATTGCTGATTTGCATATCATTTTCCATCAGGACCGGGAATGCTTTGCTTGTGCTCCAACTGGTTCAGGCAAAACCTTGGCCTTTTTGTGTCCCATGCTTATGAAACTTAAGGTAATGTTCATGTCTTTTGTGTAATTTTGTGAACTATATGAATCTCTGATGAAATTTCTTATATAATCAGCATGCATCTAAAGATGGCATCAGAGCTGTGATAATGTGTCCTACACGGGAGTTAGCAGTGCAGACAACCAGGGAATGCAAAAATCTGGCTAAAGGAACTAAATTCCGTATCAAGCTAATGAAGAAAGAACTTATGAGAGGTGCTGATTTGTCAAAATTTTCTTGTGATGTGCTTATATCCACACCACTTCGATTACGATTGGCTATTCGGAAGAAAAAGATGGATTTGAGCAGGTTCGTGCTGATGGAGACATTTTACTAGTCAAGCTTTTAATTGAGTGTCTTTCATAAAAAGTCTATGATACTACTAAACTGTGTAAACTTGAGGAATTATATACTGGAGACGTGTCTTATATCTAGTTACTGAGTACATTCAAATGGAAACAAAGTGCATCAAATATATGATGACGGGATGTTAAAATGCTTCTTACATGAGTTTCTCTTTTTTTTTTTCCTTTCTTTTTTGTTGGGCAGGGTTGAGTACCTTGTGCTGGATGAAGCTGATAAGCTGTTTGAAGTAGGTAGCTTGCTGAAGCAAATCGATCCTGTGGTCAAAGCATGCTCTAATCCTTCAATAATACGCTCATTGTTCAGTGCTACTTTACCTGATTTTGTTGAGGAACTTGCACGATCAATAATGCATGATGCTGTTCGAGTAATCATTGGAAGGAAGTAAGTATGAAATGTTAACTCTTAGAAGCAGAGTGATTGAGTTGGTGTTTATCTTGTTTCTGAATTTTTTGAACAGGAATACAGCTTCTGAATTAATCAAGCAAAAATTGATTTTTGCTGGAAGTGAAGAAGGGAAACTTCTTGCACTTCGTCAAAGTTTTGCAGAGGTAAGCCGGTAGCAACTGGAACGTGTGATGAAAGCTTGTTGGAAAATTGTTGGTGTGACATATTGCAGCATATATTTAGTAGTTATCCTTTTATTGCAAGTGGGGCTTATCATATTCTTGATCTACGCCCTGCTTTTGTTGTCATGTTGTGTTGGCAGTAGAGCTTGAATCCACCTGTACTGATCTTCTTACAAAGCAAGGAACGAGCCAAGGAACTCTATGGGGAGCTGGCATATGAAAACATCAGAGTTGGTGTCATCCACTCTGATCTGTCCCAAACAGAGGTACTTTAATTTTAGCTGTCAACGGGAACGTGTGATGAAAGCTTGTTGGAAAATTGTTGAGTGTGACATATTGCAGCATATATTTAGTAGTTATCCTGAGTTTCTGAACTTCAAACTACTAGTGTTTGCACACATAACATCAGAAAAAACTTGTTTTAGTGAAAAAATATGGTTCATTGGATGGTCATACTTAAGCCCATGTAGTTTGTTTTAAATAGTACAGACCTGGCTTGTGAGTCCCAAAAATGTTTTGCATTGAAAAACTGCTGCCGGTGAAATGTGTTTGGACATGTTATATTTTTTATACCACAACGTTGTATTTCTAAATATTGTTGTTAGTAATAGAAATGTCCCAGCAATGTTTCCATATAAACGATCAAAACTGGACTGGAATTCTCTGAGTGGTATCCATAAGGTTTCAGGTCCACGAGAAATTTGTGCATAGAGCTGGTGCTAGGATAGCTAGATTCACCATGTCAGTATCATGATTCTCTTGTTACTTGAACTTCATCTCATTCTTTTGTATCCAGCGTGAAGATGCAATCGATGACTTCAGAGCGGGTAAAATATGGGTTTTGATTGCCACCGATGTCATTGCCCGTGGTATGGATTTCAAGGGTGTCAACTGTGTGATTAATTATGATTTTCCAGATTCTGCTGCTGCTTATATTCACAGGATAGGTATGTTGCTCAACCTGTGGCCTTCCTATGTCACTGATTTATTTAATTTTAAGTTGAGTTGGTGGATTATTGATTGGAATTATGAGAAATGACTTGGACTTGCACATTGTTACTGAAACTAAAATCGCTGATCTTTAAAACAGGTCGGTCGGGGAGAGCAGGGAGGAGTGGAGAAGCTATCTCATTCTATGCAGAAGACGATATTCCATTTCTGCGCAACATCGCTAATGTAATGGAAGCGTCAGGTTGTGAGGTTCCATCTTGGATCAAGGCCTTGCCCAAACTCAGGGGGAAGAAGCATCGCCCACGAAGAGAGAGAATTTCAACCAAACCAAAAGACAAAACTGATGGGGAAGCAAACCAAAAGGTGAAACTGAAGGGGAAGAAGCGTCGCCCACGAAGAGTTTCGATTTCAGCCAAACCTAAAGGCGAAACTGAAGGGGAAGCAAACCAAATGACGAAACTGAAGGGGAAGAGGCTTCGCCCACGAAGAGTTTCGATTTCAACCAAAACAAAAGGCGAAAGTGAAGGGGAAGCAAACCAAAATATGAAGCTGAAGGGGAAGAGGCTTCGCCCGCAAAGAGATTGGATTTCAACCAAACCAAAAGGCGAAACTGAAGAGGAAGCAAACCAAAAGACAAAACCGAAGGGGAAGAGGCTTCGCTCACAATGAGAACTGATTTCAACCAGACCAAAAGGCGAGGATGAGTGAAAGTATAATCTCCCGAGTTTTCCTTTGTTGTGAATTCTAAATTAATATAGAAATTTGACAAAATCTGAACTTTTGTCGTGAATTTTGATGGTCTTCAATGGCATTAGTGACTACTTTCATTTGCTAATAAGAATGATATAAACGGATTTCAACCAAATCTCAGTGCAAACAAAAATGTCATGAAACCAAATATTATCAATTTGGGCTCTAAATTAAATGGTAATACAAATGTTATCATTATTTTTGATAATAAAGAAAATTAAAGATCTTAATCAAAGTGTTTGATTAGATTACCAAAAATTAATCACAATAATATTTATGAAGTAATCTATTGAGCCAGGAAAATGTTGCTGTCAAAGACTCAAACATTATCATGCTCAACGCAACACAGAATTGATTATATTGACATATAAGCCGATACAAAGATGATAAAATCCAACATGTTAATATTACTGAATTCTAGCTTACATTTAAGACTATAGTTGATGAGAATCACTGCTTTTGGAAATTGAAGGACAAGCAGTCAAGAGGGATGGACTAAGAGGCTTGTAATGGGTGGAAAGCATCTTCTCTCGAATCAAATGTTTAGGGCAACACAGTAATGTACTAATGTCAATCTGATTTCTCGTGATGCTTGTCAGACTTGTTCCGCGGATTGAAGACGAGTCTGTATAACATACTTAGCTCATCAAGGAAATAAGAAACTTGATTCTTGAGGCTTTGAGCAACTACCAGGCTCAATGGGCAACATAATCTTGTCAATGGCACAATGATATCTTCTCCTATCAAAAATTAACCACAATAATCAATGGATAACTTTCATATTCAGAACAAAACTTGACAGTTGTTACTTCAATAGTTATGCCATTATGAAATCTTAAGTTTTAGAAAACAAAAGAAACGAAAACAAGAAAACAGCATACTTGAAGAACTTGCCAACATGACTTCCCGGGCAGTTAATCTGAGAACGAACTTAACAGTGAGAACGAATCCCATCTTTGTTTCTGCCAATGTATGAGGTTCTGCTGAAGCCTATATTTGGAATTGAATACGATCTTCATCCAGCATTTGCAACCACAACTCCTCCAGTATTGTATATATTCTGTCCCTTTCTGGATGGTTACTATCTTCTGCAAAGAAAACATTGATCCTATTCATAACTTCGATCCAGCTCTGACCTGGAATTTTCCTCAGACCCATTTCTTTCATCAAGCTCCTCAATCTAGCAACATCTTCCCATCTTTTGGAAGAAGCATATATGTTGCAAAGCAATACATGAGCAGCAGAATTGGTAGGATCAACCTTCAAAATATTCTCAGCAGCTCGTTCCCCGACATCAACATTCCCATGTGTTTTACAGGCAGCTAGCAAAGTCTTCCACACCACGACACCAGGGTCAAGAGCCATTTGATTGATAAAAGCCTCGGCTTCATGTATATGTCCAGCACGAGCGAGCAAGTCAACCACACAAGAACAGTGCTCTCTTGTTGGAATAATCCCATATTCAGTTTCCATATTTCTGTACAACTGCAACCCTTCTTCTACCAGTCCAACATGACTGCAGGCACTAAGGACTCCGAGAAGTGTCACTTCGTTTGGCCTAACTCCTTGGCTTTTCATCCTTCTAAAGAGTTCAAGAGATTCCTCTCCACATCCGAACTGAGCATACCCCACAATTAAACTACTCCACGAGACAACATTAGGATCCTCCATAAAATCAAAGAGCTCACGGGCAATTTCAAGTGAGCCACATTTTATATACATGTCAATCAAACCATTCATGACGTAAACATTGAGCACATGTCCAGTTTTCATGATGTAGCAATGAACTTGATTACCCATTTCCATTGATGCTATTTCTGCACAAGCCCCAATTACATTCATTAAAGTAATATGATCGGGCTTATTTTGAGAAACAAGCATTAGTTTTAGCAATCGGAATATCTCTCCAGCCTGATTATGCTGCATACAAGCTGTAAGAATCGAGTTCCAAGAAACCGAATCTGCATTCTTTCCCAACTCTTCAAATACCAAAAATGCACTGCGAAGCATAGAGCACTTTGCATACATGGCAAGCAGAGCGTTGCACTCTGAAACACTAGAATCAAAACCCGTCTTAATAATGTAAGAGTGGACCTGCATACCCTGACTGAGTGCCAAAGGACTGGTGCAAGCACAAAGCAGGGAGCGAACAGTGAGTCCATCAGGGATCAGCCTTAGATGCCTCATGCGACCAAATAAAGATAAGGCTTCATTAACATTGCTATTATTAGCAACCCCGGCAATAATAGCATTCCATGATGCTAAATCAGGCCTTTCTATCTGATTGAATATAATTCTTGCAAAATCTAAAAATCCACATCGGGCATACATGTCACATAGGGAGCATCCAGCAAAAATGTTTCTCCCTAAACCAAATTTTATGCAGATCCCATGTATCTGTCTTCCATATTCCGAATGTAGGAGGCTGCTACAAGCACTAAAAACACTGCCAAATATATACTCATTTGGCTGGTAATCACCATGACAGAGCATTTCTTTAAAATGACACAAAGCTTCCCTGTCATAACCAAGCTGGGAAAACCCTGCAATTATTGAACCCCATGAAATCAAATCCCTTGTTGCAATACGAGAAAACACATTCCACGCATCATCAATTTGATCAAACTTTGAGTACATCGCAATAAGAGCATTCTGTGCAATAAGATGAGAACCAACTTCTGATTTTACTACCTGGGCATGAAGTTGCCTTCCTAAGCCAACATTGCCTCCACCCGAACAAGCTTTTACTACGCTCCCAAAGGAGAACTGATCCGGCATAATGCCCGACTTCAGCATTTGATAGTACAATTTAATGGCATCATGTCCTTTACCATTCTGTGAGTACCCAGCAATCACAGAAGTCCAGGAGACCACATTCCTTTCCGGCATGTCATCAAAAACTTTTCTAGCATCTTTCAATGACCCACATTTGCCATACATATTGAGAATGTGATTATAAAGAATAATGTCCGGCTGAAACTTGGAAGTCAAAATATGACTGTGGACTTTCCTTCCATTATCTAGAGATCCCAGAGAAGAACAAGCAGAGATCAAATAAGCATAACTACTCGAACTCATTGAGTAGTTCGTATTCTTTCGCAAGAAATCAAATGCTTCAAGAGCTTCATTGTAACGTTTTTGCTTGTAAAGAGAGCTTATGTAATCATTGCTAGACTGTTCAGTTCTAAAGAAAGGTACAACATTTAATTCTACATTAGCCTGACTGCAACTAGAACTGAATCGCAATTGGGGTTTCAAGTTTCTAATCATTGGAACAGCTTGTCTGAGGCAATTCTTCGAGCAATTAGAATGCATAAAAAAAAAAAAACATAGGGAGCACATGAATTACACCTCATGAAACCGCATTGACATCAAACACAACCACCAATAACAAGCAAGAGCACGATCAAATCAAACATGGAATCATGCAACTCAAAAACCACCATTAAATTATATCAAATAAATCACAAACAAATACGTGAAAGCTATTAGATACCCAGAAAGAGAAACAAGCAAAATACCTAAAAAAGTTAGGGTTTTTTTTTATTTTACACTTCTTAATTCTTATAGATGTATTCAAGTTTCAAACAATAATTTTTGTAGAAATCTGAAAAATTAAACAAACTACAAATTCAGCATCTTGTAAATTTGCTCTCACTAGAACATTGAACTGAAAATGGGCGCGCAAATATTATGGAGGCTATTAGTATTGAGGGGCAAAATGGGTATTTTTGTTAAATTAAGGAGTCTCCCGTCATTTCAATATTTTAAAGGGATAATATGGGAAATACACGGAAAATAATCCCATTTAGATTTTAGACCGACTCTCGAACACTATATAAACCCTAGTGAGAGGGTTCACTAGGTCAGCCTCCTCGTTCGCTTGATCTGTACGCTAACCTTCTTTGAGAGATAGCCACAGCTCATCAAGCGATAACTAGGGTTTATTCTTTGTTTGCTGTAGAGGTTTGATATCTTTTTTTCTTTCTATCAATAGTCTTAATATTTGCTGTTGTTTGTTTTGATATAGTTTTAATGTAATCTACGTTGTTTGTTTTGATTTAGAAGAAAGTTGACGCTCTGACGATTTGTGATGGTTTGCGGATTTCTATATGATTCCTATATGATTTTGGTTTCGTTTTCGAATCTGGTTGTGAGATGTTTGTTATGTCGCTTCTGTTGTTATCTCGCTAAACGACTTTGATTTTAAGATTTTATTGATGTTTTTCAAGTTCGACTACTGGTCTGTTTGTCTGATAGAATTAATTACATGAATCTGGCTTTTTTGTTGCTGTATTTGTTTGAGTAATAAAGTATTTTTGTTAATGGAGGATTTTTAAAAAAACTTTTTAGAGTGTAAAGATTTTGAGTTCGAGTTTTTTTTATTTTATAACACTGAAATGGAAACCACCTTTGAAACGAATGGAACCTGAGAATACGTTGTGTTCCTTTGGGAACAAAAGTGAATCGAGAAGATCGCTTGGGCTTTTGTTTGTTTTGACTCGAGGGTGGTTTTCTGTTTCCAGGAAAACTGTTTGTTTGCTCAACTGGCTGTAGTTCAGTGGAAAGAACTCTATGCTTCGTCATGGAGGACCTGGGCTCGAATCCCAGCAGCCATTGCTTTTTAAATTGCTTACATGAAAATATGTATCATGTATCTTTATAGGTGTCTGTTTATAGTATGCGGTTTCGTTATTCATGTCTAGTGATATATGCCATTGCCTTCTGTGTTTGTAGGTTTATAGTATCCAATATTTTACTGATATCAGGTTTGGCTTTTAAATTTTTGGTTGTTTATTACTTAATTGACTGTTGTGCTGACTTGGGATGTTCAGAGGGCTCTTTATTTTCTGCTGCCATTTGGTTTTGTTTAATGCTAAACATGTGATATGGTGATGACATACTGGGCTGTGATTGTGGAGAGAAATAAAGAAACTCTGTATTTTTTTCTGGTTTTCGTGATTTGTTTTCTTAATGTTTTGAGTGACTGTTTTATGAACACAATTATATCTCTCTTTTATTATTTTTATTTTCTAATTTCACTTTCCTTTGCTAGTGTTATAATGGGGAAAGAGAAAGTTCATATTAACATTGTGGTGATTGGCCATGTCGACTCTGGCAAGTCGACCACTACTGGTCATTTGATCTACAAGCTTGGAGGTATTGACAAGCGTGTGATTGAGAGGTTTGAGAAGGAAGCTGCTGAGATGAACAAAAGGTCCTTCAAGTATGCCTGGGTCCTGGACAAGTTAAAGGCTGAGCGTGAGCGTGGTATCACCATTGACATTGCTCTGTGGAAGTTCGAGACCACCAGATATTACTGCACTGTCATTGATGCTCCTGGACATCGTGACTTTATTAAGAATATGATTACTGGTACCTCACAGGCTGACTGTGCTGTCCTTATTATAGACTCCACTACTGGTGGTTTTGAAGCTGGTATCTCCAAGGACGGTCAGACTCGTGAGCATGCTTTGCTTGCCTTCACTCTTGGTGTCAAGCAAATGATCTGCTGCTGCAACAAGGTAATCTATTATGTCAAATGGCACTGTGTAAATCATATCCATTTATAGTCATGGTTTCATTTTTGTTCTTGCGAATGTTCTATTGTTATCTGCTTGCCAGATGGATGCTACCACCCCAAAGTACTCAAAGGCACGATATGAAGAAATTGTTAAGGAAGTCTCTTCCTACCTGAAGAAAGTTGGCTACAACCCTGAGAAGGTTCCTTTTGTCCCCATCTCTGGATTTGAGGGTGACAATATGATTGAGAGGTCCACCAACCTTGACTGGTACAAGGGACCTACTCTTCTTGAGGCACTTGACCAGATTAATGAGCCCAAGAGGCCATCAGACAAGCCCCTCCGTCTCCCACTTCAGGATGTCTACAAGATTGGTGGTATTGGAACTGTACCCGTTGGACGTGTTGAAACTGGTTTTATCAAGCCAGGTATGATTGTGACATTTGCTCCATCTGGATTGACCACCGAAGTTAAGTCTGTTGAGATGCACCACGAGGCTCTCCAAGAAGCACTCCCTGGTGACAATGTCGGATTCAATGTGAAGAATGTTGCTGTGAAGGATCTTAAACGTGGTTTCGTTGCTTCAAATTCGAAGGATGATCCCGCCAAGGAAGCAGCCAACTTCACTTCCCAGGTCATCATCATGAACCACCCTGGCCAGATTGGAAACGGCTATGCCCCTGTGCTTGATTGCCACACTTCCCACATTGCTGTCAAGTTCTCAGAGATCCTCACTAAGATTGACAGACGATCAGGTAAAGAGATCGAGAAGGAGCCCAAGTTCTTGAAAAACGGTGATGCTGGATACGTGAAGATGATTCCTACCAAGCCCATGGTGGTGGAAACTTTCTCCGAGTATCCTCCACTTGGTCGTTTTGCTGTGAGGGACATGCGTCAAACTGTGGCTGTGGGCGTCATCAAGAGTGTGGAGAAGAAGGATCCTAGCGGAGCTAAGGTTACCAAATCTGCGGCCAAGAAAAAGTGAAAGCTAGAAGAGAAGTGTCCTTTATTTGATATTAAAACATTTTTGAGTCGTTAAATTTTAGCTTATTTTTCAGTTTTGGTGGCTTTGTCGCTGCTCTCTGCCGTTGTTCTTGTAGGTATGGTGTCGATGTTGAGCATCCAGGTGTAAACCTTGAGTGCTTTACAAGGCAGTGACAGAATCTCACAGCTTATTTTGTTTTAGAATTTAGTTTTCTAGTCATGATTGAATGAACAATTTTATATATTGGTGGTAAATTTTTAGGTTGGTTGAATCTTCCTCATCTATTGGGTTTTTTTTAGAGTTAATTTTTCCTGTTCAATTTTATTTTTGCTGCTTTTGCTTTTTAGATCTCAACATCTCATGATCAACGGCAAGTTTTTCTTCACAAATTTCGAATTAATTGTAATAGTTGAAAATAAATAAATAAATAACAGGATGAATCTTGTGGGTTTTGCAACACGATTGGAAATATTTTCTTTATATTTATTTTCAAACCTTTGATTTTTGTGTAGACCGTCGGATTAAAATCTAATATCTACTTTTTATTCTAATAACTGTACCATTTCGTATCACGTCAAATCTTTTTCATATCTTAGTAGGTTTCGACATTCTATTAAAATATATGTTGCATATGTTTGTTTATTGGATTTTATAAGACAGTTTTGGCACATGGGCTTGAGCGAGGCCCGGTTCGTTTGCTTATTTCACCCATAATGTGAGGGTTCGCCAATTACTTGTTGAGTGGCGATATTTACACTCCTGTATAACTATATCTACACCTCAATTAGTAATTTTTTCTTAATTCAAACATTTTAAAATAATTATAAATACAGGCATGAGACATCTATCAAATTAATGCAATATTTAATATTTTTAAAAATTAGAATATCTTTTCAAAATATAAATATTTATTAAATTTAAATAGTGGTTATTTAAATTAAACTATTAACCAATTATTATAAAATAGTTTTCAAGACAAAACTATTTAGGTTAAAATAAAAATAAAATGAGATCCACGTGTGGCTGCTGCTTTGATTTGTATGGGGAAAATGAAAATGTGGACGCAATCAAAAGTCATGGGAGGAATTAAATTGGCTTCGGTTGAAAAACTTCTTCCCTCTAAGAATTGAATCAGAATATTAGAAATTTAGAAAATCATACACTTTGAAAAATTGAAAGCTTATTCAAAACATTAAATCTGTAGCTTACAGCTATGAAATTAATTCTTTCTCGTTAATTTCCAGATTAGTTGTTCAAACTGTTTATGGGTTTTGCTAGTTTTGTATTTCCGGTTCTTGTTTGAGTTAATGAAATTTTTCTTCAAAAAATAAATAATAATAATACAAGGAGGCATGCCGGGAGACTCCTCCCATGCTTTTTATTTTTATTTTTATTATTATTATTTTATAGTTTATTAGTTGATTAAAAAAAAAAAAGATATATTTGGTAATACGTGGTGTGTACTTTTGAAATATAACATTTTAAAAAATTTAGTGAGATTAAAGTATAAAAAGATGTGTACATACGGGTTTTTTAAGAATGTAAATATCATGAATCTTACCCGTGTGGCTATATACAAGCCACTTCTCTTTTGCTTATTTCTTCCAAATTCCAGTTGTTTTAAGTTCGTATTTTTTGAATCATCAAAGTCATGATAGACAACCATTTACACAAAAAAAAATTAAGAGAACACAACGATGTAGAGACGTAATTAGGTTTAAACACAAGTGTAGGTTAGACTTTTTATTTTTCTTTATTTTTCTTTACCGACAAAACGAGAAAATTTTATTAATTATAAATAAATATACACCTAGTCAATAAGATATATTAGCTAGGCTTACCCAATAAATATATATTCTAAATAAATACATTAACAAAATTAATAAAAAAAAGTAAAGTAAAAGCAAATTATAAAATAAACATGAAATACAAATACAATCAAATACTAATTAAGTTGTATTCAACGATTTTTCAACAACAATACACAACAAAAAAAAAAAAAAAAAAAAAAAAGTTATTAAAATAATCTTTATTTTATTACCTTCTATACATGTCAAGAAAATAGAGATGCTTATATTGTTATTTACTCGCAAATATAGAAGAAAAAGAATAATTAAAAAACTAATGCTAGACAACCAAAAAAAAATTAGCCCAAAAATCAACTCAAATGATGTGGCAAGTGTTTTATTCATTAACTATATCATCCCATGATTTGTGTGGTAATTATTTGTGTTAAATTTGGATTAATTATTTTGGTTGTATACTATTACGCTAATTCTCTAATTAAAAACCTAAAAAAAATTAAAAATCTAAAAAGTATGTTTCTAAATTTCAATCAAAACAACAAGAAAATCACTAAACAATATTGTTAGTTTGTAAATTTAAAATTAGATTAACTGATAATTAGATTATTCTTAAAATTTTATAAACTAAAAGTTACAGTAATTTTAAAATTTTAATATAAAGTAAAATATTTAAATTCATAATATTTATAAAAACATAACTCATTAGAAGATCGATTGTTAGTGTTTATAGAGAAATTGAACTAAATTTAAATAAATATGAAAAATAAAGAAAATAATTATTTAAAAAGTAAAATTAAAATAAAATAAATCACATCATGTCGTGATTTTTATAATAAAAAATATGTAAAAATATAATATATGAATAGCTCCTACAGGCTACAGTACTCATAGTAGTAGTACCAGTAGTACTGCACGTCTTCTTTTGTTAGTAGGAGATGTATTAATTATTAATTTTTATTTTATTAACTTACTAATTTTTTTAGAATAGTTAGGGTGGGCTCCTAACCCCAATGATGGTCTGTCCCTGAACGAAATATTAAATAAAAATCAACCCAATTAATTTGTCCTCATTAAGCAATCTACCTAATTACGCGGTCATCCCGTTTGACATTAAAAATTGAGTTAGGTAGATTAATCATAAATAATATGAATATTGATAATGTGATATCTGCATATCCGGCGCACTTTACTCCTAAGGTTGACTCAGACCCCGGTCAAAGAAAAATAAATCATCAAGTTTAAACATTGCAATGAATATATGATTAAGATATAATTAGTTTCATACGTCTTTCTATTCGTTTTTGTCTTTATAAAATTGATACAGTTCAAATAAAAAAATATGATTGGTTTTCACAGTAACTTTATCGACAATCAATTACGTACTTTAAAAAGGTTAGTAAAAAAATTCAGATCAATAGAAGAATCAAATGCTTCGAGAAATTGTTGAACAAATGTTAAAATTAATAATTGCAAATTATAGCTAAAAATGGCATCCACCAGCCAGAAATGTGAAAGTAAAGTTGTCAGCCTCACCCAAATTGATACTTATTATGGCAATTATATAATTTCCCAGTCCTCACCTAGATTGATTTGAACTGTAATTGCCTTATTAAAAAAAACACCCTCAATTATGCATTTATTTGTTTTGACTGCAAATATGACTTCTTCTTTTTTTTTTTCTCTATTTCAATTGTTGTTTCTACTGATGAAGAAATTGAGTCAACACAAGGTATTGTTTTTTTCTTTTCCTTCTTGTGATGTTGTATTCATTGATCTTGTGGTGTATTAATTCATGCATGTTGCTCATTTTAATATATATCTGCAATTTAATTACACCCATAATTATATTATGTTTTACTGTAAAAAAAAAAAAAAAAAAAAAAAATGTCTTGAGGAAGAAAACCCCATTTTGAAAGAGATTCAATAATGCAATGATGAATTAATTTTTCTTGTTCAGGGTAAAAAAATAATGCACTTACAAATTGTTCTCCACAACATTTTGATAAAACAATATACCCACAATGAAATCTAATTTAAGAATGATTTTGATTTTATCCGTCCTATTAAACTATGCTTCTTGAATTTCCTACTGTTTATATGGTTTGCTATGGTTTTATATCCTATAGTGTTTATTTTTCTTGTCTGAAATCCGAATAGATTTGAACTTAATTGAAGTAGAAATATACGAGTTCTTAAATATATTGTTGTTTAGTATATTAAGTTTAAAATAAATAAATAAATAATTCACGCATCTCTTCTTTTGAATTTTCTACGAGTGCCGTACAAAAAAAATCCAAAAATGTACAGTAGTTTGCCCAGTAATATTCAACTATCGTGAACTAAAAACAAAGTTCGTCAGAGAGGATTGTAGTTGAAAATTCAAGCTTGACAGTTGTCCAAGATTCAGTTTTCACATGCAAAATATGACACATAAGAGCTTAATTGGAACCAAACACTTCTCCAATATTACACATGTGGTCTACAATCATAATTACACTGGAAACGTTCCTTTCAGAGTCTTAAAAAGCTAATGTTTCTCAATAGCTTTTCCAGTTCTCATCTCTGCTGCTCTGCTTTGAAATTTCAGCCTCAGCTTTCTTCTGTGAATTCCTTTCTGGGTTCGGTTTTTCATTGAATTCTACATAGGAGAAATACAGTAACAACAGTCTCCAAGAAGAAGAAGGTGAGTACACCTGTGGACTTGCATTGTAATCTGTCATCAAATATTTTGTATCGGAACCTAAGACATTGTCAAGCTGAATGAACGTGTTTTTCAAAAGTATTTTACTTTGTGTTGTGTTTTATCAAATAGCTTTTATCATTTCAGGATTCAGAGTACTTCTTCAAGCAGCTGATAGAGAAGAGAAGCAATGGGAAATGAATTGAAGGCTCCACTAATTCAAACTAAAGGATCTGGTGTCTTGAAAGCTTGTTTCAATGCAACAAATGCATTCCTTGGTAACAAAAAAAAAAAAAAAAAAAAAAACCAACTCTATTTTCAGGATTTTTCAGATTCTAGTTTTGCAATATTGTGTTGTTTCGTTTTTCCTGTGCAGGAATTGGCCTATTGACAGTTCCATATGCACTCTCATCTGGGGGTTGGTTGAGTTTAACGTTGTTTCTCTCAGTCGCGGCCATAACTTTCTACACCGGAATTCTACTAAAACGGTGTATGGACACTGATCCTTCCATCAAAAGTTACCTAGACATCGCGGATTGCGCGTTTGGTGCAAAAGGAAGAATTACAGTCCTTATCAATATGAATTCTGAATGTTATCTGGTTGCAGTAGGTCTATTGATACTAGAATCAGACAATTTACACAAGCTGTTTCCCGATTTCATGATCAAAATCGGAACACTGGTTATCGGTGGAAGAGAGTCTTTCGTTATAATTACAGGACTAGTTATACTCCCTACTATGTTGTTAACTGACTTGAGCTTGTTGTCTTATGTTTCCGCGACTGGGGTGTTCTCTTGCCTTCTCACTGTCGGATCAATTCTATCCGTTGGCGCGTTTGGTGGAGTCGGGTTTCATGGAAGAGGAGCATTGCTGAATTTTGATGGACTTCCCACAGCAGTCAGCTTGTACATTGTATGTTTTGCTGGTCATGTAGTCATCCCTTCGGTTTACTCATCAATGCGAGACCGTTGTCAGTTCTCCAAGGTAATAATGAATATAGGAAATATACCGTATCAAATCATATAATATATATCTGATATGTAACAAATTGTAGTCATTTGCATAGTTGTTGAAGGCTTGAAATTGTTAATAATTTTGCAGGTTCTGCTGTATAGTTTTATCCTAACAGCAATCACATACATGTCAATGGCAACAGTGGGGTATCTAATGTATGGAGACATTGAAACACAGATAACATTATATCTACCAACTAGTGAAATCGGGGCGAAAATCGCTATATACACTACTCTTCTGATCCCAGTAACTAGATATGCATTGACAGTAACTCCAGTTGCAAACACCATTGAAGGTGGATTGTCTGAAGAATACAGGAATTGGAGACCTGTGAGATTGCTTATAAGGATTGGATTGCTAGTTAGCACACTCATTATAGCCTATTTGTTTCCATATTTTGAGAATCTAGTGTCCATCATTGGGTCCATTTTTGTGGTTCTAGCTTCATTTGTCCTCCCTTGCTTGTGCTACATGAAGATTTTTGGTCTGTACAAGAATTTTAGCTACAAGCGTATAGGCTTTGCTGGAATAATTGTATTCGGAGTTGTAGCAGGCGTTTTGGGGACTTATTCATCCGTTGTTGATTTCATGCGTAACGTTTGAATAATAAATTTCAAACTTCAATGATAATTTTTGAATTTGTTTGTTCCCCTCTTATTTAATTCAAGAATTATATGTTTTAGGCCGCGTTTGGTGTGCGAGATTGGATTGAACTATTTTATAAGATTGGATTGGACTGGGATTAAATTGGATTGAACTAGATAGGATGTGATTAAATATAACACTGTCTATTGTTTAGTGTAACGTGGGATATGACTAAAATAGTTTTGAATAATCTGGGATTGGATTAAATTTTTTTTTTTTGATGAATTGTTTATTATATGTTTAAACTATAATTAAATTAAATAATTTTTAAATATTAGTACTCCCTCGAATCAGTTTGAGCAAACCCAAAAAAATGAACAAAACATAAGTTTATTATGTCAATATATATATATATATATATATATATATAATTTCAGTTTTAGGAAATAACTCAAGAGCATTATATTTTTTGACAAAAAAAAAATGTGAATTCATCAAAACCTTTGAAATGGTTAGATTTATTGTGCTTGTTTAAAAAAAAAATTATATACTTATAAAACATTTGATATTCTCATTTTTTATATGAATCCCTATTTTCAAAATAAAAATAAAAATTGTTAGACACAATAAAAAAAATAACTTTCATACGTTCGATTGAGAACTTAAAATGAAGATTTACTCCATCTTGAGAATGGCATATGAAGGTGTCATTGATGCACAAAACAAAGAAATTTTGAAAGAGAGATTTGTTGAGATTTCATAACAGATAAGTGATGAAAAAGGAAATAGTTGAAATGTGACGAAGGAAAGTGTGGGTTTGTGGGATGAATTAAATGAGTGGGGTCATGTGTAAAAATAGTCCCAAGATAAATAAAGGTAGGGGGTGGTGGGTTTAAACTTAACCATGGGACTATTTTACTTTTGGGATTATTAATCTCATGTTTCAAAACATCTCCAAACGACGGATACGGATTAAAATAGTCCAATCCCAAGCCAATCATATATGCCAAACAAGGCCTTAGTATTTTACGCATTGTTTTAGACTTTTAGTCCTCAATAAATAACCTTGAATTTATATAATATTTTAAATAATAATAAACTAAACCCATGTTTGACGAGTAGGTTTATCTAGTTAGGTTTGGTTAGTCGGGTAGAGCTGGGTTTGTATAAATGAGATATGGGCCATGAATAGGGAAAATGTATGGGCTCCAGGCCTAACAAAGATGTTTATGTTAAGATAACCAAAATGGATTATCATTTGATAAAATGAATTAAGCAAACATATTTGCATTTGCATACCTAGATCTCATTGTCACGTTGACTTAAGTCTGAAAAGGGTTCCTTGAAATGTTAGTTGAGTGTGTCATCAAAATTCAAAACTTTATTAGTGAAAACCATAGTATTAAGATGCACTTGTTTTTTTCTTAATACTAATAACTTACCTATCAAGTGACCATGATAAATGAATCCCAAATCACATTCAACAACTTCATTAGAAAACATATGTTTACTAATTGGTAACTAACTGTATCATAGATAGGAGGTCTTAGACCTTTTATTCGTGTCCGGCATTCTCCACCTATCTTCATATTATACGTGAGATGACCTGATAACGTATCATAAATCTCATCAATCTATGTTTAACATATATAACCTTACCTATCGACTGTTTTATTTTTATTTTTTTTAACACAACTCTTCTTTTTAAAATCATAGGAATATTAATCGGTCGAATCTTTTGTTAAAAATTGTGCCCAATTCATCTTACTAAATTTTCAATCAAATTGCATATTAATCCATCTTTTGTTTAAATAAAATGCTTCTGCAAAATTTCATGTTTTCTAATGAGTTTGGTGTAAGAATAGACCCACACACCATATTGGTAGAATCCATGGGACTGATCATGATGGAGTTTTTTCTTTTTGACGTTATGTGCAAATTGCATACAATGCAAGTTTGCTCTCTTGTCCCTATCACCCATGTGCTGCCTAATCATGGTTTACTTATTTTTTTCTGTTATTGATTTCCATTTAAAATTCCCAATATTTCCACTAAAACTTGACTCATTCTATATAATTATTCCACCATAGATACTCACTACACTAGAAAATTCTCAATTCATTAAAACATTTCATCAGTTGTGTAATTTTTGCACTAACAACTGATCAATATAATATATTAATGGTTTGTTGCCCAATGTACGAGCATCGTAAAATATAATGTAATCCTCATCGAAGCTTATATTAATCTTTTTAACTATATTGTGACAGTTCTTTGATCACTTCATAAAACAAAGTACATAAAACAACTCTTATTCTAGTAAATTGCTGATATAATATAATGTATATAATTTTACAATTGGAATTAACCAATGTTAGAAGGAAAATATGACCCAAAAAAAAAAAAATTTGATTACAAATTTATGCACTTGAACCCCTTCTTGCAAAAACCTACCACCTTTTTTACATTTGAAATATTCTAGAACTGTTATCAATTCTCATGTTCACTTCAATTCTTTCTTCTAAGATATGATGTGTCTCATGTGTTTGAAGATGGATGAATCTAATAATGTGTCTCCGAGCCAAAGTTTTAAATATGATTAATTAATTTATTAATCAATGTCTTTTAAAATTATCAAAAAAAATTAATTATTTAGTTAATATGATTAATTAATTAATATATGTGGTTTTTGAATTCACATAATCTTTTCTATTATGATTAATTAATAGACAGATCTTTTGAACATACCATTCTTCAGAAAACAAGTTCATCTTTAATAATAATAATAATAATAATAAACTTAAGATAATCTCATTTTACCTTTATGGTAGCCAGCTGCACCAATTTTTTTTCAATAAATATGAAAACACAACTGTTTTATTATCAGAGGAGCAAGTTACAGTAGTAATTATAAGCCTTTCAATGATAAATTATTATGCAGAAAAGCATATACATATTATATATAATGGTTCCAGTACATATTCACATATCTGAGGATTATCATACTTAACCTTGCAAATCTGAATTGATCAATCTATGAAAATATGAAATAGTTGCATTTCTTAAGGTTGTTCATACTAGAAGACCTAAAACATCATCTGTTGTTAGGAGGTGTAATCATACCATAGTCTGACAAATTGTAGCCATTTGCATAATTGTTTAAGGCTTGAAATTGTTAATAATCTTGCAGGTTCTGCTGTATAGTTTTATCCTAACAGCAATCACATACATGTCAATGGCGACAGTGGGGTATCTAATGTATGGAGACATTGAAACACATATAACATTATATCTACCAACTAGAGAAATCGGCACGAAAATCGCTATTTACACTACTCTTCTGGTTCCAGTAACTCCAGTTGCAAACACCATTGAAGGTGGATTGTCTGAAGAATATAAGAATTGGAGACCTGTGAGATTGCTTGTAAGGATTGGATTGCCAGTTAGCACACTCATTATAGCCTATTTGTTTCTATATTTTGAGAATCTAGTGTCCATTATTGGGTCCATTTTTGTAGTTAATTCTAGCTTCATTTGTCCTCCCTTGCTTGTGCTACATGAAGATTTTTGGTTTCTACAAGACTTTTAGCTACAAGCATATAGGCTTTGCTGGAATAATTGTATTCGGGGTTGTAGCAGGCATTTAAAGAACTTACTTATCCGTTTGATTTTATACGTAACGTTTGAATAATAAATTTCAATGATAATTTTTGAATTGGTTTGTTCCCCTTTCATTTAATTCGAGAATTATATGTTTTGCGCATTGTTTTAGCTATGAATTCGAGTCATTAATCCTTTTAAAAAAAAAATCTCGAATTTATGTAATATATTTTTTTAAAAATAATAATAAATTAAACTAAACCCCATGTTTGACGGGTTTATATAAGTGCGATATGGGCCATAAATGAGGAAATGTATGGGCTCTTGGCCTAATAAAGTTATATTTTAAGATAACCAAAATGGATTATCGTTTGATAAAATGAATTATGCAAACATATTTGCATTTGCATCCCTAGATCTTATTGTTATATCGACTTAAGTGTGAAAAGGGTTTCCTTCAAATGTTAGTGAAGTGTGTCATCAAAACTTTATTAGTGAAAACAATATTATAATAACTTACCTATCAAGTGACTATGAATAAATGAAAATCACAACCACATATTCAACAACTTCATTATAAAACATGAGTTGCTCATCGGTAACTCACATGTTATCAAATTCAAAATGTATCAAATTCGAATCTCCTCTTCCTTTATAATCTGCCGTAGAGAATGTCTAACATGTATACATCATTTATAATCTACCCTTATATTACACGTAAAAGAATATGTTAACGATTATCATTAATCCATATTTTAATCTATATATATATATATATATATTAACACAACTCTTCAATTCAAAAGCATAGGAATATTAGTTAGTTGAATCACTTGTTAAAGATTGTGCGTAATTAATCTTACTAAAACTTCAATCAAATTGCATATTATTTTTTATGATTTGTTTTTTACAATCACAAATAAAATAAAATGCTTTGCTAAATTCTATGTTTTCTAATGAGTTGGTGTAAGAATTGGACCCACCCACACCAAATGTTAGAATCCATAGGACTCATAAATCATAATAATGGAGTGTGTTTTTCTTTTTGATGTTTATATGCATAAAATACAAGTTTGCTCACTTGTCCCTATCAAATTTGTGTTGCCTAATCATGATTTACTTAATTTTTCTGTTATAATTCCCAATATTTTACTAATCATTTCCACTCAAACTTGACTGATTCTACATAAGTTTTTCCACCATAGAATCATAGATGGACACACTACACTAGAAATTTCTCTCAATTCATTGAAACTTTTCCTCAGTTGTGTAATTTTTTCCCTAACAACTGAACAATATAATACAATTTATCTCTCTTTCCAAAAAAAAAAAAAAAAAAAAAAGTAAAAAATAATAATTTATCATTCAAACCATTTAGTTGATGAGTTCCATCCCAACAACTATTTGGTGCAAGAGAGCAACTCAAGCTCCTTTTTTTCCCATGTTTCTTTTACTTCAAGTGACAACAACTAAATTATGCAATTGAAATCACTACAAAAATAGAAAACAAAAAAACAGAATACAATCTCAGTTTGCCAGTTCCAATCATACACCAGTTCTCTGTCTCACCTTATATTAAAATTATTTTTTTTTTCTTTTGATCTCCACCGTCTATCTCACCTGTTCGAAGCTTCAACACACAAAAAAACTAGCCTCTTATAAGTTATATATCGACTCTGATACTTCTTCTCCTTGATCTTATCAGTGACTTTTTCACCTGAAAATTCAATTTTTCCGGTGGGTTTTTTGTTTTTTGTTTTTTGTTTTTTTTTTTTTTTTTTCTGATGGAGAGATCGAAGAAGAAAGTTCATTTATGGAAGAAAGCAATAGTTCATTTTTCTCTATGTTTCGTTATGGGGTTCTTCACGGGATTTGCTCCAACTAGTCGTAATTCTTCTTCTTCTTCTTCACCTGCATTTTCCAATCATGTAATTTCTACTTCTCAACCACAACCAGCTGAGATTCTACACCGGAAAGTGATTAAAACACAACCCCACGATAGTGTAAATAGAAGCTTGGTTGTCGTCGCTGAAACTCCATTGCCATCTACAAGAAAATCAAAACCAAAAAACAGAGCATCAGAAGCAACAGAGCAAGAAGTAGTGAAAAAAACAGAGCAAAATTCGGGAACAAACAGAAGACTTGTAATTGTCGTTACACCGATGAGCATGAGAGACAAGTTTCGTGGGGTGTTTTTGAGGAGGTTAGCGAACACTGTAAAGCTTGTTTCGCAGCCATTGCTTTGGATAGTTGTGGAGAGTCAATCGAATTCAGACGAAGGAGAAGTGTCGGAAATATTGAGAAAAACAGGGGTCATGTACAGGCATTTGGTGTTCAAAGAGAATTTCACGGACACAGAAGCAGAGTTGGATCATCAGAGAAACGTAGCTCTCAAACACATTGAACATCATCGACTTAGTGGGATTGTTCACTTCGCTGGTCTAGACAATGTCTATGATCTTGCCTTCTTCGATCAGCTTCGCGATATTGAGTATGCAATTTTTTTATTTTTAACTTCTATTATAAATAAATAAATTAAGATCAAAGAACTAAGTCAAATGTAAGTTTGATTAATTAATAGTGTTAAATAGTAAATTAATAAATAAAATGAAACTAGTTGAATAATGAATATGCATGGATGATGATGCAGGGTGTTTGGTACATGGGCAATGGCATTACTGTCGGCAAACAAGCAGAAAGTGGTGATAGAGGGCCCTGTATGCGATTCTTCACAAGTGATTGGATGGCATCTAAACAAGATCCACAACAATGATGATCAACTTCTAAAACCTCCTCTTCCTATTCATATTTCAAGTTTTGCTTTCAATAGTTCCATTCTCTGGGATCCTGAGAGATGGGGTCGTCCTTCTTCTTTTCAACACACCTCCCAAGTATGTATGCCGACATTCTTATTGTTTTGATTAAGTGGTAGTGCACTTCTTCTTTCACGTATGTGACACAAGGGACCATAGGTGGACACGTGAAGTCAAAAATTTAGTTTAGGGAACTATTATAGTAAAACAAAAACAAAAAATAAGGGGGTCAAAGTGAAAACATTTTAAAATTTAATGGTAATTCTTTAAATTTGTAAAATAATATTGTTATTTGAGACTTTTGGTTGTAGTGATTGATTTTGTTTGGTGAAAAATACAATTTAAATGTACATAAAGGTCCAATTATAGCATTTAGTTTAGGGAACTATGTAGTAAAACAAAAATAGGGGGCCAAAGTGAAAACATTTTAAAATTTAATGGTAATTCTTTAAAATTTTAAAATAATGTTTTTATTTGAGACTTTTGGTTGTAGTGATTGATTTTGTTTGGTGAAAAATACAATTTAAATGTACGTAAAGGTCCAATTATAGCATTTAGTTTAGGGAACTATATAGTAAAACAAAAATAGGGGGCTAAAGTGAAAACATTTTAAAATTTAATGGTAATTCTTTAAAATTTTAAAATAATGTTTTTATTTGAGACTTTTTGTTGTAGTGATTGATCTTGTTTGGTGAAAGATAAATTTTAAATGTACGCAAAGGTCCAATTATAGCATTTAAGATATAGGTAAATGAGATTTATAATACATTAACACGTTCCTTTGTATGTAACGTGGAGACATATGACGAATGTCAGACACATATTAGATATCTTCTACACTTTGTTATTGTTAAACCCAAAAGCTTAAACTAATAAATAAATGTCCAACAGTAGTATTTAAGGCATGAGAATGAGATCTATGATACGTTAAGATTGCATTTTAGCTTCACAATGTTAGCTGGAAAGTAAATCATATTATATATATATATATATATTCCACCTGCGGTAAGGAATTCAAAATCCGAGATATTATCAGATTGAATGAGTGTCATTTATAACCCAACCACATTGGTCGGTGATAGAAAGTAAATCATATTGAAGAGATGGTAGGTTATATACTTTTATACAAACCTAATTGTATTAAGTACATATGTATCTTTCACTGCCCCAACTGGATAATCATTGCACACCAAATCACCAACTAATAAGTATAATTAGAATTAAGAAATATAGGTTTAGTAAAGTTTAGTCAATCTCCCATAGTCCCATTTTTTTTTTTTTTTTTTAAATGAAATCACTTGCAAACTTGCACCGATTATTTTACGTGATGATTTGAGTTTTGTTTTTTTCGTTTTAACTCTAATGTGATTACCCATATCACCACCAAATCATTCCATAATCGATTTTATTTAAAACGGTTTTATGTGTTTATTTTACGTGTGTGTTCATCTTAAATGATCAATGTTATCTATATAGAAAGAATTTATTAATTTTTCGAGAATTCTTATTCAAATTCTGCTTTTCTGTTGGTTTTGAAACAGAATTCGATCAAATTCGTGAAACAAGTTGTTCTCGAAGACGACACAAAATTGAAAGGCATCCCACCAGAGGAATGCTCTAAAATCATGCTTTGGAGTCTTCATTTACCAACTCATCATCATTTTGATCGGAGGATTAGTACTGCTCTTGATAGTATAAGTAATAGTAGATAAATAAATAAATACAATAAATAGAATAATAAATCAAATATCATGTTTAAAAGGAAAATTAAACTGGTGCACAAATGTATGATCCTCATAGTTGGATCTCAATTCTTTTTTGTTTTTTGTTCTTTCCTTCTTTTTTTTTTTTTTTTTTTTTTTTTTTTCTATTTTGTGATGTAGTTTTCATAATATTATATATAAAATTCTTTTTTTTGGGTTATAGTATCAATGTGAGGAGTGTTTTTGCTTCTTTATCACCTACTTGTGAAGCATAAATAATGATGATGGTGATGATTCAGTTCCTTGGCAATGACCTGCAATATAAATATCCTATCGATTTTTAGATATTATCATTTTATATATTTTCTGGGACGTGTTTGTAGTTTTGATCTCAGGTTATCTCAAGAGACTAATAAAATGCTGGAATCAAATCAGCTGTCTAAAATTGGAACAACATTTTTGAACGATTGATTTGAGTCCTGAAATAATTTATCCAACTCACTTATCAAGGCAACAACTTTTAATTTCAAAATTCCATACTTATTTGATGGATAATCAATTTTAATGTCTCTTTCTCCTTCACCAAACGAACAATAATGGAAAAAAAAAAAAAAAAAAAAACAATTGATTCATAATATAAACATAGTTTTTAAAGATTATGCTATTTTCTAAAACGGAAGAAAAAAAATGTGTTGATTTGCGGATTTTAGTTTAATTTTTTTTTTTTTTAAATGGTTATAGATTGTTATTTCCAACCAACTTAACTAAAACATTAATTTTTTAATCCAAACACATTATTCTATTCAAAAAGCAAGTAATTATGTTTAAATTTAAGAATCAGAAAGTCATTAAGTTGTACCTAACATAGATAATTTTATAAAAAATTATTCTCTTCAAACTCATTTTAAATCGCAAATTCACTTATAATTCAACTGGTCATATCTTTTCTCAGAACAATCGTGATAGTTCAATAGAGATTCAAATCTTACATTTGTTTATAAAAATTACAAAGTGAGAGTTTTTTCCGAACCATATTTATATACCGATTAATCTCATCACGTCCCATCAGATCGTTGAATGAAAAAAAAAAAAAAAAAAGTTTGGAAAAATAATTATCCAAAGTCTAAACAAAAATTTGTCAATATATATTTATAATCCACCGCACCAGATAGGAAAAAACGTGAGAAAATGTTGGGTTGTTAACAAACCTGGGCCTACAAGAGGTCCATTTTGTTATGAAAGGCAATAAGTACAGGTGTCCAATTTTGGGTCAATTTCTCAACCTCCACTAATAATGATATTTGTTATGCAATTTAATTACGACATGAAGCCTACTCACTTCGATTTTTTATTTATTTATTTTTATTTTTTAAATAACTCTCAACAAACCACACTTAAATATATTCATTAATTATCCATATTTAAAAAAAAATTATTTTGTTAGTATACTCGATTGGATATTTGGATTTGTATAGTTAGTGTAAAAATTTTCGTCCCACAAATATTAAATAATTAACACTATGATTTACGTGGAGTACTTTTAAGGATACATGAGTTCAAAACAAATAACGTAGATTGTTTGACTTTTGAGGAAGAAAAAAAAAAAAAAATCTCAAACGTATAACTTTCTTTTATATTTAGACGAGTCGACGAATTAAGAAAAGTTCAAGTGAAACTCAAATCAGAACCAAATCAAAAATGCATATAGTATATACATTTCAGAAATGTTGGAAAAATGCTACAATATACATAACGTATACGTCTAAGTCTTTCAAATCATTTTATATGACATGAATACATGATATGATTTGAATAGTTTGATATTCGGCCAAAGGTTTGGTATACGACCAGACATATTTAAACTTTTCTTGTACAACAAAAGGAGAAAAAAAGGGTAAAGAATTATATCCATCGGTGCATGAACTGTGTAGGAGTTGGAATTAGTAAAGAATTAGTAAAGAATTAGGAAAAGCACTTAAAAAGTAAATCTTTAATTTATATAAGGAGTGGTGTTGGAAATATGAAAAAGTAGGAGGGCAAAAACGTAATTATACTCCAGACCAGGTTTTTACTCTTACAAGAGTCGCTATATTACTGGAGCTAATTTGGCGAAGTAAAAAAAAAAAAAAAAAGAGAGAGAGAAGAAGAAGAAGCATCGAATATATATATCTGGATTTGTTTTTTCTTAACCAATCAATAAAAATTAAAAACAGCGGCGATCAAATATTTAATATTATTAAATAAAAAAAGTGGGACCCAGTTGCCCTAAGCAAGGAAGGTGGGGTCACACTCTCTTAAGAAACCAGCTGGGTATTCTTCACTCCCATTCATATTCCTCTTCTTCTCTCTCTCTATCTTCTCATCAATGAAATCTTCTTGTCAAGATCTGATATTTTTCTTTACAAACACATTGCAGCAACCCATTTGCAGCACCCCTTCTCAGCTCAGCTAGAGACCTCAGAGAGAGAGAAACCTGTCTCTGTATTCTCCATTGAAGTGCTTCTTTGAGATCTGCTACACTTTCCAGGTATATCTATATATACACTTCATTTATCTATGCAACTAATTTAGAAAGTAAAAAATGTGGATTCCATGCACTAGTTATTGAGAGAGTACAAAAACATTGACTTAGTTGTTGCACTAGTCATGTCTTGTAGATTTCCATGGCTAATTTTGTGGTAATAATTTTGATTTTTTTGTTTTTACTTTCTAACATGCTAATTATACCTTGTACATTGATTTGTAGAGTAGCATGTTGGAAATGTTATAAATTTCTTGTCGTTTTTTGCATATGGATTACAAATTTAAATGACTTTTGTTGTTATTGTTGTTGTTGTGAAGAAGAAGGATCAGATTAATTGAGGAATGATAAGGAGAGATGGGTAGAAAAGGAAAATGGTTTTCTAGTGTGAAGAAGGCTCTCAGCCCAGACTCCAAGGAGAAGAAAGATAAGGTTCATATTCATACACACAAACCCTTTTGTTTTTTGTTTCTATTTATGGGGTTTTTTTTTTTTTTTTTTTTTTTTTGATTTTGAATTGGGAGTTTTTATTTATTTGTTGATATTTTTGGTTGTTATGTTTTCAGAAATCAAAGAAGAAATGGTTTGGGAAGCAAACAGATATTGTTTCCAATTCTTCTGCTGTGGTGGAAACTGTCAAAACACCTCCTCCTTCTATACCTTTGCTGCAGCAGCCAGAAGAGGATAACGTGACTGAAGCCGAGAATGAGCAGAGGAACTTTGCAGCAACAGTGGCAGTCACCACCACTACTGCAGCTTCTGTGCAGGATCCTGTTGATGATGCTTCTCAGACTGTCAAAGAGGTTGTTCAAATCACTACAAATACTCGATTTCTAGGAAAATCGAAAGAGGAAGCTTCGGCTATCAGGATTCAAACAGCATTCCGTGGATACTTGGTATGTGTTTCATTGTAACCTTTTCCTATAATGTCATGTTTTAAAAGATATAAAACTTTCATTCAAATTTCTGAGATTATCTGATCCATTTTTAAATGTAAATTCACTAATATATATGCTTTTGAACTTTTGTCAATTAAATGCCTATGCAGGTCATGAAAATGAGATGCATTTGATAATATATGTTAGTAATAGGAATTTTTTTTTAATTTGAAGAAGATGTTAACATAAAATCAAGAACTATAGCCTATAGGCGACAACTAAGACCTGTTTTTGCAATTTTCACAACTATTTTAACGTTGCATCCAATTGCTTATTTTTGAGGTGGTTCTTTGTATAGTTATTGAGGGCGTTTTGCCCTTAAGTCATATTCTGTTTTTTGAAGTTCCTTTTGTTATTAAATATTTCACTGTCATATGATATTCTGAGTTTCAAGTGAATTTATGAGCAGGACTTTTTTTTGTATTTCTTGTTTTAGGCAAGAAGGGCATTGAGGGCTTTAAGAGGTCTTGTCAGGCTAAAATCACTAATGGAAGGGGCTGTGGTGAAACGGCAAGCCTGTAACACCCTTCGATGCATGCAGACTCTTTCTCGCGTGCAATCTCAGATTCGTTCAAGGAGGATTAGGATGTCAGAAGAGAATCAGGCTCTGCAGAAGCAACTCCTGCAGAAACATGCCAAAGAGCTTGCAACACAGGTCTCTTTTATATCCCTTTTTTCTTATTCATCTCTACAAATTTCCCTGCTCAGTTGGAGGGTGATTTGTTGTAATTGTTTGTGTGATATATTACCTTAGATATCAAGCTCTTGGAGCTGTTCGAAAATCTTGATATCCTCCAGCTAGGATTAGTTATACACCTGGTCATATGTTTTATAAATTGAATTAGCAGAGTGGATCAAATATTCTCTTCCTCCCAACTCTGATGAAGTGAGTTTTGTAAGAGATTTAGAGGTTTCCACAATAAGTTGAGTTTATAAACAGCTCCATCTAGGCTTCTTATGAAGGCTATTTATTTATTCTTCTACAATTATGCCTTTATCTCATATAGGTTGCTTCTCATTTTGTCCCTTTCTGCTGAGTGCAACTTTTTTGATTGTTGGAACAGATTGGGGAGGACTGGGATGACAGCGCACAGTCGAAGGAACAAGTTGAAGCAAACCTGCTAAGCAAGTATGAGGCGACCATGCGAAGAGAAAGGGCAATGGCTTATTCATTCTCTCATCAGGTGATCTAGTCTCCTCTTTCCATTTTACATTTTCTCCTTGCATGAAGAGCATCACCTTGGTTTTACTTGTGTTTCTTTCAAATGATTCAAACTTGGTTATTGGACAACTTGTCTATTAGCACGATAGCTGCATTATGGCCGAGTTTCTTTTGAATATTGTATTGATGGTGAGTGAGTTATTTAATATTTGACATGTCAATCTGCTATCATGTAGATTTTAGTCATTAGGAATATCTAACAGATCTATGATTAGAAGAACAATGCAAGTACTTTCATCTGTATCTGTCTATGATTGAATTCGGCTAGTGCCTTCCCATTGGAAAGAACTTCTGCCACCAATTTGAGTTGCAAGAAAATTCAATGGATGGTTTTTAGTCTAACCCTTCAGTGAAATTGGTTTTACAGCAAACCTGGAAGAATTCTTCAAGATCTGCAAACCCAATGTTCATGGATCCAAGGAATCCCAGCTGGGGTTGGAGCTGGTTGGAAAGATGGATGGCAGCTCGGCCATGGGAGAGTCGTGGAGTGAACGAGAAAGAACCCAAAGATGACCAGTCATCTGTAAAGAGCGCTAGCTGCAGCATAGTTGGAGGAGAAATAAGCAGATCTTATGCTCGCTACCAACTCAACACTGATAAGCTTTCACCAACAACCAATCAAAAAACAAGCAAAACCCCAAGCCAGCAGTCCCCTTCAACTCCTAGCAAACCTACTATTCCAACAGTTCCGAGAAAATTGAAGTCAGCCAGCCCTAGGGGCAGTGTTTCGGGTTTGGAGGATGACGCTAGAAGTATGATTAGCATGCAGTCAGAAAAAAACAGGAGGCACAGCATTGCAGGTTCATCAGTGAGGGATGATGAGAGTCTACCAAGCTCACCAGCAGCTCCACGTTACATGGTACCCACCGAGTCTGCAAGAGCCAAATCCAGGTTGCAGAGCCCACTGGGGGTAGAAAAAAACTGTACTCCTGAAAAGGGATCTTCTGCAACTGCTAAGAAACGGTTATCTTACCCACCTTCACCGGCCAGGCCAAGAAGGCATTCTGGTCCACCAAAGCTGGACTGCAGCATTAATTCCGAAATCAGCATTACCAATGGAGGGGCCTAAATGCATAGGAATGTGAAGGAAAGCAATAACTACGAAGACCAAAGAGATTGAGAAGAAAGGAGAAATAAGCTCTCATTTTATTTTCAGAATATACTGCCGTTGGTTTGGGGTGAAATTAGTGTTGAACAAGGATCAATCATTCCACAGAATTGTCTCATTGTCTCTCATTCATCCTTATTTATTTGTTTATTGTTAATAGTCACTCATATTTTCTTTCCATTTGTTTGGATTCTTGACATTCTTGATGATGGTATCCGATTCATGTTTGAATTCAGTTCTACATTCAATATTTTCATGAAAAAAAAAAAAAAAAAAAAAAAAAACCAGCTATGTTGAATTTCCTGATTCGTTTTACCAATTTGTAATGAATATTCACTTTCATATTTCATATCTAAATTATCAGTTTCTATTTTGACTGATTAAGGGTCTCATTTTCGTGTGGTTCGCTATATGACCTTTAAGTATATCATTCTTAGCCTGGTTCCCATTTGTTTCAGAATTTCAAACACGAATGCTTTTTCGACCAAGCATTCGGATTTCTCGTATTCTTGGTGGCGGATAGAAGATTGACAGATCCTCCAAAAATAAGGAACCTTCTTCTCAGCATTGTAAATATTTCACAGCATAGGTTATCACAAATTATCATCTTCTTCTTTGGCAAGGCTCTTCATTACCACACTCAACAAACCCCAAATGCAGCCCTTATGTTCAAGGACTCTGGGTCTGGGGTGGATCTACTACGCTTCCTCCACATCTTATGTTCAACAAAGAACACACCCTTTTGATAATGGGGGATTATTTAACAGTGATGCATTGTTGAACATATATGCAACATTGATCTCCACACCATTTGTGCTTTTGATCCACCATTCTCAACCTCACATTATCATAACAGTCTTTTCTTATGTGAATTTGATGCTCAATTGATGCACATAGCACCGTTGTAGTGAATAAATAATACACGAATATTCTCATGAAACAAATACTGCACGACAATAATTATTTTTCAAAAAAAAAAAAAAAAAATCTTGCAATTAACGTAAAAATAGAATAATCGTGTATTAACGTAAAAAGATCTTACTACCAGCTTCCCTGAACTCAATCTCCTCCATGTGGAAGACTGGAAGAGTCGTACCAGATCTCCAATGACAAATTTTTTTATTAATAATTTTTTATCAAAATGGAGATCTGGGTTGGGTTCTCCACTTCTCCACAGTTTTTTGTTTTTATATATTTTTATGGTTCTATTTCTATATCTGTACTTGTATAGAAAAAGTGTGAAGTGACCGTCTGGAATCATAGCCTCCCCCTTCTTTATTTATTTATTTATTTATTTATTTTATTTTTTTAAATTTCTTTGAAAGTAAAATTATAAATATAACCCTTAAAATTTATATAATTACTTAATAGATGGTTTTTAGTTTTTAGTTATAACATCCCTTATTTTTTTTTTTTTTTAAAGTCAAATGACAAATACAAGTCTTTGGGTTTGTAGAATTACTTAATAGACATGTCTTCGTTATAGTAATTAGTAACACAATATGAATTGTATAGTAACTTCCAAAATTTGTCTTAATTTAAAATTCTAAATAGGTTAAATCATTGTTAAATAGTTTAACCCAATTATTATGACTTTAGATAGTTATTTACTAAGAGGTTAGATGTAATGATATAGACTGGACCCAAATCAATAGTTATTAAAAAAACGATGTGTTAGTTAATTATAGCATCCTTTTTTAAAAATAAAAAATTAGTTTCTTTGAAAAGAAGCTTTTCAATTATAACATCTTTTTTTTTTTCTTTTTTAATTTTTTTTCACTTATATATTTCAAAAAAATATACAAGTGAGAGAAATAAAAAATATATTTAAAAAAACTATTAGAGTCTAAGCGGTGGACTAGATATCTCTCTTTTATACAAATCACATTGTTTTCCTTCTTGGTTTTTCCCTCCTCTAGACAAAACGAGAGATAAACATTGAAACATTTTTTCTCCTTTTTCTCATCTTCTTCCCAACGATTTTCTCTGCATGATTCATCCAGGAAAATGTTGGTTCTTTATTTTTGCTATTAATTATGCTAAGATTTCAGTTAAATTTAATTATTTGGGTGTCTGTTAAATACCGAAGAAGATCACATCATTCAACAAATCAAACGCTAAATAATCAGAAGAGACTCATGTCCTCTTTCCTCTTCAATTCCTTCAAAAATGGTACGTTTATGATTTTCTACTTCTTTTTTTTTTTCCTTTCATTATTTTTTCTTCAATTTAGGGTTTAATTCATTTTTGTATTTATTTTCATTTCTCAAGACTTATCAATTAATTATGAGAAATTATAACTGAAATCTTATTAGTTTTATAATACAGTTGAAATATTTTGATTGTATTTGAATGATGTTAATTTAAAAAAAAAAATTCTCCGTGAGGATACTCATTTTAACGAGAAGCATGCATATATTAATGTCCTCTGTAATTAGGTATGAGGTTTTATTTTTTTTTTCTTAAAAAAAAATATTATAAATAATTTTATTGCCTCCATAAGTTGATGAATAATGAGAGTTATTTTTGTATGATTGAATTATGTTTTTTTATTTATTATAATATATGATATCATAATTAGTTGTATATAAATTTTTCATTTTTTTTTAATATTATATCAATATTAATTTCTATTAAAACACGTGCACTGCACGTGTAACCAAACTTAGTTATTATAACAACAGTTAAATTTTTTCTGTACTTATCATAAAATGACTTTTTAACCCTTTCACTATCAATTCTACTGTCAACTCTAATGTAGTCAAACCAATCGACGGAATAAACGTAAAAATAGAATATTCGTGTATTATTACAATTAACTTTTTTGTGAAAAATAATTATTTCGTTCAAAATATTTTTTTTCATGATATAATTTTTTACCTAACAATAATTTAATTTGGTGAAAAAACATTTATCTCGTGACAAATAATTATTTTTGTTCAAAATCGAATTTTTTCCGTGACAATTTTTTTCATTTTTAACATGATAAATAATTAAATATCGTGTTCGAGCAATTCAGTATATTTTCTTGAACTAATGACCTCTTGCCTTGGTGATTGGAATCTCCAGAGTGTGGTTCCATCACCGAGGTTCAATACTTTGGTATATAAATAATTATTGTCCCACATTTGGCTATTAATTCTCAAAGTGTGGGTAGTCATATCTAGATATTATGAGATCATCTATCTCTCCAGTTGACTGTGAGAGTTATAATCCAGTTATAACCTTTCCTCGATAGTGGGAGTAGTATTTCGGGTTGTGCTTGTAGAGTCTTATCTCGCTAGTAGTATTCTGGGGTGCTTGTAAAATCTTATCTCGCCAGGTAAAAAAAAAAAAAAAAAGTTATATATCCATAGCAAATCAGGATTTTTTGCTATAAGTAATTAAATATAGTGACAGATAATTTTTTTCAAGACATATAAAGGTTTTTTTTTTTTTTTTTTTTTTTTTTTTTTGTGATAAATAGTTTTATTTATTTATTTATTTTTATAAATAATTTAAATTCTGATAAATCATCTATTTTTCATGACAAATCATTTGTTTTTTTGTGATATATATATTCTCGTGGCAAATCAGATTTTTTTTTTTTATAAGAAATTTAATATAATGAAAAATCATTTTTTTGTGACAAATAAGTTTTTTTTTTTTTTCTTTTCCGTGACAAATCTTTTTTTCATGACAAACAATTTAAAATTCTGATAAACTATTAATTTTTTGTGACAAACAAATATGTTTTCGTGACAAATTAGTATATTTTCGTATTGTATTTTTCGTGATAAACAATTTAAAATTCTAATAAATCATTTATTTTTTGTGATAAATCGGTTGTATTTTCGTAACATATATATTTTCGTGATAAATCACAGTATATTTATAATAATTATTTTAATACCATGTAAAATCACAATTAATAGATTTAAAACTATTTATCTTAAAAAAAGCACAACCCAATTTGTTACGAAAAATAAATGATGTATCAGAATTTTAAATTGTTTATCACGTAAAAGAAAAGTTTTATAACCAAAAAATTAACAAAAAAAAACTTAATTTCTCAAAAGAAATGATTTTATATAATATATAATAATTATTTAAATACTATATAAAATCATTTCTTCCCTAACAAATAAGTTCTTTTATTTTTCTCGTGACAAATTTTTTTTCCGTGACAAACAATTTAAAATCCTGATACACCATTTATTTTTCGTGACAAATCGGGTTGTGCTGGACAAATAATTTTAAATCTGTTAATTGGGACCTGCAACGTGTAGACAGCAAGAGCCGTTTAAACTTGGGACAGTGTGCTAAATTGATTAGTCTTTTCAAGTTAATTAATGCAAATCCGAACAGACAGATTATGCTGCAAGACGAATATTGCAATGATGTGAGGATTGAATAGGACTAATTGCACAAAAATCCCCTGAGCTTATATATAATTACATATATATGGAATTTATACCCATAATTATATAAACATCCCCTATAATTAGTTGACTTCGTTAAATCTAACTATTGACCACAATTTTAACCAAAAAATAACTAAATTACCCCTAATTACCTATTTTATAATTAATTATATATATACTTTTTTCTGACAATTTATATATATACTTAAAAAATAATTATATATATAGTTAAAAACAATAATTATATATAATACTTAATTAATTTATTTTAAAAAATATTATAAAAATGTAAAGAATGGATTATAAAAATTATTAAATAAATATATTAAGTATTGTATATAATTATTATTTTAAGTATATATATATAAATTGTCAAAAAAAAAAGTATATATATAATTAATAATAAAATAGGTAACTAGGGGCACTTTAGTCATTTGTTAGTTAAAATTGTGGTCAATGGTTAGATTTAACGAAGTTAACTAATTATAGGGGATGTTTATGCAATTAAGGGTAAAAATTCCATATTCATGCAATTATATCAAAATCAGGGGACGTTTGTGCAATTATTCCGATTGAATAATACAGATTAGGGCCGTTTTGACTTTTGAACAAGTCCTTTGATTGGATTTTAATGATTCTTCTTTAGCCTCAGGCCCTCAAAGACTAAAAAAGCTCAAAGAATTAAAAATACAAGGTAAAGAAAGGAACATATAAGAGGAAGGATGAGAAATTAACAATTGATTTGTTGAGCAGCCAGAGTAATAGAGTTATCTAAATTGCAAATATGGTGTGAATGCCTGTTCTGTCATGCATGAGGATTTGAATTCTCTACTGATCTGATCTCTACACATTCATTGCAATTCTTATGTACTATAAGTTTAGGTAAACTCATGAAAAAATTCAGATCAGTGGATGATCTAAATTCCATGTATGAACCTTTAAATTGTAATTCCTGCTTTATTGTTTTCTACAGAAGACATTGCAATAGCACATGGATTTGATAACAGATATTGATAATTTGATGACTATTGCTAGAATGTTGAAGTTGTTTGAAAAAGATCCTCAATTTGTAATTGTCATGTTATTTTAGACGATTAATTTGTATGTATCTAATTCTCTTACGTATTTATAAGAGATAATTGCCATCTTCTTATTCTTACCCAACCCAATGATACTTACTTCCATTTAGGTGAACCATGGCCCTAGTTTTAGTTTCTACACAACTTTTAATTTTAGACTCTTTACTATTTTTTTTTTTTTTCCTATGTTATTCGATATGTATTGTTTGTGTAATTTTAACACTTATTAGGGATAATATTGTTTTTCCAAAATGTAATAAATTGTAAAAGAAATAACAATTTTTAAATGACGTATTTAGCCCTCCATTATTAACATGGTGTAGACATGTTAAGTAATTTTTAAGAAAAACAGGGATACAAAAGTCATTTTAGTATAAACAAATTAAATTTAGGCTATAATTCAAAAGGTCTTATTATTATTATTATTATTATTATTATTATTATTATTATTTTATATAGAGTCAATTGATTTGGGATTAAAATAGACATATAGAAAAATCTATGGACATCCACCCTTAGCAAAGTGGTTATACACTTCCTCCTTCACATCTGTGATAAATGTTGGAATTGTATGTATGGTCATTAAATTGTAAAGTGTGAAGATACCCCTTTATTGAAAGTTACATTCTGATCATGTTTGTTGTGGTTGATCTTGTTATATCTCGTCAAACATTGATCTAATCAATTTTAGAAGAGGGAGTTGCATTCTGAACCGTATTTATAGTGATTGATCTCGTCAAGTTCCAATAAATCTCTAATTTAATCGATTTTAAAAGAAAAAGTAGCATTCCAAACTGTATTTACAGTACTTGATCTCGTTAGATCGAAAGGTCGGGATTATGAAAACTAATACAACTAGAAAGGTCTATATTATGAAAACTGATACAATAAGAAAGTTCTAGAATATAGTGAGATTTCATTTGCATTTATTTATTTTTTATTATATGGAGGTACGATTCCCATTTCCGACCCGAATTTTTTCATAGTTGACTGAAATGCCCCTGTTTGTTAAAAACCTATAAAACCCTTGCGTCCGCAGAAAGTGCACCGTCAAATATTCGAGTTTTCAGGTACTGCAAACATGGTGAGTCCCCCTCCTTCTTCTCTTTCTTTCTCTCCACGAAATTCACTTGATTTCTTTAATTATATCAATTTTCGATTGATTTTAGCTTAAAAATACAAGTCAACAACGTCAAGTTTCCGTTTTCGGTGCCAAAACGTCTATCTCTAACTAAATATATAGTTTTAGGGTTCAATATTTCGTTGAAGTTTCCGTTTTCGGTGACAAAACGTCTTTATCTATCTAGAAATATAGGTTTAGGGTTCAATATTTCGTTGGATTGAGATTTTAGGGATTTCGATTTTGTTTATACGTAAAGATCAGAACTTTATTAGGTAAATTCTCCGTGTTTAAGTTGCTTTTTGTTTGAAATTTTAATTTGATTGACGTCTGAGTAAATTGATACAACGATTTATTTTTTCTTCTTAAAATTAATACTTTAACATGTTGAATGATGGGGTCTTATTCATTGGATGTAGCGCATGTTTGTTTAATTTTAATTTTTCTGTTGTGGCTTTTGAATCAAATGATATGGCAGAATTTGAGTATTTTAATCTGTTTTGTTTTTCTTCTTGTTAAGTAAATAAAGGGATTTTCGCTACAAGGTTTATTGGAAGTTGGTTTGCTTTCCTAGTTATTTAGCGTCTATTTGTATTGACATTAATGAAACTTTAATGTGAAAGGCAAATCCGGTTGCACCATTGATAGCGGGACTTGCAGTAGCTGCTGCTGCTTATGCCGGTAAGTATGGCATCCAGGCTTGGCAGGCATTCAAAGCTAGACCACCAACTGCTAGATTGCGGAAATTCTACGAAGGTGGTTTTCAGCCTGTCATGACAAGAAGGGAAGCAGCTCTTATACTTGGAGTCAGGTACTGTTGACAACAAGTTTTTGGTCGAATGTGGAAATTTATGTTTAATGTCTTATTTAGATGCACTTTTTCTGAGTTTTATGTGATGGCATCATGCATTGAAGTAGATTATGTATCCGAGAATCATGTTTAATGATATTTGAAAGCTCTGATGACATATGTTTGGGTTTTTAGACATTAATTTCTTATTTACGTAGGGGAAGGAGCCATGAAGTGTAGCAATAAGGCCTTAACAGTGTATTTATACAATGACAAATAAATAAATGAAATCAATGAAAATGTTGAGTTGTTGGAGTTAGAATTATTGGATCCACAAAACCCCTTCAAGGAAACATTTCAGCTGAACCTGAGGTTCTCACATCCCGACCGATATTGAGCTTAGCCAATGATGTTCCACCTTGGGGATGGATTATTTGACAAGCACTTTGCTTTGACAAATAATATATGTGAGAACTGATATAAAACAAAATAGTTTTTGATATATATCTGTAGCTGTAATTTCAGTCCTGCCTATTGTTTATTCCATTACATTTACCTTAGTATGCTTGAAAGAGAATTGTTGTTAACTGTGATTGGATTGTGGTGGTAGTATTGACTTACCACTCAAAGTAGCTTCGCAAGCTGTTTAAGCTAAGATCAGAAATGTTCATTTTTTTAGGCTATTTTTAGTTTGGACATTGGATAGAACTTGGGTAAGCCCAGTGGAGCTCAACTCGTCATTGCTTGTTCATCCTCCCATGTCTCTGTTAAGTGTTAACCCCGTTATTTCTATTATGAATCAAATTAGAGGAAGAAGAATCTCATGTCTGTACCAATTCGACTAATCTAATTCCTCACATGATTCTTTAGAACTACTTGTTCATGCAATTGCTAAATAAGTTGTACAATTAGGGAAATGAAAAATGTGATGTTAAATTCATTAACAGATTTACTGAATTTGAGTGCCATGTCACTGACCTCATGGACTTAACTTGGATTGGGGATATATTTCTTATGAATTAAATTAAGAGTTTACATTTCATTTCTTCTGCTACTAAGTTTTGGTTCACGTTAGTGATCTTGACTTGTCAAGAAAGAGCCCTAGATTCAATTTTATGCCTTGCACGCACACATCTAATAGCATTATATATACAGTTTATTTATCTTTTTGTTTCGCTCAGTCTGATTTGTTCTCTTGTAACTTGTTTATTAACCAGAGAAAGTACTCCCGCGGATAAGGTCAAAGAAGCTCATAGGAGGGTGATGGTTGCTAACCATCCAGATGCAGGCGGTAGCGATTACCTTGCGATTAAAATTAATGAAGCAAAAGATATGATGCTCAGAAGAACCAAGGGCAACAGTTCTGCATTCTAATGGCATTAACCTGACCTATTCTCTGCCTGGAAAAAATTTCAGAGTTGAATTTTAAGGAATTAAACACTGCCAGGGATGGTGTCGATTTTAAATTACTCAAATTTCCCTAGGGGTACTTGTTCAAATCATTTTTTGGACCCAAATATTGTATTCTACTATGAAAAATCTGATTTATTTGGTTTGAATTGTTTGTTAAAGCTGAGAGAAATTTGGTTGTAATTCGGCATGGATGCTTTAGTTTAGGTAAAACATGATTCTATTGACAGCAATAATTGTACTTTAGTGGCACTTGATTAAAGGAAAAACAAAAGAGCAGAAGCTATCTCTCATTTATACAGACTTTTATATTTGCTTTGTTTTTTCTTTTGCATACCAAAGCCTATTATGAACATATGATTCATTGTTTTCTTTTACCCAATAAAGTTACCCATTAAAGTTAGGGTTAATTGCGCTAACATATCTTGACTTTATAAAATCTAGTAAAAATTCAAACAAATGCTTGAAACTAACACAAACACTCCTTGTTGTTAGTCAACACCGTTAGAGTTAACCATTGACTTTTAAAAAGATAAAATTGACCTTACTATTAAGATGTCGAAATCACAACGATCCAACAAACTTTGAAAAATTAATAAAAAAAATATTACAACGTAAGTTCTAATTTTTTTTTTTTATTAATTTAAATAAAAAACAAAACAATTTGGTTTCTAAAAAACATACTAATTTATAAAAATAAAAATAAAAATTGGAAGTATTTTTTTTTTAATTTTAATTTGAGATTTTTTTTTTTTTAATACCAAATTGTTTTTTAGAGCTTACGTGGTAAATTTTTTTTATTAATTTTTCAAAGTTTGTTGGGCAGTTGTAATTTCAACTTCTGAATAGTAAGGTTAATTTTGTCTTTTTGAAAGTCAATGGTTAACTATAACGGTGTTGACTAGCGGCAAGGAGTGTTTGTGTTAGGTTTATGCATTTGTTTGAAATTTTGCTAGATTCGATAAAGTCAAGGTGTGTAAGTGCAATTAACCCTTAAAGTTATTCCCTTTTTTCTTTGTGGATTCTTCATTCAGTGATGGTTAATATTAGTTTTTTCGTAAATTTGTTGAAAGGTTAATATAATAGTAAATCGTTCGTCTGAGACACATCGTGTCAACACTGCTGCATTGATCCAATGATTCTGATGATTTCATCTCTACTTTCTGTTTTTAAGGTCATATCTCTTCTCTGCTATCAAATCATTTTTTTTAAAAAAATTTCTAAATTTAAAGCGACTCTTAACGGCGGTGGTGGTGGAGCTTGCCTGATGATGAATGTTTTAAATCTGATATTTTTTACGATGAATATCAAACCTCCTACTCATTCTGAGTGCTTATTTACCACCAGATTTCATATTTATTTGTACGTTTTTGTTTTTCTAGATTTGGCAAAATCAGTAAATTTTGTTATATTATGTGAAATCGAATGGTCTTTGAATTCGACCAAACTCCTTCTAATTGCTACTGCATTTAGTTGTCATCAAATTTGGATTTCTAGATCATCTCCGGCCGAACTTCAAATTGAAGCTCGGTTGGAGATGGTCTTAGATCGGCACGATGAGGAGATTTTGTTATATTATCTGAGATTGAACAATCTTTGAAAGATATTCAAGTTCTTTTCATTCCGAGTGCAATCTGCATTTAAATGACATCAAATCTGGTTTTCAAAACTAAACTGAATCCACGTTAGTGATATAAATTTTCGAAAGAAATTTATTTTTATGTTCACTGTGGACTTAAATTTACCTACATTTTATTGGTAGTAAACATTTAATCTATATATATATTTATAAAACAAACAAAACAGCAACAAAACTACCATCAGGGGAAAATAGAACTCAGACAAACACTTAAACATCTCTAATGTATAACATCAAATTATACACCAAAAGAACTTCTTTAAAGAATATTCTTTCAATAAATCTTTAAATTATTATAAAATTTTAAATTGGTTAAATGTATAATTAATAAGTAAGTTAAATATATATATATATATATATATATATATCATGTCATTTTAAAGATCTCAATGAGATCTTTTCAACAATATATTTTTTAAGAATAAATGTTGTTATAGTATATATTGTTTTAATCAAGTATGAGTGTAAAATTAGTAATTTTTAGTAATTTTAAAAAATAAAAATAGACTGATATAATATATACAATAAAAAAAAAATAAAAGAAAAAACAGATTTGGTGTATCTACAGCACACATCAGTGCCCCGTAGCTACACCAATTTTTTTGGGGTGTTTTTGTTGTGTTGATTGGAGTTGATTTTTATACCAAGTATGTAAAACCAACATACCCAAAAAAAAAAAAAAAAAAAAAAAGGCTTATCGGTTTGTAAATTTCACTTTAGTCTATTTTTATTTTTTAAAATTACTAATTGAACCTCTCATACTTAATTATAAAAATATGTATTCCTAAAAAATATAACATTGAAAAGATTTCGATGAGATCTTTAAAATAACACAAATATTGATATACATATTTAATTTAAGTATTATACTTATTAATTATACATTTAACCAATTTAAAATTTTATAATAACATAAATATTTATCGGGAGAATATTATTTAAAAATGCTTTTATATATATGTAAAAGTAAAGAATGTAAAGAATGTAAAGTAAATATTGGTTTTTAGGGTTCATATTTGTTAAACTTTGGATAAGAATATCGAATATATTGAAGATATTTACTTAACCATAACAAATGCATTGAACTAGTAATCAAATTTGTTGCCCGAGCAATTTAATCTAATGTTCTCTATGGATGAGCCTAAATATTTATAGAAAAAAAAAAAAATTAATATATATATATTTACTCATTTTTATGGTGGAAACCTTCTCTCAATCCAGAGCCCAAGCCTGAAACAACAAGATGATTTCAAAATTAAATGATTAACAATAATCCCAGTTTTTGAGTAAACTTGTAAGCTATGGTTTTGTTGTCAAACCTGAATTTTGCCATCAGAAGAGCCGGCAAAAAGCATCCCTCCATCAATATCAGACACCAAAGATGTGATTTTTGAGTGCCCACTACCACTACTAACTTTAATGGAGCCAACTCTTGTGACTCTTTCCTTCAACCAAACCTCTATGATCCCACATTTTGTAGCTGTGAATATGAAGTCACTGTTTACAGCTAACCGTTGGATATCGAATCCTGTCGTGAATGTTCCCACAGTTGCTGCATTATTTGAGAGACAGAATACCTTCCACAAGCCAAATTTGATCACACAAAAATCAAAAGCAACCCATTTATAAAATTAAAAAAAAGCACCAACAGTCACATATACATACCTTTCCTGCTGTGCCATCCACAGCAGAGCCACCGGCGAAGAGGAGATCCTTGTGCATATACAGGGAATGTATAATTTGTTTCCCCAACAATTTTTTTGCACCAGAATAGAATGTGTTTGATGTAAAGTTGCTCAAATCTACCTCCTAGAAAAGAAATTAGTGTTTCCAAACAAAACGTTTTGGAGATTGGTTAAAAAATCCAACAAAATCATTGGAAGAGATGTCAGTATAGCAATCTTACCTGGATACTGTAACCAGAGCAACCGCAGTATAATTTATCTCCAACCATGACAAGGGATTTCACTGATTTGTTGAAGTTTATATGCTTTGAAACACTAGACCAATTGTATACCTGTTAAGAATTATTTTAGCAAAATGGTTCACTAATGGTCTGCAGGATTATGCAAATCAAACTCTAAGTCCAGTATAGTTCATTAGAGGGGCTCTGTAACATTATAGAGTCAGACCCCGTACGGAAAAATGTGCAGGAATCCCGTATCTGAAAACTACGGGTAAAGAAAAGAAGGCACTTGCCTTGATGCCTGTTCCTTGAGAAACATAGCAAGCAACATTAGCATTGGCTGTCAACTCGTGCACTACCTCCTTCATATTATGAACTTGAACGCAATGAATTTCTTCTGATTTGATGTTCCAGACCTGTTGATGAAGTATTTAATAGAACAATTGTGATGACTAAGTTACTAACACTACACAGGAATGGAAACAAGTACTTAAAAGGCAAACTGTAGTGCAGAAGTGAGAGATTTACCCGAATTGTTTTGTCTAAGGAGCCACTGTAGAGTCTGTCACCTGAAGGTGGAATATAGAGGCATGTGACAGCTTTTGTGTGTTCACGAACTTCTTTTATCAACCTTAAAACCCTCTTCCTTGCATCCCACAACTACAATCAAGAAATTATTAGGCACAGTTGTCAGATAATACATGTGTGTGTGTGTGTGTGTGTTTTGAATATATACCTTTATAGTGCCATCAGAGTGGCTGCTCAAAACTCTGCTTTTGAAATGAAGCAGAGACAGAACCTCTCCATTAGTGCTTGAATCCAACTCAACCACTTCAGTGCAATTCCACAACTCTGTCTAAAAATTTATCAAAGATTAAAAGGATATGATGAGTTACTTAGTTTTTCTCTGTTGCTTGTATTGAAGAAGTGTACAAATGGAAAAACCCCACTTACTGCATTGACTGATGACAAATTCATCAAAGCTTTTAGTATATCAGTAACCACCACTGAATTCTTCTTGAGCTTTCTCAGTGTTCCATATATGCATTTAGCATACTTTCCCAGTTCATCAATCGCGGCTTTAAAATTTACGAATGTTCAATTGTTAAGTCATCATCCATGAATATATATATATATATATATACTTCGTTGAAATCATTCGTTTGTAGATTGAATTTACCTGGATCTTTGATAAAAGTTTTCAAAGCAAGAGTTGCCAAAATCTTCTCCTCTAGGTTCTTTGAAGATTGGATCACATTTATAACTTCATCAAGCAAAGACTTTCGAGCAGTCTTTCGTATACCAGTATCAGGAAGAGTAGAGAGCATGTGTGTCAACCAAGTGGCAATGACAAGGCAAGACTTGGCCATCTCCAATGAATTACTCTTGAGACATTCCTCCAAAGCTTTAAAGATTGAGCCTTTCTCATGGTTGCAGAGTATGAAAGTCACTTTTCTCTCCCAAGAGCTTGTAGCATTCTCTTCCTCTTCCTAGATACAAGAATTTTATATTCAGGATTGAAATAAATTGAATACAAACAAGCTCCACAACCATAAAAGAACCACATAATTAAATGCAAACCATTGTTTCCACCAAATCATATTCGGGTTTACTAAGTCGCTCAACTTTCATCAGTGCATTGTAAGGTATATCAAACCCCGCAATCTTGAGTAACCAAGCTTCAGTATAGGACCTCCCCGAAGAAGTGAAACGCCCCGAAAGGGACAGTAAAGCATCTAAAGCCATCATTTGAGAATTGGGAAAATCCTTCCTGCGGAGTGCTTCAATGAGTGCTTCTACAGCTTCTTCTCTGTAAATACTCATCTTCCGTGGCTCGGACTGGACCAAAAAATTTGTAAGAATATGTTATTGGATAGGTTTTTTAAAAAAATTCAATCCATTTGATTGATTCCAAAGAGTAAAGGCAGACCAGGAGATCAAGCTGAAGAAGAAGAGTAGCAATGAGAGGTTGTTGCTCCATGGGAGCCATCTGAAGATATACAAGAAAGGTGTGCATAGTACTAAATGCTCCTTCATCTCTTATTATTTGTAAAATCTGGTTGCAGAATGTCCTCCTGAAACAACATAAGGCGAAGAAAACATTCAACGTTGGTGTCGAAAAGGTTATGAAAAAACACAAGATGAAAATGCAAGCTTAAGTGTTTTACATTGTCCAACACATATAATAAAAGAGACTAAAGGGTATGACAAGAACCAATTGAAATTCAGAATCTCAACTCTAAGCAACATTTTAGTTGAAGTATGTTCCGTTGACTTCGAAGACTAGACTGCTTACATATAAATGATTATAATCATCAAGATATGTGAAGATCTGATACGAAAAACATAAAACAAAAGATATATACCTGTTCAACTGAACCAGTTCTGAGAGAAATTCTATGCATATCCCTCTTACACTATCATTTCCAGCATGAAACAATTCAAGAACAAGAGACAACTGAATTCTGTTTGCTATCAAATTCTTGCAACTTTTGTCAGCATACATGCAGCATAGAAGTATGGAAACAATGGACCTTCTTGCTTCCACTCTATCCAAACACTTCATCAAGGCAGGAATTCCATTTGCAGATATTACACTCAAAGCAGTCAAAGACCTACTATTTTCATCTCCTCCCATTAATATCTGCTCAAGCATTGATATAGCAGAATCTTTCGGATCCATTATGAACTGGAAATCATCATATTCTTCACTTTTGCTAAGGATTAGCTGGACAAGGGAGGGTATAAAATCATGAGCTGAAAGCTGAGCAAATGCCGGTCTCAGTTGGTATATAAGAACAGCAGCCTCAGCTAGACCGTTTTTAAGTAGAGCAGCCAGGCAATCGAAATCAGAATCTACTCTGGTAAGAGCCTCACCAACACTTTCATCGGCAAAGATTAGCTCGGAGAGAATGTAAACAGATATTCTCAGAACTTCTCTATTTAAAGAGGCTGATAACAGTTCCACAAACCCATTTATGATTGTCGGTTTCGATATATAAGCATGAACCCCAGGATCAGCCTTTGAGTCCTTCCACAATCTGGCTATCGCCAACACAGCTGTTTCACATTCTTGCAAGTTTTCTGAAGTACATAGACATGAAACATAAGGTTTTAGTCCGGTGACAATTGTTTCAACAGCAGCTTGAGATATCACACTAGTCGGTGAAGTAGATATTGCTGCTCCTCGCGTAAATCTTTTGCTCCTTTGATTAAGATAATCATCGTTACTCTTATAACTGTGAAATTCACTGGTTCTAGATGGAGTGGCTGTCAACGGTGTTTCTTTTCCAGAAGGGGAGCTGAACGTATGCCTTGGTGTTTCAGAGTAAGAAAACTCTTGAGCAAGATCAGGATACTGATCTTTCCAAGATGTAATAAGTCTCTTCAAGACATAGTTTGTTTTGGGCAGTGAACTTGAAGAGAGAGGCTGCCGAGTGATGGGACATGTCGTGTTTCCTCTTTTTAGCCATTCTTGAATTGCTTTTCTTTCATAAGTCTGACCAGTTTCAAGTGTAACTGGATCATTGAAAATCTGTCCTGTAATAGGACACACAAAATCTTTCGGTGGTCTTGAACGCGAAGTCAGTTTCTCAGACAAGGTAAGTGAAATGCAGCTTTGATTTCCTTCATCACTTTCATTGTGGGAACTGCAGAATATAATGATATTACTTATGGCACAAGTAACTTAAAGAATTCCAAGATTTTGAAATTTAAAGAAGAGAAGAGATCCCTACCTATTATCTAAATCTTCCAAATTCAAATTGTCATAACTCATATTCCTTCTTCTACCAATGTTTTTCCTGGAAGATTTCTTCTGCACCTAAGTTGCAAAGCAACTATTAGTGAACTGCAATAATTTATAGGTACGGATATTAACGCTCATAAAACTTATTATTACACCAATTTTTATAAGTACACCAATGCCTAAAATTTAAAAATTAAATATTACTATAAACACCTATTCTAATGCCAACAATACCTTTATTGAAATAAATATATTCATTTTAATACATATTATTTATAAACACTCTTAAATTGGATCATCATTAAAAAAAGATTTGATTCCAAAAATAATATGATTTTTTTCCTTGGCTTTTTTCAAATGTAATTAAAATACCAAGTTGTATGAGAGAGAAAAAAGTGATCAAATCTCAAACATGTATTTTTTATTTTACTTAGGTGTCATTAGATTATGAAAAGTGAAGGAAAAACAAGACAGGGAGATGATCTTGATCCAAAAATTTGATATTTGAAATAAAATTAGAGTTTAATTAGGGTTTATCATAAGTTTTTTTTTTTTTTTTTTTTTTTTTTTTTTTTTTTTTTTTTGAAGTAAGTTTTTTTTTAATAAAAAAAATATAATTGAAGATACAAATGTATATAGTATTTGATTTATTTTTAATTAAAGTAACTTGTCCTTTGTCTTTATTGGTAAATTTCTTTGGGATATTTTTGTAATTAATTTTTTAAATAAAATATAGGGGTACTAATAAGTTTTATGGGTATCAATATCGACTCCCATAATTTATCAAACATATTTAAATTTTCAGGCAAGTATAAAATTTGTTTTCAAGTAAACTCACTTCGCCATCTGAATCTGCCGAGCTATTACTCATACGTGGAGACATAGGCAAAGAGGCAGTAGAAACACGTCTGGACAGAAGGCGCAATACAGATGGGGAATCTTTTCTACCATGAACATCAGGTCTTGGAGATAAAACCTGCACATCAGGTTTTGGAGATGAATTCTTTGATGAAGTACTTCTAGGTGAATCCACAGGAGAGAAAATTGTAGAAGGAGACCGGTTCTTCATTCTAGAATCCTGCCCTTTTGCCCCAGTTTCCTTAACCTCAATCATTTTCGTGTCACGAGGAGACACTAAATTTAAATTTTCAGAATTTTTGTAATCATCAGTAGGCTCATAATCAGCATCATATTCATCTTCCTCAAGCAACTCCTCCTAGCACAAGTCACCAAGTATAAAATTTTCAGTCATTCAAGAAATTACAAAACCTGCAAAAAGTACAGAACAACATATCATTACTTTAGCATCCCACTCAGCAGACTCTTCCAGATTCTGGGAGGGTTGGGAAGTTGTACTCATTCTGCATAAAAGCAAATGACCAATTGATAAGAAGTTGAATTCAAACATTTTTCACAGTTAACAATTTTTGGTCCAAAGTATATATATCAACTCTAGAGTAGAAACTGACCTGCTATTTGCCTTACTTCCCCTAGCATTACTTTTCGATTTAAGAATTGGTGAAAATCCGGCACTCTTAGGCAAGACGGGACCAAATTTTACATAATCAGGAATTGAACGACTGACCTCATGCAAAGGAGTCATTGGGGGCTCAGCAATTGGCAACATTGGAATTACCTTCTTACTAGTTGTTGAATCAGAGTTCATGCAATCTTTATAGTGTTTAGCGAAAAGCCGTGTATTCTCATCTAGTGACACCCCATAAAGCTGCTCCAGGTTTTGCAACTTCTCCATTTGATCCGGCCTTAATGAAAAGATCAAAGATTCATTGAAGAATTGGTCGAAATCAGCAGTGAAGGATAAATCAGACGAATCAGGGATAACTTCCATGACAAGTCTATGCCTAGACTCTGAATACCACCCAACAATCGAGCTCATTTGGGGAAGAAACAGTTCTTTCCAGAGTTCAGGAGCAAAATCAATCCTGGAAAAGAACGGATCAATCGTATACATCTCAAGAACATGAAGGACTGAATTGTGCACGTTGTTACGAAGCATCCACAGATACGAAAGGTTGAGATGTGCCCAAGCTGAGAGATAGAAATTTGGTACCCCAGCAGTTTTCTGATTGGAATCCAACATAGCACACACTTGTAGCATCTTCTCTGCATAATCTAGCCTTGCAAGTTTAGTTTCTGTGTTTGAGGTGTTGATAGCTTCTTCAAGAGCATCAATTCCCCAATCCAAATTAGCTAAAACTGCTTGATCAGAGTATCGAATTTCAGTGTCTTTACCAGAACTACCCTCTTCAGCTGCCAATCTCTCTGCACACTGTTCTTTGTGTTGGGTTCTCAATTCCTTATTAATCAACCGATCTTGAATAAAACTTCCAACACTGGTCATCAATAACCTTACAATGTCCTTCTGGTCCATAGCAAACCTGTAATTTCCAGACATCTTTTCGAACAAAATCTGAGATTATAATTTCTCAATCAATTTAAACATGAGTTCTTCACTGCAGCAACCAAACGTTCGTGAAGAAGCACACTGGACCAGGGGTTCTGTAGATGGCTAACGCCGGTCCGGGGATGAACCGATTGCAGTTCTTCGTGTGCACGGCGAAGACGGATTGGTTGGACGGGAAGGACCTCGAAGCCTGTTGTGGTTGCTGATTGTGGTCAGCTCTCTTAATTATTTGAGTGTTTGTTTTGATGTTTATGTTTATGTTTATATATACATAAACTGCTTTTTTATGTTGAAGCAGCAGCTGTTGTTCAAGGCCGGCCATTATTAGATTATAGTTTTTTGCCGGCTTCGATTAATAATTTAATTTTGTGATGACTGATGATCAAAGCAGACAATACCCTAAACATTGTTTTATGACTAAAAAACTAATATTATTATCAAGATTATTAAAAAATGGTGGCGGTTGCTAACCATCCAGATGCAGGCGGTAGCAATTACCTTGCGATTAAAATTAACGAAGCAAAAGATGATGGCCGTTAAATCTATGGTTAAGTCTAACGGCAGTCAAATTGGTCAAAGGTATCTTTTTGTAATTAAGGTAAAAGTTCGATCCGGCAGTGCTGGTTTTCAATTACTCAAATTTCCATGTTGGACCCAAATATTGTATTATATTATGAATAATTGATGCAGGAGAGAAAATCAAAGATATTGTTGAAGATTTTAGATTTTAAAAATATTCTTGTAATTAATATATGTTATTTTATTTCCATTTATTTTATATGTATTTAGGTTATTACTTATTTTATGATTTGATTTTATTAAATCAAATCTAATTTCCTTTTTAGATAGGTTTTGAATGTTTTAGGATTCGTTTTATTTTTAGGAGATTTGATATCTTTTTTTATTTTTATTTGGGAAATATCCCGTTTATGGATTTTCTTATTAGTCAAATTTTACAATTCTATTTAAGTAGATTGTATTAGGGTTTGAAGGAAAGTTTTTGATGATTAATAAAAATTTGAGAGAGAGAGTATCTCTTTTTATCCATTTTCAATACCTTTGCGAAGTCAACGAATTTGAAGCCTATAATTCTGGTATCTGTGCACGGATCAATAGATTAATAGTAGGGTTTATTTCCAATATCCGTACGCGAATCAACGAACCTGAATCAATTACCCTTTCTTTTATCGATTGTTGTTTTGCGTTGAATTTTCTGCTGCGTCAATAATCTGATTTATTTGGTTTGAATTGTCTGTTAAAGCTGAGAGAAATTTGGTTGTAATTCGGCTTGGATGTTTTAGTTTTGGTAAACATGATTCTATTGACAGCAATAATTGTACTTTTGTGGCACTTGATTAAAGGAAAAAACAAAATCTCATCTGCACCGACTTTTATATTTGCTTTGTTTTTTCTTTTTCATACAAAAGCCTACTATTATGAACATATGATTGATTGTTTTCATTTACCCATTAAAGTGAATGCCATTTTTTTCTTGGACGTCATGAGCACTAGCTTTGCATTCTAAGCCAAAACATGCTTCAAATGGAATAATGATACTTGGTAGCAAAAAAGGAAACTGATATTGTAATATCGATCTATTTCTCTTCTAAGAAGTTACAAGTTGCTGCCTTCTTACTCTTTTAACAACTCTCCTCATATATCTGTGTATCATCCAATTGTGATACGGAAAAACTAAAAATTTCACCTTTTCGTGTGCCCCGTGGAGCCGTGAAGAGCAACCTGTGGTATTTACATAAGAATCGAGATGGGAAAAACGAGAGTAAATCCTAGTAAATTTGTGGAGAGATATTGTTCTCATTCAGTGGAGTTATCAGTGGCTTTGTATCCCTGTACGCCTTATTATACCATATCTGTTGCTTCAGATGGAGTTTTGACCATTTCCGTTTTCGGTTCAAGAGGACCTTGAGGGCTTCCAAAAAGAGTAGAAAAAATCTGCCTGTGGCACTCATCACAGAAAAAGAAATAAGAAAAGTGGCCTTCGTATGGGAGTATATGACTAACAGCTGCTGGTAAAACGCGGCTTATGTAGTCGGTCATTGATGGTGGAACTACTCGATCATCCATCCCCTGTTTAACATCAATAAACAAAAACATAAATTGAAAATTCTTTAATAAAGTTCAACTATCAATAATTTATCAGGTGAAGAGCACATCCAAGTTATTCTCGTGGTAATTTATAAACACGGTATAGAGAATAGACACAGTGAAGAATGGTTGAAGATTTGATCTCAATCTTATGCCGAGAGAACTTAAGCTACCTGCTTAGTGACATGACAATAAGGCATTTCACATTCTAACTGGTTTCAGATTTGAGATGGCTGTTTCTTCTTCTTTAAAGATAACATAGACGAGTAGCATAAATATGTCCATGGGAGCAAATTTTGTCCTGGTTTTTATAATAACATGCAAGAATAGAATAGATTTGTTTGAAATGCAGAGATCAAATGACTCCAAAATTTTGAAGAATCAGTAATTGGGGATCACGACTTGACTCAAAATACTAGTAGAGATTTAAATGCAATGAAATACTTCGATAAGATGATAGATAGCATAACCTGCCAAATTATAACAAATTCAAATGCTATGCTGATCCTATTAATACTAGTATTGCAGCAAATGAGTAAAGCAATATAGAATGTGTGCAAACCTGCCATATATGTATTGGGCCTAAAAATCCAGCCAACTCACAATCTGCTTGATTGTACATGGACAAGAGCCAAGGAAGAATGCCTCTTCTCTTGCACTCCTTGCGCACCTGAAAATCAGCCAAGCCAAAACCCCAGTTTGATACCTGTAGCACAGCTTCCTCAATGAATGGTTTCGTACTTCCCTGGCGAACTGACTCCTCTACATCCCTCTGCCAGAACTCTTCAAACATTGGCCCCTCAATTAGAATTTCATCCTGAAAAAAATCAAGATTATGTTATGCAAATCACCACAAGATGTATTATCAGTTGAGCAGGTAAAGGTAAATTAATCAATTATGGCAGCAAGTCAGTTCTATAGTAGAATGAAAAATAATTAACAATGGCCAAAATTGCATTCTTTAAAACATGAAAAGAAATAAAATCATTAGGAGAGGTTCTGATCCTTGAGAAAATCACCTTCCTTTCAAGCGACAATGACATCCACTTATCAATTCGACCATGCTTTCCAGAAAGGAAGCTTCGACGATAGAAAGGTGAGAGTAATTTTGGAAACCTACGAGCTAAAAAGTACAATAATCTTCTTCTGGGTAACCACTCTTCCCAAGTTCTTAACATTTCTTCCTTAGTCATGCTTGGTTCATATGGGTTAATCATTGGGGCAAACATGGCAGCACCTGCAGTTTCACTCAAGACATGTAAGAAATCAACAAATCTATGTTGGTGAGAACTTTATCATGTTATCCACAAACAATATGATGATAGATTTGCAGTGCAGTGGTTAAAACATACTTTTAGAGTCATATATGATATACCTGCAATTCTGTTCGGAATGTATTTCAGTGCGGCCCAAGCATGTTTGCTTCCACTTGAGTAACCGAGCACCCAAAACTTGTTATTAACCCCAACAGCATCGGCTAGGAACAGCATATCCAACGCTGATGAATTGAGATTCCTGCCAGGATGAGGATCACTCTCACCAAAGCCAGGAAGATCATATGTCACCAAACAAACACCAAACTCTTCCAGAAGAGATGTTTTAATACCTGGTATACCTACGGCAAAAAAATAATTCAAACATTATTGATAATTCTGCACCAAGACTTCACACCAGAATCTCATGAATACCACTTCTTTATAGAATCTACCTGCAAGTCTGGAGGAAAGAAAAGAATGCGGAGCAATCAGGGAGAATCTAGCTCTGTCCGCTGGAACACCTATCTCACGATAAGCCAAGTGTCTGCCATCTGGAAGCAAGATGCGGCTTGCAGATGGAGGGTGAATGCGCATGTCCTTCATCGGTGGAGACAAGTTACCATGACTGCTATTTAAATTCAAAGCTGCACATAGTTTTAACGCTGTAAATAAACATATAATCCAGTTCATCCTACTAAGGAAAATAATCTGGAAAAAGTATAAGATATATAAATAATAATTTTGGGTTTGAACTATTGAATACAACCATAAAATACGAAACCAAGTCGAGAATAACAGCAACAGCATCCAAATAATCAACATATCCAGGGTCTACATTGAAGTCAAAACTCCATTATATATGGTAAAATCTGGAATCCTCTCCATCCAGAAATTTAATGCTGACTGCTAAGGTGTCAAAACCTTCACATACTAAATTTGACACTAATGTCAGATCTTAGCCATCACATTGGACCCGAACAGACATACAAAACAGAGTTGAAATGCTGTTATCACTAAGAATACCATAACAGGCAGTTTCGAATCAATAACTACGTGGATTCTAATTTCAAACCAAATATTTGCGCAGAGTCAAATTACAATGTACATCAATAGTTTGATTCAAGTCTAATTAATCAAACAAACAAGCAATTAATAACTATAATCAATAACGTAGATCTAGAAATCTTCTTATTAAAATTCACATGAACACTAAAAATCAAAAGACGCAATACAGTACCAGAGAGAGCTATGATAAAAACGAAGAAAACGACAGGCCAGGCGTGAACCGGATCGCGATCCTCAGGCAAGAACTCGTTCAAAAACCTCAACCGACCAGAAACCTTGGACACGTGTCCGCCGAGTTTCCGTACAACAAACGAATCCTCGGCGGCCACCGTCTGCTGAAGTATGTCCTTGCAGCCTTTACCTAATTCTAGAAGCATCTCTCCCCACGATTTCAAAAATCCAGTCACCTGATCCTTCAAACTCTCGCTTTCGATTTTCTCCACTCGATCGTCCACCGATTTCAACGGCCGCCGAGTCGATTTAATCGTCTCTCCGCCGTATCGTATCGCCGGACCTTCCACCAAACTCACCAGCTCATCCCGCCACGTGTTGACTCCTCCTCTCACCTCCTCCATCTTCACTAAACACACACTTGTCGTAAATGCTTTCACTCTACAACACTAATTATATATATTAAGAGATTGCTTTAGTCAGAAGATTCCAGTAATAATGTCAAAACAGATTAAAACAAAACTGAAACTAACAAAACTTTAAAAGCGTGATATTGATGCCTGCCTTTGTTTAATCGCTTAAACGACCACTGTTCAAGAGAATTAAATCCTCGTTAATTAAAAAATTAATATTAAAAAAAGAAAAGAAAAAAAAGAAGAAGCCAAAAGCATGTCTATCGTTGCTCAATCATCTTTCACTTTCCTACGCAGAATTCGTTGGCTCTGATGATAAGCTTATGCAACTCTGTCTCTCCTTTTTCATGAATTGACTTCTTAACTAATTATTCAGTAATCAAACAGAAAACAAAAAGAAAAAGGAGACTATAAGCTTCTTTTTTCTTGAGCAAGTGAGGAGGATGAATACGGACCGTTGATGAGATATCGACGACAGAGATGGCTCCACGTCACGGTTGGCTTTGCCGTGCGGTTAACGGCTGGATACTGGTTGGCTCGGTTAACGGTTGCAGTGTACGGCGGCACTGACGCATATGAGACTATGAGAGTATGAGACAGAGTGATGTGCGGTGTGTGCATGTGACTTGGGAATTTTCTTTTTAAGGATTTCTTTTTATTATTTTTAATGAGGTTTTATTATAGTTTCGTTAAGGAGTAGGTCTGACTCAAATCACTACCGTTGATCGTTTAATTAAGAAGAGTTTTTAGTTCATCGGACGGTGGATGAGTAAAGAGGACGTACTTACGAGTGGGATGGAGGGTAGATAATTATGGTTGATTTGATTTTAAAATGGCGGTGATGATAAAAGGAAGAAAGTGAAAGCGGGTCGTTGAGGACAAAAATTCTCTGAAAAAAGATTAACCAACGAATCACCTCTCCTTCTCTCAACTTTTGTCTTTTTATTTAGTGGTCCCGGTCCCCGCCCAACACTGTCGTGTTGTTTACGCCTCTACCGTCCGATGAAATCACAATACGATGTATCTAAGTATCGATATTATTCCTATATTGTTAACGAGAACAATATATTATTGATAGCGATTTTATATGTGTAAGTAAATATCCATATTATTCTTATTATTATATTGTTGACAAGAACAATACATTGTTGGTGGCCATTTCGTATGTTTATAAGTAAATATCGATATTATTCTTATATTGTTGATGAGGTTAGACAATGTCAAATTTTAATGTTCAAAGCTCTCTCATAAAACATGTTATAATAATTAATTTAGAATATGTGTGATTAAAGGAGGTGAGGATTACAATGAATATGTGATTTGAGAGGTGGGGATGTCTAATCTAGTCTAGTTTAGCTTTCGGGTAATGTTGAAAAATAGAGAAAATGTGTTTCTTATTTTTTGATTGGAAAAATTATACAAACATACCCTGACTTTAACACATATATGAGGTATAATCCAGTTTTGTCAAAATTATAAGAAAATACCCTTGACTAACCCTTGACTAACCATTGACTGACCGTTGACTAACTGTTGACCATACTAAATGATAACATGACCAAAATGTCCTTATTCAATGTTTTATTAATTTTTATTTTAAAAAAATACTGTAAATATTAAAATAATTAAAAAATAATTAATTAACAATATAAAATTTAGAAGTCAATTATTACAAAATATCCAAATCATCCCTCAATATTATAATATTTTTAATTTTTAATTTTTTAAGTGTTTGATAACTGTTAATTATATATTAAAAGCCAATCAAAACAATTTAAATATATATTTTTTTTAAAGAAAAGCAAATCAAATTAAATTTTAAAAGCAAAAAACAAATAGCAATTGATCTCCATGGAAACCTACGAAATCTCCATTAGAGTAAGTCTCCATGGAGATCAATTGCTATTTATTTTTTGCTTTTAACATTTAATTAGATTTGCTTTTCTTTAAAATATATATATATATATATATATATATATTTATTTAAAATTTTTTGGTTGACTTTTAATATATAATTAACAGTTATCAAACAATTAAAAATTAAAAATATTATAATATTGAGGGGTGATTTGGATATTTTTATAATAATTGACTTCTAAATTTTATATTGTTAATTAATTATTTTTTTAATTATTTTAATATTTACAGTATTTTTTTAAAATAAAAATTAATAAAACATTGAATAAGGGCATTTTGGTCATTTTATCATTTAGTATGGTCAACAGTTAGTCAACGGTCAGTCAACGGTTAGTCAAGGGTTAGTTAAGGGTATTTTTTATAATTTTGGTAAAATTGATTATAACTCATATATGTGTTAAAGTTAGGGTATGTTTGTGCAATTTCTCTTTTTAATTTGATATTAAATGTGTTCCCTGTACATGCATTTATGAAAATAAATAAATGCATCACGTCTCCCTCCTCAAAGGCCCAAGCCACCCAAAATTGTTATTAAAAAAATTTAAAAAAATCAGTTAGCAAAAAGACAGACTCGACCGTTTTGATACTCATCATCAGGCAATTACCAATTGAGGCAACGGAAAGAAGAAAATAAGAATGATCATGTAGTCATTGGGTGACCAAAAATTAACCTAAATTTTTTAATTGATAATATGAAATTTTTTAGAAAAAAAAAAATATACATATATATATAATTATAAAATATAATCCCCCCACCTACGCCCCGATTAATGGTTGACTCACTATTAGGGATGAGCGTGGGGCCTAATGGGGCGAGGGAGGGTACCCCACCCCTACCACCTCCCCTAAAATCCATTTGGGGAAATTTTGGGTGGGGGCGTTTTGGGGGGCAGGTCCCCCCTCCCCCACACCGAAAACTCATTTTTTCTGTTTCTTTTTTATTTTAATATTTAATTTGATATAATTAAAATATTTAATTCAAAAAATAACAAAAGTATAATACAAAATAAATTTTTTACATATAAATAAAAATAAAAATAATATATATATTATTTTAGGGAAAATAGGGTTTTGGGTTTGGAGGTTGACTCCACCGCCTCCCTCCAAAATCTATTGGGAGGTAAAGTTTGCACTCACCTTCGAGGATAAAGTGTTACCCCATGGGGCCTGCGGAGGATGTGGCCCATAGGAAATTCCCATCCCTACTCACTATTGGATCTCAAATCTGCTAAAGATCAGAGAGGTAACTAATTGCAAACACAAAGTCCATTCTCGCTTTGATCGCTCACCCAAGTATCGCAGCAGCAGGCAGCAGCATGTGGTCAGTTTTCTGTTGAATTCCGTTATTTTTAAACTTGAATTCGCTCATAAAAGCATTTGAACCTGGTAGTTAAATAAGAACAATAAATATTTGATTTACTGTTGAAACTTGAAAGGAATCCTTCACTGGTTGTATTGATTTTTTTTTCAACTGTATATGACTGCTGAAACTTTCTTAGCTTTGATACAAATTTATTTGATGTAATTAGATGCAGCTCAACAATATCAAATAGATATTCACAAGTTAAAAGAAACGGTTTACTATGGTCTCTGTTGCGCAGCAAAGATTAGAAGCTTCACATTCAATCTGCTTATAGTGTCCAGTGAGTGTCTCTCTGTGTGACAAGTTTATTTTTCCTTTTTTTTTTTTTTTTTTTTTTTTTTTTTTTTTTTTTTTAGTTATTAACTTTTAATTTTAACTTGGCCACGGATTTCCACAACATTGTTTAAAGTTCAGAATTTACTAATTGTTGTTTCCTAATTTACCTCTTGTTTAAAATTAGAGGTTGTAAACAACTTAAATCTTTAACTTGTGATCGAAGCATTCTTCAGTGCTGTATGCGCACAAGGTGTTCGATTAAATGTCTCAAGGATTTTTTTTTTCTTTTGGTTGAGAATGTGTAACTTTCTTCATCTGGTTTTATGAATAAAACTGCAAAGTTAGCTTGGCATTTAGTTCTAAATTTTGATTGTTTCACACAATTCTCTGTGATAATTGCTAGCTTCTGGGGTATTAGCATTGTTGTTTTAAGTTGAAGTGTTGCTCAGCTTCAAAATGATACTTCTGTTTCTTATTGGGTTAAGAATTGCAACTTAATGCCAGTTCTACAATCTATTGGTTCTTGCAATTCTATCATAGTTTATATTAGATGTTTAGCACTCAGTAGGACATATAGTTTTATTTTGTCAGAATGAAGTTAAAAATTGATTTATTTATGTTTGTAACGGTATAGCAATTCTAGAAGAGTTAATGTGTGTTTCGAGTATATAAGTATATTTGAACTTATGATATACTAAAGCCAAAAATGTAAAAGTAGATTTATAGCTAAAGGTTTTGACAATATGCTTAATGCTTTACATTATTTCTTAATTTTGCACCAGGCGTGGTTCCACTCTTTAATAGGTTTAGTCTCAACTCGTTGTAAGAGACAAGGCTAGAGAATTTAGCAGCGATGACTACAAACACAACTTCAGAAGATCAAAGAAAACGCACCATGGATGCATTGGAGCGAAGGTTTGCATTTGCCAAAGCTGAGGCTCTTCAACAGTTGAATCATGGAAAAAAGATACCAGTCCAAGAAGACAAAAAAGATGCTTCTAGTATGAATTCTTCGGCTATTGTGTCATCACCACAGTTGACGGATTCATCAGTTGCTAACTCCTCAAATGCCTCATCTAAAAAAGGTTTTATAATTATGATTTCTCATAGTGTTTTATATCTGTACTTGTACCTTTTTTTTTTTACTGCTTGTTTTCTTTGAGTGCTTATTTTTAAATTCATTGTGTTTTCTTCCTCGTTCACTTCAAAATGTTTAGTTGTTTAATATTGAGATAGCATCAGCTACTATATTTCAGATTTTGATATATCAAATATTTAGCTAATTGACTTAAATTCTGGCTTATATGTAGGGAATTTCACTTTCTCAGGTACTAGATGGCAAGGTACTACTTTATCCTTGATTTTAATGTATTTTTCCTTAAAAAAGATATCTGCACTTATATTCATTTTCTTCGAGATAAGAAGATTGTTGGTATTGTACAGATGTTGAAGAAAGTGGCCCAACATATTCACAGCTTCCTCTATCCATTCATGAGAATCTGCTGACAACCAATGTCATGGTATCATTTTGACCACAAAATTAAAACTGTCTATGAAAGTACGGAATGATAAATTTTTTTTCTTAGCTAAATATATTCCTGGCATCATGCAGCTTTCTGGTAGGAGAGGAAGCTCAGTCGATAAGATTTTGCATGAACTTTTACAAAATGGTGATTCAGCTCAAAAGTACTCACAGGGATCCAGAAGCTTGAAAATTGACAATTGGATCCTTCTTGATAATTATGTACAAAACCATGGTGTATCTACTGGTTCTCACCTCAGGGCTTTGATGGCCCACTCAAAACGCTCTAAAAAGCACATGTCCGTGAAACAACTTAAAAAATGTGGATTATATGATTTGCCTCCGGATCTCCGAAAGTAAGTTATCCTCTAAGATGCATATGGTTGATAGTTGCAACTTCATTCTTTCATCCTCTCCATCTTCAGATTTATTTTTTAAAATTATTATTATACATATGAAATCACTACTTGTGATAATGATTATTGTGCTACTGCATTACTTTTTTGGATGACATATATAGTGTCTTCTACTTCTGTTGGTACTACATGGAGTACAGAGATTTTGTAAGGGAAGGGAAAAAAAAGAATGAAAAGGAATATGGGACGAGTTTGATTCAGTTTGACCTTGCATTGGATTGCTGATCTAGAACTTGCAATCTTAATGAAGGACTAGGTGAGCAGCAATATAAAATCTGAACCTAGCTGGTTCCTTTAAATTCCTCCAACTTTCAGGATTGGTGATTCATGGGGTGGGTGTGAGGTCAAACGACTCAAACCTGCAGGGTGAAATCAGTTTCCAGTTGTCATGTTGACTGTTTACTGTTCAGAACTTTTGCACTTTGTTCTGGTTAGAAGAGGAATGTATAATAAGAATAGTGGATGTGCTCTTCAAAATTTGAGAGACAAGATTAAGGTCTACGCTCTTTGTACTGTATAAGAATAATATGCTTGGACAATGTATTCTATGCTATAAATCTATAATTACAGTTTGATAATTCTTCCATTTATCTTGTACAATAGTTTTCTCTAATAATTGTTGGTTTGAGTTATAGATTTGAAATGTATAAGCCAATGCATGTCATGTGGAAGAGCTATTTAATGCAACTTCTAAAACCCACCGGGTGAGATATCTTATTCTTATAATTTTACTGATTTTGGTTGATGCAGGTCTTTATGCCCTGTAGATTGTCATCTTTTCTCTCTTTGGGTTTTAATCATTTTTCCATTCAATTTTGCAGGAAAAATCAGTTGGCTCAGTGTCTTCTCACTGCAGATCTACATGGTGCTATTATTCTAGGTGAATACATTTCTCTGCAACAGCAGTTTTGTGTTATGTATGAATATTATTGGAAACTTTGGAAGATGGTTTTTTGTGTAATTTGCTGATTTCCTAATAATTTTGCTAGTTTTTCAGTATTACATCAGTCTTCTTTTTCAATTTTTCTTGTTCTAATTGTGAGCTCTATTTTGTGGCAGTTGCTGAGTGCAATAAGATAACTGCTTTCACTGGAGTGAGTGGTATTATGATTCGTGAAACTGCTGAAACATTTGGCATAATTACTCAAGATAATAAACTCCGAGGTAATCTGGCCAGAGTTCATTTTAAAATAATTTGGCCATAATTAGTCCAACCTTGGTAGATGTGAATTGCATGTTCTCCATTGTTTCACACTCTTGTCTAAGTTAATTTTGCATTTATGTTTTACGTGCTTGATTTGGCCAACTAGTTGGATTTGGACAAGATACGATTTGATAAAGAGAATGCTTGGTAGTTTCTATTTAACTCTAAATGCTTTTAATCTGTCAGTGAAGATTTAATTTAAACAAAGCAGATGTTGGTTTAGCCTAGTTAAGTACATGGATGCTAAAACATTTATGTACGATCCTTGGTAGTGAACTTTTAGGTTGTTGCTCGAGTGGTTTTAATTGTGATGGGGCTTTTACAAGCCTAAAGTGATAGATTTTTTAATTGCCTAATCTTTCATGAATACCACCTAATCAGATTGGTTCTATGGAACTTGATTAAATCTTTTTATTTGGGTAATTTTCAGTTGTGCCCAAAAAGGCTTCCGTCTTTTTATTTGAAGTTGACGGCTGGAAAATTACTTTGCTGGGAGACAAACTCACTTCAAGGAACCTTGGAACATAATCTTGGTATTAGTCATTGCACCTTTGCTATATTCTTCCTTCACATTGTGTGTTGAGAATTTGTCGCATAAATATAGTTGTATAATGGTTTGTTGTTATATATAGCACATGCTATCCTTTTCTTAACGAGAATCGCATTTTCTTCGAGATTTCGTGCAGGATTGAGTTCGATTGTCAAAGAAAGCTCCTGGCCAGGCCAGAACCGCTGTGCATGCTCTAATCAGTTCTCCATTCTGTGAGCATGGCTTCAGATTTGACGGCAAAGTGTGCAAGGACCGCCCATCAAAGGTATAGCCATGGCTCTGTTTTGTTCGGTCATATGCACAGGCTCGAACTCCTAGAAACATGGATTAGAGTATATGATGGACTTGAAGCCCCCAATCGGCCAATCCCAACAACCAAAACATAACTTCCATTCCAAGATTAACCGTTTTTCCTCTATGATTCTTGTACTTTCAGCATAGTACTTGAAAATATGTTTAGCATAATTTATATGTCATTCTCTATTATAATATATATATACGTGTTTGTCTAGCTGATGTCGTCTATCGTTTACATTACAACTTTATTAGTATCCTAATCCAAGCAAGAAAAAAACCATAGTAGTAGGTATTGCATAATTCTAAAGAAACAAAATCAATTCCAAGTAAAATGATATTAAAATGAATGTGTTTAGTGAACCATTATTTGAGTTCAATTATTTTGGTTTTTCAATTTTTATCATAATAATTTGAAACATGTTTTCAACTATCAATTGTCTCTATCTTATTGGACTTGGGTTGGCCGTGGTCTTTATTTCAATTAATTTGCCGTCTCCACCGAGGAAATAAATGATCAAGGTCACACACTATATACAATAATTAGGTGTCGTTGCTTTCATTGTAATCAAAGCAAACCCTTATAAACATATGAAAACATCTTCTTCTTTTCTCTTTTCAACTTTATTCTTGGTTTATCTTCAAAGAAAGTTGATGTTGCATCATTTTGCAAGACATGTATCATAATACTTTTGGATAATTAGACCCCCACTTAAATATTTCAATTCTTTATTGTTCCTCTTTTATTTTTTAAGTTTATAGGTATTTATCTATCGATTCTAAGCTAACAAATTTTATCAAACCCAAATAGATTTCTGCAATATTATGATGATTTGAATCTGGAATATTGTTAGGGTCAAATGAAGTTTTTTTGACACCAAAAACTATCTATCTAGTGAAGATGTGTAACAAACAAGTGGGAATAATGTTTGGGTACTGACCATCCAAAATACTGACTCTATCGATGAGAGTGTAGTACGTGACCTTTTTTTTTTTTTTTTACTTTTTATATTTATCTCAGAAATTGGATCACGTGCGATACTTCCATCAGTAGAGTCAATAGTATTTTAGATACCGACCGATTAGTATCTAAACATCATTCATTAAGTGGGCATGTGACAAGTGATAGAAGATGGGTGGGCATTTATATCACCCTCGGCATGAGGGCAACATTAAACAATGGTTCATCTAGTGGTGGGAAGATTTATGTGGTCCTAATACAGTAATACGACACCGTAATGACCCAAACTGGAAGGCTACGCTGACGCACATGCAATGCTATGCAAGTGCACGTTCGAAAACTATGAACATAACCCACATCATAAGTTCGTGTCTGGTCAGATGTCTCCTTCAATGGTATTATATATACATACTAATGTACTATGTCGACCTTGCCGTGACTCATCAGAGCAATATTAGACATTATTATTGAAGTTAGGTATCTTTTTGGGATTTCTAGGATTTGAATTAAGTAGTGAGAGAATGAAAAATTAATGGCCTTTATGATATGTTTTTCATAGTACAATATCCAACTCATATATATATATATATATATATATATTTTTTTTTTTTTTAAATCTCGAAATTTTGTTAAGAATCCTTTTTCGTGTTTGTCTTATAGGTCAACAATCAAACTATAAATTTACAATAACGTATAAAAGTATGATATAAGTATTTAATCACGATTACTATTTAATCACGACTACCTATCTAGTTGGTAGATCACGTAATCCCTTAAATTTATCAATAATTTGTTTACGTATAAAAAAGAAAAAACTGAAATTATTGATCTACCGCATTGTATCATCAAATTTGAAATATAAAATCTATTTTTTTTGTTTGTTTGTTCAAATTCAATAATATGGACAAAACATTATTGAAAAATGAAAAGATACAAAATTTTCAACCGTTTATGTATGTGACCATTAGCAAGCCATATATAATATATATTTTTTAATCGGGAACTCTATTATCGGTTTGAACCGACAAAAGTTATATCAGTTCTTTATATATAGGTCACTGGATTTAAATACTTTGACTTGGATGTATGTATTTATCAGTTAAAATATTTAAATCCAATGATCACATATAATATATAACTTTTATAGGTTCGAACTGATGACAGAAAAAAAGTTTATTAATTCAAAATTTAGATATGAATTCAATAATACAAATAGATAGAAGCTTCGAGCTCGAAACTTGAATTTGTGTTCAAAAATCAAAATTCAAAAGGAAAATTCATTTAAGGAAGGACGCCTTGAGCCTTGAGGTCACCATCAAAATTCAAGTCACGTGAAAGGGAGCGTGAAGGGAGCGCGTGGAAGAAAAGAGCGTGGAGTAGTTAGCATCTCTATGTATAGAAAAACGTCCATGAAACTTTTTCATTGCCTGGTCTCTCCACTGACAAAAAAATGACGACAGAGAAGACTGAGTGACTCGGGAACTGAGCTCAGAAGCAGCAGCAGCTCAAACTCGCTCAAAAGTTACCAAAAAACACACTTCACTAGGGTTTTCAAAGTCTTCACTCTTTGAGTACTGTAGTTGCTAGCTTAGCTAGTAGCACTCTTGCAGCTCAGATCAACTAAGCAGAAACCAAACGCTAACCCAGTCAGTTCTTCTTCTAGCAAGACCAATAACAAGTCTCAAGTTCAGGTAAAACACACACTTGTGCTCTGTTCTGTTTCATCGAACATGTTTGAAAAAGTTCATGTCTTGTTCTGTTTTCATGTTGGTTTTGATGCTTGTGAGTGTTTTTTTTTTTTTTTTACCATGAAGCTTGGACTCTTTTTTTGTCAGTGACATGTAATTATTTCTCTTTTGCCTTTTTTGTTTTTGAAAGAAATCTCGGAAATGAAAATGTCGGCTTGTTCATGGCTTGAAAAGTTCAGGTGTTTTAGCTTTAGCTTTTGGTTTTGAAGAAGAAGAGCAAGAATTGATTTTGATTTGATTTTCTTTTTCTTTTTTGGCTATAGAAGTGTTTTGATATAGTGAAAAGTAGTTCATTTTCCACTCTCTGTTTTAGTTTATTATGATATCAACTTGGTTTTTAGATGAGTAGAGTTTCTGTTGAATCTAAGCATTTTATTTTGCCTGCAATTGAAATTTTTAGTTGTCTAATCTGCTGCTTAGATGTTTTATAAGGTTTTTTTTTTTTTTTTTTTTTAAATAAAAAATTAAATTCCCATTTTCTATCTTCATTGTGGTTTTTCTTTCTTTTCTTTTTTTTTTTCCTTTTATTTATTTATTTATTTATTTTTATTTTTTTTAGGCATTTGTTAACGTGAATTTCTAGGAATTTGTTAGCATTTTAGGCTTCAATGATTTTCTCTGTTTTCATGACAGAATTTTTCATTTTGTGTTGAATAAGGGAAATTTTATTATTTCTGCTTTACTACAAAGTTGAATTTTTTTTTTTTTTCCTGTTAATGCACATTTATACCAAATAAGAATAATGCTAAGCATAGGTTGGTCGATTTTCATTATCAGTGTATGTGTAAAATTACAGTGAAACAGGAGAATACAAAATCATTTACGTATTCGCGGTGGCCCATTGTTGCTTCAATAATGTGTTATTGAGCACAGTTTAAGTATGGAGTATAAAACAAGTATAAAAAGGTGGAAAGATGGGGTTTCACTTATGATATGTTTAATAAACTATATTAATTGCAACTTCTTCTTTCTTTTTATTTTTGTCTTCTGGTTCAGGTTGGTGGTAGTGGGAGTAGGAGTTTCTGTGGAGTTTCTTTGAAGCGATTTTATTGTTTGTTTGTTTGTTTGTTTGTTTGTTAGGATTTGCAAAACAGTGATTAGAATTTGTTCTTTGTAAGCATGATACATATATATTGGATTCACTTTGATGTTTCTTTCTAAGCCAAAGATTTCTCTTAAACTATTTGCAGGTCTTGTGGGTCAGGTGGGGTTTGAAGGATATAAAAAACAATGCAGACACCGAAAACAAGGTAAGATTTCTTTCATTTCTCTTGTGTGTTGTGTACTTTTTCAGTCTGAGAAATTGTATTTCTCATCTGGTAAGTATTTCTCATTGGAGATGTCTTTTCTTACTTTTTTTAGGTAGCATTTTGTTTTCTCATTGTAGACGATGCAAGTATAAAGTTGCATCGCCGTTGTTAATAATATGATTCAAACTGAATTCAAAAGCTTGTGTCCGACTGAAAAAGAGTAAAATTAATGTGATTTGTGAGTAATGGAATCTCCTTTTTAATTTTATCATTCGGGTATTATCTTCATGTAAGATAGATGTTTTAGGTGATACACCATATTTCTTAATAACTCGTAGATTGTCAGTAAATACACTCATGAAGAATGTATGGAAAGTTAAATGAAAAGAACAAAGAAGTTAGCATGATTTTGATGCTTATACATTCTGCAAATTAACATGTGCTCTTGAAACAAGGATTTTAATTTGACTATCAATTTGAATCTTCATGTTTATATAAATTGATAATATCAAGGCACGGTGAACTCTTTATCACTATTGTTTGTTACATATATGCATTCAAATCAATTTTGTAGTAGTTGCTGAACTTTATGTTTTAATGTTTTTCATGCATGCTTGCTTATACTGGTTTCCATCCCACTGACTTTGACAGTAGAGTTGGCTCTTTAGAAGTGCCCCAAAGGAAATCTCCTGCAACGCCTCGAACTGCTCGCCAACTGAAGACACCAGGATCAGATGCTGAGGCGGTGTCCTCTTCACCACGACCAATGAATAAGACACCAAAAGATAGAAGCCCAAAAGTCATTGAACGCAAGTCGCCAAGAAGTCCAATGTCTGAGGTATATATGGTTGATTTTATTATGAAATACGGAGACTGCTGAGATTGGCAATCGTGTAGATGCCGTGTATCCAGTTTCTGCGACAATGCATTAATCTGCAGTGCTTGATAATATGAAAATTTTCTTCGTAATTTGCCAATTCTTTAGTTAATTGTCACACATTCACTTTACATCTACTTTGTTTCTTGTGAACTCTAGAAGAAGCGTCCGGGAAAAGTGTCTGAATTGGAGTCACAACTGTCTAAACTCAAAGAGGATCTGAAGAAAGCAAAAGACCAACTGAATGCTTCCGAGACATGGAAGAGGCGAGCCCAGCAGGAGTCCGAGGAGGCCAAGAAGCAGCTCTCTGCCATGTCAGCGAAGCTAGAGGAATCTCAACAGCAGCTGCTGGAGATCACCAATTCTGAGGATGCTCGAGTTCAAGAGCTCCAGAAGATATCCCAGGATCGCGATAAAGAGTGGCAGTCCGAACTTGATGCTGTTCAGAAACAACACTCTATGGATACTGCTGCCTTGTCTTCTGCAATGAATGAAATTCAGAAGCTCAGAGTTCAGCTGGACAAGGTGGGTGAATCTGAAGCTTCCCAAACTAAGCATGCAGCATCTGCATACGCTGAAATGCAAAGCTTGAGAATGGAACTCACTGAAACTCTGTCCCTGGTTGAAAAACTGAAAACTGAACTCGGTGATTGCAAAGAATCTGAAAGTCGGGCTCTTGAAGTTCTTGGCAAGACACAAATGCAATTGGAAGAGGCAAATGCAACCATGGAAATGCTGCGATCAGATGGGATCAAAGCGACAGAGGCATACAACTCCATATCGATGGAGTTGGAGGAGTCGAGAGCTCGAGTTCAATCATTGGAGGAACTTGTAGGCAAACTCCAGGTGGATTTGGCTAATAGTAGTAGCAATAAATTGGCCGAGTCCACAGTTGATGTTGAACTCTCAAAGGAATTTGACCAGCTCAAAGAGGAGCTTCATAATACTAAGTATGAAGTGAACCAACTGAGATCGGAATTAGATGCTTCTGAGACCAGGTACCAGGAAGAATATATTCGGAGCACATTGCAGATTAGAAGTGCATACGAACAAGTTGAACTCACCAAGTCAGAATCATCCCAGAGAGGGACTGAACTGGAGACAGAACTAAGAAATGCTAACACTCGTATTGAAGAGTTGAAAGCAAACTTGATGGACAAGGAAACAGAATTGCAAAATATTTCTGAGGAGAATGAGGGGCTGAAATCGAAGATCGATAGAGACCAGCCTAGCGAAAAGGATTTTGAACTTGCAGTGGAGGTTAGGAAACTAGAAGCAGATTTGGCTGAGTTGAAGGCATGTTTGTCAGACAAGGGGAGACATTTGCAGAGCGTAACTGAGGAAAATGAAACACTCAAGATAGAGATGGAGAAGAAGGAAATCGAGAGAAACAAAGTCAATGACGAGGCTATTGCTTTGGCTGAAGCAGCTAGAGCTGCAGAACGAGAGGCTCTAATGAAAGTTGGCTATTTAACAGAAGAAGCAGATAAAAGTAGCAGAAGAGCAGCACGTGTAACCGAGCAGCTGGATGCAGCCCAAGCAACAAATACAGAACTGGAGACGGAGCTGAGGAGGTTAAAGGTGCAATCAGACCAGTGGAGGAAGGCAGCTGAGGCAGCCACTGCTATGCTTTCAACTGGGAACAACGGGAAATTCGTAGAGAGAACCGGTTCTCTTGACTGCAACTACAACATGACTGGGAATTTGGGATCTCCTTTCTCGGAGGACATGGATGAGGACTCACCCAAGAAGAAAAACGCAAACATGCTCAAGAAAATCGGGGTGCTATGGAAGAAAGGACAAAAGTAGACGAACTACGCTGCAGGTTGCATATATTTCTCGTATTATTTTTTCACTTTTCCCATAATCATCTTCAATAATACAATTTTCTCTTTGGCAGGAGATCAAAGTAGTTGCAAAGAAAGATAAACAAGACCCTAGGCTCTTCTCCAAACTCTGTATAGGCATGTGGAAACTGGTGCACTTTTTATTAGTTCAATATCAATCTCATTTTGGACCGAAACATCTCTACTAGTACTGCTGTATTATTATCTCTTTCTAGAAATCTTTTATGTTTTTTGTTAACTGAACATTGGTTCTTCGAGCCATTACCGGATTGAGGTCATTTATGTACGAATATTGAACAAGTGATCGAATAGTAAGAACCCTTCTTATTTTGTTATTGAAATGTTCTGTTTTTGATTCATATGTCTGATAAGTCGATGATAACTTGTGCAAAAACTTAAATTGATTTAAATTGTTGAAGAACATGGCCAGATCCTACGCTTTGTCGATAAGAAGCTTGTCTTTTTTGTTTTCTTGGTAATCTTATGATTGTCAATAACATTCACTTTAAGTTTATCATGGCATGTATACAGAACAAGAATTAGTCAAAAACTTCCTTTTCTTCTGATTTCTTTGCAGTAGCTGTTGCTTAGGTGCAAATGTGCCTTGATAGTTTGATTTATAGAAACTGAAGTAAAGTAGAAGGCATTCTTCCTTTCAAAAAAATAAAATAAAATAATGATAATGATAAGTGGAAGGCATTCTTTTAATATTTTTTTTTAATTCCACTTTAAACAGAATAAATAAATTTTTTTATACGTAATCACCTACACTAGAAGTCATATAAATCAAATTAAAATTAGGCACACAAAAAAAAAAAAAAAAAAATCCATCATCTATTGCCACTAGGAGAGTAGCTCAACTGGTAGATGGATGGGTTTCGGGCCTAGGGTTTGAACAAATGATTCTCAAGTCAGCAGCCTAAATTCTACCGATGACAAATACTTTAAAAAAAAAATGCCTAGTAGATAAAAATAATAATAAATTCATCATTTATTAAAGAGCCACCTATCCAAGTAACACTTCTTTTTTTTTTTACTTTACCCCGGAGTGTAGCTTAGCTATTAAATTGATAAGTTTAGAGTTGGGGTAAATAACTCCCAAGTTAGCGATTCGAATTCTACCAATAGTAAAAAATTTAAAATATATATCGTAAAAAAAAACACTTTTTTTACTTTGACAGTCTCAACAATATCGAAAAGCTAAGAAAATAAATTTTTAAATTTTAAATATCTTAAATTTATCTTTAAAAACCTATAAATGATTTACAATAACATATTTTCTCACAAGAAATACTTTGTTATTACGAGGTTGAAATTAATTTATAATCGTCTTATAAGTAGTAAGTTTCAAGAGTTGTATCATGCACATTTTTACGTGTAAGATTCGATTCTATAATGGTGTAGTCTTGTAAAGTGTGTTCGAGTTGACGTTTCAAAGTTGGGATCTGGAAAAAACGTATGAGATCTCGCACCGATAATTATCAGTGTTATAAGTAGGGTATGTGTAATGCTACTCTACAATATACACATCTTAAAGTTCCAATTGGGCCCAATGAGCCCAAAACCGAAAAGCAGCACCAACAAAAAAAAAAAAAAAAAAAAAAAAAGAAAGCCCAAAACAAATTTGAAAAAGACCAATCCAGATATGCCCTCCACAACTCGCACATCTACCTATAAATACAAAGCATCTCCTTCACATTTTGAGCTAGGGTTTTCCACAGCGGCTGCAGTTTCTTCTCTTAGCTAGACTCTCTCAGAGCTTCGTAGCAGCAGTCGATTAGCACCACTCACTCATCATGGGGTATGACAAATTTTCTCTTTCATTTTCGCAAAACTCGTGTTATGTTATAGATACGGCTTCTGTTTAGTTACAAATCTAAGGGTTTTTCAGTACAAGCATCTATGGGGTTTTAGTATTTCTAGATCTTGGTTTCGTATTATGTTTTTGCAAACTTGTTGGTTGCTGAAAAGCCGAGGAAGATAAATATTTTTTAGCTAGTGGTTTTTTAATGTGGTGTTTTGTTTTTGTATGCAAAAATCGTGTTTGTTACTTGTAATATTGATTAAAAATATGTAATTTGTTTTGCGTATTGAACTTAGGTCGAAGTGGAATGTTTGATTTTCTGATAGTGATTTTTTGGTGGTCAGTTTTTATTTATTTATTAAATTAGTGTTAGGGTTCATAGCTAATTGTTAGCTGGACTGGAGGTTGATGCTTCGATTAATGAATTAGATTTTATTATCCATTGTTGCAAAAGCTGTCTGGGCACGTTGCAAGATATCTGTTTGTGATTTTTTGTCCTGTTAAATCTGATTGTTAACTTGTTTTATTAATTTGTAATGGTCACATTGTTTAGATGGTTTTGGGTTTTTTTTGTTATTAAGGTTAGAAATGTTGCGTCTTTCAAATGAGAAATTGCGGAAAAGTTATTGATATGCATGATGTTGCGTCTTTTTAGTCCTTGTATCAATAACTCTTAGGTTAGGTTTTGCTTTAGCATGCTAATATCATACTCCTTTCAATCCAACAAAGACAAAAATCTGTGAAGTTGGAGCATAATATAACATCATTGAGTTTCTTAGTTTTGAATATCTTTATTAGTATCAGATATTTTGTTATGATCTAAAGAACAATTGTATTTTCAGTAAGACACGTGGTATGGGAGCCGGGCGTAAGCTCAAGACTCACCGCAGGAATCAAAGGTGGGCTGACAAGTCATACAAGAAGTCCAACCTAGGAAATGAATGGAAGAAACCTTTCGCTGGGTCTTCCCACGCCAAGGGCATTGTTCTTGAGAAGATGTAAGACTGCTTTTGTGTTAGGGTTTTTTTTTTTTTTTTAATCTATTTGTTTTCAATAACACCATTATATGACTAATTGAATTGGACAAATGTGCAGTGGTATTGAAGCCAAGCAGCCGAATTCTGCTATCCGTAAATGTGCTAGGGTGCAGTTGATCAAGAACGGAAAGAAGATTGCTGCCTTCGTTCCCAACGATGGTTGCTTGAACTACATTGAAGAGAATGTAAGCAATGTTTTTTGTTAACGTTTATAGTTTTCCACATCAATTGTGTTATCTGTTTGCCCCTTGTTTCTAACCATGACAATCTTAACTCATTGTAGGACGAAGTGTTGATTGCTGGATTTGGACGTAAGGGTCATGCCGTCGGAGATATTCCCGGAGTTAGATTCAAGGTTGTGAAGGTCTCTGGTGTTTCCCTCCTAGCCCTCTTCAAGGAGAAGAAGGAGAAGCCAAGGTCTTAAGCCTAATATGCAGCATCACAATAGTTTTCTATTTGAAGTTGGAATATTACTTTCTATTTTTGAGTGAATTTTGCGAACTATTTTTTATCTTTCAACTAGTTAATGTAATGGATTTTGACTCCAATCGATTTTCATAATTTGCTACCCATTTCTCACATGCAATCTTGTTTCTGACTCTTTAAACTATTATCATCTAATTGGTATTGTGGTGTCAGGATTTGTAAAAACAGTATTTGTTCTGGTCTTGTGCTTAGATTTTCATGGGCAAAACTAGTTTAAGGTTTGTATGTCTAGTTTTTAAAAATAAAACATTATCTCAGATTATCCCAAACAAATTGTGGATTTGTGAATCTCTAATCATAATTGTCTTCCATTACTTAAGTTTCTCATGAGATCTTTTGCTGATCATTTTTGGTGCAAAATACATCTTGAAAATTATAAATGAACATGAATGATAAAAGATGGGTTAGTAAGTGCGTATTTGCAATCTTACACTTTAAAAGTATTATTGAAAAAAAAAAATGGTGGGAAGATTTGCAAATTGCAACTACATAATTCGTTTTGAGTATTGTTGAAAACAGCAAGTGAAAAAACAAAAAAAACAAAAATTGTTATAGGTAGATTTGTAAATTTGATATGCAACTCTAGACTTTAAAAAGCTTATATGCTTTGGGCAGCTTCTATGATAATTCCTCAATGGTATATTATGGGGCATAGTTAATTAGTTATGGTAATCTGACACTTATGGATAGATGTGAATGTGGCATGAACGTGAGTATTGAGAGAATCAGATTGACATGAATCTCTGTTTCTAGCTGATTCATATAGGGATTATATATGAGTTGGTGAAGAAGGCATGCAACCAACTTTAGAGATCAAACCCACAACATGATGGGGGATTCCACAAACCTAAAATCAACTTCATTATGCAAAAATCTACAAAAGCTTTGGAATTCATTTTCCAGTCATTTGTAAAAATGTGAGTGTGCTTGGGAGATTACGGACAAAATTAGGTCTGCATTAAGCCTATACAGTCGAAATCACTATTATTAATTTTTTACAGGAGACTAAAATTTCCAATAAACACAAACATAAATAAATATAGCATGCATGCTCTTTTACTGCATGGTTGAATCTGCACTATCAATCGAGGGAATATTCCTTGTCCAAATCTCTGATCTCAAAATGCTCGAGCAAAAAGACAAACGATACCTGCATGAGATCAAAATAAGAGATGGTGAATCAAGGAAAAGCAGACTTATGAACTCTTCAGTTATTCATTTTTCTTCATGCAAGATGAGATTCTATATCTTAGAATTGGCAATTGTAGTCATGTTAGTGAGCTTACAAAAGATACATAATCACGTACCTTAGAATAATTTTGGCGCTAAACTATTTCACCATCTTTAGGTGTTTTGGGTTAGAATATTCTCGGGAGAAGGTAAGGTAATTGTCTTCTCTGTCACGACATGTATATCCCTGACTCCAACTTCTTTAGTATGACCATCACCAACTTGATCTTCAAAACAAGATCTATCCTTTTCGTTGGCACCACAGAGCGGATTTAAGTCATTCTTGGGAATATGCTGGCCAAAATTTACATCTCTGCTGGCTTTTTGAGACGGACTGATATTTTCAGCTTCAGAATTGAAACTTGAATTGCCAGAAGCATCGAGTTGTTCATTCATAGGACTGGATTTGATACCTGGTACATGGGCTTGACCCTTGCTTTCTGAGAACAGTGTATCATTTGAAACATTTGGACTACCCTTCTTTTCCGACAAACCAAAATCTGCAGGACTTTCATGTCCTTTACACACAACTTGCTCAGACTTTGATGGGGTATGTCCACCGATTGTAGCAGACACACTTCTCTGAAGTTTTGGAGAGACGAGTGCACCTTTTATATTTTTTGAAGGGACCTTTGTTGCAGCATTTGAGGGTTCTTGAAGAGGTAAAGAAGGCCTAGATTTTGTGGTCAAGACAGTGGGCTGAACATCAGGTTTGGTGCTCTTCATCGACATTGCAGTTCTTGTGGGTTGAAGCTTTCCAAGTTTTGCTTTGTTTAATCCCCCACTTGGGTTAATGCTTCCAGCTACAGTCTTAGGCAAGGTGCTCGAGGGACCAGATTGAGATTGCATACTTCCAGTGGGAGTGCGCCCTGAAGATCTGACCTGCATATACAAGGGTTCCGAGCAGATGAGATACTTGTGTATCAAAGCAAATTTTGCATACTGATACAGAACAAGGGAGGTGATTTGCCGATGAACACTCATAAAAGACCAGACAAATTTTATGTACTTTTTTCGTTGTCTCCTTTACCTTAAAAAACAGTTTTGACAAAACCACTTATAATCTAGTATGCAGCAATTACAAGAAGAAAATAAGAACTAACCCCATCAAAGAAGCCAATTTTGGGTGATGGCATTCGAAGGCCAGATGGTCTCGCAAGAGGACGAAGTGCAGCAGTTCCTGTTGAAGCTCCCTTTACACGTTCACCTTGCAAACAGGGAACTTTCGCATCATCGCCAACTAAGCATTTGTCATTAGAATTGTGTGGAGAGTCCAACATTTGTGAAGCATCACTGCATACAGAGACCCCCTTTAAAGGCCTAGAGTCCAGGCTAACTCTCATATTCTTAGGCCTTTGATTAGCAGTAGCATTTAATGCCGGCAACCCTGAGGACCATTCACTGATAGAACTAGCAGGTGATATGTTAGTAGAAAGCTTGGACACAGACCTGAAACTAGCAGTGAGATGTGAACTCCCTGGCTGATTTTTACTTTTTGATGCAAGTCTTGATTTGGATTTGACAGTTGAACCAGAGGAAGAAGGACTACATGTTCCAGAATCGATTCTTCGTTTTGTGGAATTCATGGAAAGTTTACTGATGTCAGATGAAGCACTGCCTGAACTATCAAATGAGGAACAAGAAGAAGTTAGTTCTTTTTTGGTTGCAGCTGAAGTACGCAAAGATCTGGAAGCCAGGGTAGGCCTTGGCAAAATATTCCGTGGACCACTGGAAGAAGGTGTTTTTGATACGGCAGCCCCTCTAATTGCAACTGTTAAATAAGGTCAAAAGTGAAGACCACTCAGAACAAGAGTAGAAGCAACTCAGCCTATATATGAGAAATTAATCAAAATAAATTGGATACCAGAAGAATTTTTGGGATTATCCTTTTCCATTTTGAGACGGTTAGCGCCCAGTGAAGCTCTCTTAGTTGATATTGTTGAGTAAGGACTAACCCTACCCAGTACCTTGGGTGGCTTACAAATAGATGAAGTTGACTCTCCATTTGTAGCAACAGACTGTAAAAAATGATGTCAGTTAAGCCAACTTTCTTTTTGAAAGAAATAAACAAATATATTTTGTAAGAATTAAGAATCAAAATCAAAGGCAACAAAAATAAGCGAAACAGTAGTCAATTAATCCAGAGTCGGAGACTTAAACAAAGACAATATCTGTCCACCCAACAAAGAGACAAGATATTTCAGTCTTTATTAATGTCTATTATAAAACTGAACACCCCAAAATATGACCAAACCATCAAAAACCCTAAGCACCAAGCCATGGTCACTTTCCAATTGTTAAAGATAGAAAAGGAGACTTCACGATATCCAAAAGACACTAAAGAGTAAAGCCCATAAAGAAACCCAAAACCTTTTAATCCACTAATAAGTTAACATCCTCCCCGTGATATTCTTCAAAATATAAACATGCTTTTGTTATGTTATCAATTAGGAAGAGTGCCAGTGCTAAATTGGCATTAGAGAGAGTCAAAAATCTCTTCTATTAGCATATTCCAAAAGGATCACATACAGAAAATTTAGGTTGGTTGAACAGCCTGTTGGTTTATGAACCAAAACATTAACCAATGCAGCATGTTCTGTAAATAAAAGGCTGTACTCCATTCAAGTTAGAAACTCCCATATAATTAACAATCAGCATTTGCAATTTCGTCAACTATAGTATATCCACACATGTTTACCATACACAGTAAATACATGCCTGTGAGGATTGTGGACGCACAGCGACCTGCTTTATTGCTTTCCCTGATCCTTGAGTACCAACAATTGGCTTCTTGGGAGTAGCTTTGGGCTTCATCTAAAATGTAACATTGAGCTTAATTAGTACATGCAAAACATTCCCAAGACAATGACTATATGGGGAAAACCATCAGCACTTGACCTTACCTTATCTCGAGAAGAAAGGTCCACCTTTGAAGCTGAAAGAAAGGGACATGTTAGTTTGAGAATAAGTTTGATGAAATATGCATATAGAAGACTACAATCAAAGCCTCTACCCTATACCTTAAGGTGCACACATTAACAGGGTATAGCTCAATTAATATAATCTTGGAAGAGGAAAAAGGTCAAGAATAAATCAAAGCCTCTACCCTATACCTTTAAGGTACAAACATTAACAGGGTAGCTCAATTAATATAATCTTGGAACAGGAAAAAGGTCAAGAATATGAACAAGGTCAAACCAACCCACAAGCTTCAAGCATGAAGAAATGTACAAGGAGAACAAAATGGCATCAAAATACCATACACCAAATGTGAAATATCACAGGGAACCTGGTCCAGAAATGAGAAGTAATCTACTAAATGCATGATCATTTTTAACCTCATCACAAATTACAGGTCTAGAATATTAAGCTCGGGTATATAATTTTCATTGGATATACATGTTTAATTTGATAGAAAAGAAACATTGTTGCATGGCGGTGGTAGCTAGAGGTCATTGTAGTGCAAGTGTCAAATCAGAATGAAGGTGTAATAATGGCAGTTACCTTTCAAGCAAGCATCAGAAAGTAAATATAAGATTGGGCCTAGACATGGAGGAATTTTAGAGTCAAAAATGGAATTCTGCCTCTATAAGTCCTTATCCGGCAAAATAAAATATTATACCAGCAAAAGAACCAGAGATAGAAAATTATTTTCTCCTATTACAGAAACAAAAATATACTTACACTGTTTAGTTTTGGATTCTGTTGCTCCAAATTTCTGGTTACTTTTTGAACTTTCCGCATTGGACATTTTGCTAGATTTCTGGATTGATGCTCTAATATCTTCAAACAAATCAACCTCAAGACTTTTCATTGTCAAAGTATCACTCTCTAATGTCGATAAAGAATCTGTAGATCCATGAACATCTTCTTCAATTCCAGGTAATACATGTTTTTCACTTTTCTCACTGCTTCCAACTCTGATCATACTAGACAGCTCCTCAGGTTCCAGAACACCTGTCACGTGACAGACGTATATATTCATAAGTTCCAAATTCTGGTAGGGAGGAGAAACCAACATCAAGAGTTGAAATATTCTGACGTAGATGAAAGCTTACCTTCACAAGTGAAGAAAGCCTTGTCCCAGGCTAAGCTTTTGCGCAAGTTATATTTTCCGGTTTTTCTTGTCTTTTCAGCTTCCAATGATTCAAGTGGCTCAAATTCTTCTTTCCTCTCTTCACGGGAGTTAAATGGGGTTTCTCCATTGCTAGCATCAAAAGATTCTAAGAACCTAACACTTTTCTGCTCCTGACTCTCTGAGCATCTCATAAAATCAGATCAGTCGAAAAACTGATATCAATGCAAAAAGTATGAAACTTGAAAGCAAAAGAAAATCTTCATTTCATACAAATGCAGCCCTTCAATCCATTAATGACATGCATTATACCAGAGATAGTTTCAGAGTTTAAAAATATTTAATTTCTTGATACCCCCACTAAAGCGAATGTTCCAATAAAAACTTGCATTATCAATCAGCATAAATGAAGTTTTGCTGCAAAATTGTATTGCATTCTTTTTTTTCATCTTATAAACTGCTAAATTATAAAGTAGATTCCATTCAATGATCTTTATTAGAACAATCAAAATTAGCACATCAACAGAAAGTAAACATATTTCAACAGATAAAAACAATGATTCTGTGCTTCTCTTCTTGCACGCAATTAACAAATTAGGGATTAAAATCAACCAACAAACAAAAAACGAACAATTTCTTCAATCATATAGAAAGTATGTAAACACCATTAAAAAGACAAGAAGAGAACCTGAAAATTGGTGGTTTTGAGGGCTGACAAAGGACGAATTGATGAGGCTATCGTCCTCGAACGAGACATCAATGAGACCATGATATTCGAAATCGGTGGTGTGTTTCTCAGACTCATCCATAGCAGTGCTGAGAAACGGATCCAATCTACGAGGTTTCGATATCAGATGGTGAGTTTCGATTCGATGGGCCTGAGTTAATCAGGTGGTTTCGTTTTCTTTCTTTAGGAGGGAGTGAGATTTTGAATTTTGGAGAAGCGGCGGTTTTTAAAAAATCGCGAGAAAAAGAAAAAAGAAAAGAAAAATAAAATGATAAAAAGGAGCGTCTCGTGTGTTGTTGCATTGGACGATGTGGATCCTACATTGTGATCCACGCGCGTTCAAACTGACATTTTTATTTGCAGGTTCGGTTGCCGAGCCGTTGATATCAGGAATCAATGAAAATGAAATTTATTTAGAGCTTCTGTTTCTTTTAAAAAAAGAAATTAACACGTCAAATTAGCTGAAAATTAGAAAAATAAAATTCTTTAATTACTTTTTTTAGTCGGGAATTAACTTCAATGGTGGTTATATATTTGTGATATAAGAAGGAAATACAAATGAAATTTAACTTCAACCGAATTCTTCAAAGAATAAAAAAAAAAAAAAAAAAAAATGAAAGACGGAATGGGAAAATTGAAAAATTAATTTGATTGGTACTCCATTCTACAGGGCATGATTTTGTTGATTATTTGTATATTTCTAGGAAACACGGATACTCCATTTGGTGGAGATAACTCGTATCGAATTCGTTTTCGGTTTAGATACTCCATGATACATATTTGATACGCCAAATGACGTATCAGTTGATTTTTTTATAAGTTTGATTGGAGGATACTTTAAGGATAATTAGGGATACTTAAATGATACTTGGGGGATACATCAAGGATACTTTTAGGGCAATATTATAATTATTTTAGTATAAAAAGTAGTCAAATTATAATTTCAAAAATTTAGGAGTCAAAATAAAATTATAAAGAAATTTTGGTTTTAATTCCATTGATATGAAGAATACCAGCATACTTAAAGATTGCAAACTTTTCTCTTGATGAACCAGAATTAGATGCTGAATTATCTATATCATTTAACAATATAAATGATGATGCTGAAGTTAATTAGGAATTTAGAATATGTTTTATGAGTTTTTTTTTTTTTTTTTTTTTTTAAATTTTATTTTTTGATATATTATTTAGATTTTGTAATATGTTATAGCTTATGTGATGTATGTTTTATTTGGATTTTGTAATATGTTACGACTTATACGACATGTTTTATTTGGATCCTATAATATGTTACATTATTACGACTTATGTAGATATTTGACATGTTTTGGATTCTGAATATGTTTTGATTTTGAATGAATTATCAAATATGTTTTCATATATTATTATTATTTTTAAATACAAATATAAATATATATTATTTTAATCGACGTATCTTACCGTATTCGTATCCTAGTTTTTAAAGATTTACAGTATCTCTGTATCATGCCGTATCCGCATGCCATATCTGCATGCCATAGGTATATTTTAACTTGCTACATAGCTAATATGCATAAACATTAACAATACCCAAGTAGTTTAATATCCATTAGATCTTAATCCAATGACTTAAATAAATAAGGAATTTAAAAAATAAAAACAAATAATGACTCTCTTGTAATTAAATGTAGCTAATTTTGCTTTTATATATATTTTTTTTTCAGGCCATGAAGAACAGGAAATAGCAGTCATTATTGGCCTCACTTGACAATGGGCAAGGAGCTGATGTTGTCAAAAAGCCTTCGCATAATCATCCAAGACCAGAGTGTCAACAATCATCATGTGCAAAAAAAGGAGAAAAAGTGCTCACAACAGTCCACTGCCAAAATATCGCAATATTGTTTTTCCACAAGAGCCAAATTCAAACTACAATCAAACCTGAAACTTCAAATCTTCTGACCAAAAAGAAACAACTTTAAACCATATAAGAGAAGAAAATTATTATAGCTGTTGTATTTTGTCAACAAAAATATGACAAATTACACAATATATTTGGTACCCATTCCGTGCCTGTAGTTATAACTTATAATTAACCAAGATAAGTAAACAAGTAAACTACATTACCTACAAAGCCAAACCTGTGATCTCATTCATGTGTGGACCAGGACCACCTATAAAGAAATGAGAAGCAGCAAAGCTGCTTCATGAAATTCCATACATCTAATGCAAGTATCGATTTCACATACAAGTAATGCCACTGAAACGACAGCATTACTGATTTCAAATCCTTTCTAGGTGATAATCCACAAGGAAGTTAGGCTTCAAAGAAAAAACAAATTTTGAAACATAAAACACTAATTTCATAAATCATAATGAAGGATCGTTATATTTACGCAAAACATAAGTTAACAACCAGTTAGTCTAAAGAGATGATAATTGATTCGATAAACCATGCACACCTAAACATCCTAATACAAGGAACAAATAAAGCCAAGAGAAATCCAAGCTTCAACAGGTCAGCATTGCATAATTGTAGCAATTCACCTCATGAACTGCAAAGGTCTTCCATTGTGACAACTGACAACAGTACAAAAAAGTATAGGAAAAATTGTCAGATAAGATTGCTCCTAGGAACTAAAACTAAAAGCCAAAATATTTGATCTACCCATATGGTTTATATCAATCACCTTGAGAAATAGGTTTATATTTGCATATGAATGTCTAAGTTCTAACCACAATAATTTACCAGAAGTTGAGGCATCGCATTGCATTTCACTCTATGGATGTTGCTGTTTTTCTGCTACGCTTTGGTGCATTGGAAGAAGCTTTACTTGGTGCAGAAGACATGTACTTGAGGCAGTAACTAACAAGTGAAGGCCCGAAAATGCTGTATTTCCCAGCACTACTGAACGCCGTTTCCGCATCTGCCCGTCTCTTGAAAACCACTTTGGCACGCTTGCTCTTCAAAACTTCAGTCTCAAATTCATTTAGAGGTCCAAAACGGCTAAAAATCTTGTTCAAGTTCTCTTTTGACGGAACAGAATCCAAGTCTGTGAAATTCAGAATCAAAGCCGTAGGAGAGGGATCTTCATTATGACACCCATCAAAGGAATCTACCAGCTGTACTTCTTCCAATTTGAGACTTTCACCAACAAATTTTGGTCCAGATTCTAATTTAGCAGGAATATCCATTTGGCTTGGGTTTTCATGCAATACCTCTCCAACTTCACTTTTATTCTCAAGTGATTGTTGCTCTTCAGAAGTGCTTTCAAGTACTCGATCACTCCAATAACAGTCGTTCATAAGCTCCAACTCTGATGTTTCAGTAGTTTCAGATCTAGTCAATGTTTTCCCAATTTTGTCACTATAATCTTCTTCCAGAGACTGTTTGTCCAGGCAGATTGAATTCCGGAATTCTGACAAGAGACTAATAAGAGAAATCGAGAAGTTGTACCCTTTCATGGGATCTTGGGCAGTCAGACAGAGCTGTGACAGCAACTCATCAGGGGAAGACTCCTCTACTGAAAAGAGCTTCTTACTTTCGGATTTTTGAGAAATAGATTTCTCTTTCAATTTTATCTTATCTGCCGTCTTTTGAGCAGTTCCATCGCCAACTTTAAGCAGCGAATTTGTCCCATTCAGTTGGCTTGCAACCTTAAGTATACTACTTCCAACCCCGAAAGTTTTCTTAATCGGTAGGCACTTATTAGCAGCCCTTATAGATAAATCACTCTTCCCTTGTTCCACGGCCAACATATCACTCTTTTTCACAGTCACAACATCAGAAATGGAATCTAATTTCTTATGTTTCACAGCCACATCACCATAACCAGGACCTATTTTTTCATGTTTCACAGCTAAGTCATCAGATATGGAAAGGACCACCTTACGTTTCTTTCCAGAAGATGGTGAAATCAACTTGTTATTACCTTTACCATTTGACATATTTGCGTGCCTCTCAGTTAATAAATCCATCAAGGTTTTCTCTTTTTTGCTAGGATGAATATTATCCCCAGCGATGTGCTTCCTTTTATGAGAAGAGCCATCTTCACTCTTTAACTTTCCCATTCCATGGGTTACTTGCTTGTTATGTTTTAACCAAGGAGCAGCATTTTGAGTCACTTCAGCACAGTGCTCTACTTTCCTTGAAAGTGGGATCTCTGCATCACTCTCCAACAACCAACCATACGTATGGAATACAGGCATCTGAAAATAACCCTTCCAACGATAGAATGCTGACAATTGAGCATTTACTGTCGCGAGTTCCAGCCTGTCAGCCCCACCAGGATATGGCAATTGAGCTAATGCTTTTATCTTCTCACAGAGTTTGACAGGATCAAAAGAGACAGCATCTGAAAAACTGTCCCCACCTTTTCTTAAATTCAATTCTTTCCTTATTCCAGCATTATCAATTACCTGAGTGTTGACCTCTATTAAAGCTTCCTCAGGGATGCAAGAGCAGGCTAAACCATACTCCACCCGTCTAGAAACCTCCTCCAAGGCGTGATCAACAGCATAGTGGAAATCTGCCAAACTGCTCTGCTTTTCCATTTGGGGAAAATGCTCCCGAAAATGTTTTATCTTTGAGACTTCGTTCCAGGCGAATGTCTGATCCTCAAAATAAGCAATCAAATAACTATCTTTCTTAAAATATTTTGTTGCCTTTTGTGATGCCCATGAAAGATCAAATATCTGCCCAGGCCACCAAGGATGGCCCCTTACTTTACCCCAAACCAAGTCACCCACACAAAACTCATGTTTAGAGGAAACCGATCCTGTGTTCAAATTGCCTGACACCCTTCCATCTATTGTCGTACATGGATTCAAATCTACAACAAGATTGACAGTGCAAAACTCATTTAATGCATCCGAGACGGTCCCTGCTCCGGAAACATGAGTGTCTACGAGTTGATTCTCTATACTCTCCAATTGTGTATCCAACTCCATTGTCTGCTTTTCCAAGTCATCAGAAGTTGCCTCAGATTTGTGAGGCAGTGACTTGCTTGTATCTTGATTGAGCAAGCTTGAATTCATCGAAACATTAGTCCCCTCTTCCGACTCCTCCCTGACAAGATTTACGTTGTTCTGATCCATTTCTAATTCACCAGAAGTTCTTTCAGCTACCTGGGCAGATTTTTGAGGCGATGACTGGCTTGTATCCCTGTCAAAAGAGCTTGTATTCATCGTCAAGTTAGTCCCCTGCTCCAACTCCTCCCTAACAAGACTTACATTCATTTCCTGATCCATTACTACATCACCAGAAGCTCTTTCTGCCACCTGGGCAGATTTGTGAGGCAATGACTGGCTTGTATCCCCATCAAACGAGCTTGAACTCATCGTCACGTTAATCCCCTGCTCCAAATCCTCCCTAACAAGACCCACATTCATGTCCTGAATCTCCTGATCCATTTCTACTTCACCGGAAGCTCTTTCAGCCACCTGGGAAGCTTTGTGAGGCAACGACTGGCTTGTATCCCTGTCAAATGAGCTTGAATTCTTCATCACGTTAGTCTCCTGCTCCAACTCCTCCCTGACAGGAGCCACATTCAAGTTCTGATCCATTTTGACAGCCCCAGAAGCTCTTTCAGCCACTCGGGCAGCCACCGCTTCGTTCTCATTACATGTAGAAACATCATTTTCACATCTAACTAGAGTTTCTTCTGTGCTTGCATCAACTCCACTGTCTAAAGTTTCATTTTCTGGTTTTACATTAATTACTTTATCTAAAACATCTTCACTACTCTTATTAACATCATCTCCACTAAAATTCAAATCACAAATTACCACACCCGCATCAGTATTGACCGCTCTATCTAAATTTTCACTTCCCATTTTCCCCTCAACACATTCACTACTCATATTAACATCAACTCCACCAATATTCAAGTCACTAATCACCTCAGCTGAATCACAAACCCTACCCTTATCAACTACCGAATCCAGTAACTGACCTTGATCATCAATAGACTCCGTTAGGGTTTCGGCAACAGACGAGACACCGACCACCGGCGAATGACCCTCGTTCTCTCGGTCAACCGAAACGGCCGCCGCGTCAGCGTTTAAATCGATTTCGTCAGGCTTTGTAGCCATCGATAAACCTTAAAAAACACAAAAAAAAATGATTATATATTACCAAAACGATACCTGATAATGCCATTAAAGAGCTGAAAACGACGAATTTGAGATTTAACTTTGCAGATTAAGTAAAAACAAAAACGAAAACATACCTCTTGTGAACTCTATATCTGTGAATCAAACGACGGAAGAGATAGTTTGAATGAGTGAATTGTGCAGGTGGTGTGGTAACAAAACTCGTTTGTTTTTTTGTTTTTTGTTTTTTGCATTTTATTTATTGCTTGGTTGGTGGAAATGGTAACAATTTCAGTGGACACGTGGTGACTTTGGGTGAGTTTTAGTACCAAGGGCTATGTGGAACCAGCGATGAGTGGGTCCTTTTTATGTGTCAATGGATAGAATCTATGATTCGTCGTCGTTTTAATAAAAAAAAATCTATATAATATATGGCTATAATGAACTAATAAGCCATTTTAATCGTATGTCCTAAATGATCAAGAGATTTCTCATCGGTGTTGTGGCAGTAGATTTACGGGTTTCATATGTACTTTCTACAATAACCTTCATATAATAGTTCAAACAAAATGAACACATGAACACGGGAAACAAACTTGTAGGTGTATGGTAGACTCTTTCGTTATATATTAAATGAACATTTTAACACAAAAAACTTGTATACATGTGAATTATAATGTACAGTAATACTACAAATCATATCTAAAATCCTATATTTTTCATCACACTACACGTGGTATGTGAGGTGTCAAATAGTGAATGGTAGTGTATATCCACTCACCATTTGACACCTCACATACCATATGTAATAGAATGAAAAATGTAGGATTTTAGATCCACTCACCATTTAACACCACATAAACCATATATAGTGGGATGAAAAATATGGGATTTTAGATGGGATGTTCAACGTTATTGTTTTGTAAATAATATAAACAATCGAATAACTTTTAGGATGGCATTAATTTATATAATTAAAGGTGATGTAAGAATACGTGCCTTTAGCATTTCCCACGTAATAAATAATAAATAAGATGTGTCTTAATTTCATAACCCTGTTAAATTAGTACACATGGTCCTTGATTAACACAACATTGCCTTGTTTTTCTATGACTTTTCATAATCTAATAACACTTAAGTAAAATGAAATATATATAACTCATGTTTGATCATTTTTTTTCTCTCATGCAACTTAATGTTTTAATTACACTTAAAAAATACTAAGAAAAAACAAGAACCAAGGAGAAGATTATGATCCAATAGATCTCAAGCTATCATTCATTACATTGGGTAAGATCCCACAGCCTCATACCGTATCAGAAACAATCGATGCGGCACATCCAATCACGGAGCATAACTTTTTACAAAAGAAAGTCAACACCTCTTTTTGTTATCAGGTATTGCTTCATAAATCTTCTCTTAATAACTCTGCAGGTCTTACGGGTCCTCCACCAACCCAAAGACAAAAGTATCCAACTCAAGTCTCTTTCTCTACCGATGAAAAGCAGTACGAACCAGCTTTTGCGAAATAAATTTCCAAAATATACTTATAGTACATATCTCAGTTTTATCCTTGTAGACGAGGATAATTCAATATGGGAGGAATGATGTGTGCATAGATTGATAATCAGTGTTGTTAGTGGTTAAAACTGATGTAGTGGGTGAATGGTTAATTGGCAATTAATTGCTTTAGTGTTTACACTATAAGTCTGTAAGGTTTATAAATAGCCAAAGACAAATTTAAATGAAAATATGAAAAATATATGACAATTTATCCCCATTATCAATCTTCCACTGTATTTCTCATTCTCTCTTCCCCTAATCTTTGCTAATTCTCATTCTAAATTTTCTTTGTAATTTTCTTAATTGGAAAATACATATCAGTGGTGTAAGGCACGCAAAGATTGAAGTTTATTCAAAATGGTTTTGGAGGGTATTACAAATTTGGATGAGACTAGATTCATAACGAGTTAGGACTTCATAGACTTCATTACGAAATTGTGTGTCTATAAACCGAACAGCTCTAATACAACTGATATGGATAATTTTGATAGATAACATAATTGTAGAAGAAGAAGAAGTCTTAGAGAGATACAATTAGAAAGCAGAAAACAAGAGAGACAAAGAAGATAATTGTCATATGTTTTAATATATCTCATTCGGCAATTGTCTTGCTATATATGATCCTGACATTGACAACAAATCATAAAACCACTAAGGGCATGTTTGGTGCCCTGTATTATATTATATTATATTAAGGCTTTAAAATGTATTAATTTAATATAATACCATGTTTGATGTTCATTTGGTTCATTTGTATTGTATTAATTTAATACATCCTAATACACCATACACTACACTGTCTAGTATAGGATTTCAAATGGTATTATGATGTATTGTATTAGAACCAACTCTATCTTCATCTTCCCAAACCCAAAAGCATCCATTCACAACCGAGAGATTTGGTCTTGTATTCTTCATCTTCTTTCCTTACTCGTCGGCAGCATTCGAAACCTGCTTGTCATCTTCTTTTCTTTATCTTCATCTTTCTAAACCCGCTTCTATTTCTCTTATTTCTCTCCTAATTCGAGCTAATATGGTTGATGGTGGTGTTGGTTTGAGCCAATAATACCCCCAATTTGCGATTTATTTCTCTTCTTTCTCTCCCGATTCGAGCCAGTAATACCCTAATTTGCGTTTTATTTAGCAACATCACGCACAAAACTCAATTTTCCCAAAATTCCCAATTCCAAAACCCTAAATCGTGCAAAATATATGTTCGAATTGAGTAATAGCTAGCTAGCAAACTTGGCTTACCTCGTCAGAGTTGAGCGACAGTGAATGCATTGTCTAGTACATCTTGAGGCTGTTAATTGATCACTGGATGGTATCGAATCCGGATAAATTTTTTTTTTTATTTTTAAATTTTTTTTTCTTTTTACACTGGTCAGTTTTGGTTTCAAATTATGGGTTGGTTTTCTGGAAATGATAAGGGTTGGTGTTCTTGTTTTTGGGTTGGTGTTCTTTCTTTTAAATAGATGAAGATTGAAGATGGAGATTTGATGAGTTGGTGTTCTTGTTTAGATGAAAATAGATGAAGATTGAAGATGAAAATTGGTGAAAAAATTGGATGTTGTTAAAGTGTTTGATGAAATTACAAACCCAAATATTATTTTCTGGACTGAAAGGATTGGAGCTGCTTATGATGGTGTGAAAGGATTAGAGCTGCTTCTGATGGAGTTTTAATCTTTAATGAGTTTTTGTAATGAGGTTTTTTTTTGGATGAATAAAAAATATCACAAAACATAAGGTTGTATAATAACAATACAATCCAACGTAATACTATCCAATCTAACTTAATCCAATACAATCCAGTACAATACAATAAAGCATATCAAATGAGGTCATTACTCATGCTAGAAAATAGTAGCAATAATGCAATTAAAAAGAAAAAGGTGCATTAGTGGAACACATAATAAAGCACACATTAATTGGACCGACTCTTGGATATATCATTCCCTTATCCTCAAATTATCCTTTTCCGTAAGGATAAAATACATATAAACATTGGTTTATCGATTATTATAAGAAAAAATTTAAATAGAAAATAACGAATATACTTTTTTATTTATTTAGTATTTTAAATCCGATTTGTCCGACCCGACCTGATTCACGCGCGCTCAAAATCCGATCAATTTTCCAAATTAAACTCCCGCCAAAACGACAGATCAAGGGATGTACGAAAAACAATTTAAACAAAAACCTAACTGCGCAGCAGAACTCAGTGAGTCAGACCTCGACCATGTACGGAACTCATGGAGATAGCGTGAAAACCAGGCAGGTCTCTGTCGATACACACGACGTCGGCGAAATCTTGGCCGTATACTTCGCCGACAACGAGTTATCAATCGACGAGGACAAGTTGATGCTCGCAGTTGATCTCATTCGATTCTTCTCTGCTCCTCCAGGCCTAGATCTCGCTCTTCAGGTCCACCGATCACGAATAATCACTCTTTATTGTAACCATCATTATTATTATTACTTACTTGTTTATTGTATTTGATCTGTTTGATCAGGTAAAGGACGATAATGGTGTGTTTATTTTGCCGCTTGATTTTCAAAATTTTCAAAAAATATGTGATGTTGAAGTCTTTTACGCGACTTTAGAGGATAAACCTAGAATGGCTCTCTCGTGTATGAGTGCTGCAGTTCACAAGGTACAAGCAATCATTGCATAAAATTGATCTGATTTTTAGTATTTGTGTTTCAGATGAACTAAGAACACTAGTTAATTAAATTGAATCAGGTTTTGTTGATCCAATCGGAGAACAAGTTAGAGGACAGAGCGAAGATAAATATCCGTCTCCACAACTACCCGGAATCTACAATTGCTTTGAAGAATTTGAAAGCGGCATATATTGGTAAGTTTAAATTTGAATTGAAAGAAAAGCTTTTGTGTTAAGGAAACTTGTTTGTGATATATTTATAATCTGGTGAATGAAATTACAGACAAGCTTGTATCTGTTCGTGGAACTGTAGTGAAAGCTAGCACAGTTAGGCCTTTAGTAATACAAATGAGCTTTGAATGTACAAAGTGCAAATCAAACATTCCACGTATATTTACTGAGGGGAAATTTTCACCACCAATGATTTGTACATTACATGGTTGCAAGAGTAGGACGTTTACGCCAATTCGTTCTTCTGCTCAAAAGATAGATTTTCAGAAAATAAGGTAAACAATTTGGTTAAACTTCAAGTTCAGTACTTAGAGAGAGATAGGGGTTTTAAAGTTTTTTGGGGCATTTCGATACAAGGAATTTTTGTTGTGTTCTTGTATTCCTCCAGGTTACAGGAGCTACAAAAATCCGAAGACCATGAAGAAGGTCGAATGCCTCGTACAGTGGAATGTGAACTTTCTGAAGACCTTGTTGACGCATGCATCCCGGGAGATGTTGTCACAGTTACTGGAATCATAAGAGTAATTAACAATTACATGGATATTGGAGGAGGTATAATAAAGAGATTCAAGTTTTTCTTATCTTTTCCCATTCATTGTATACATCAGCGAATTGCCTTTCCCATAAATGCAGTACTATATTGCTATTTGTTAAAAAACACTCCATGCTAAATAACAATACATATACATTGTTAAACTATTTATTGTCACTGAGGCAGCTTTGGGGGAATTTTGATACTTTTCAGGTAAATCGAAAAGCAAAAGTCAAGGATTCTACTATCTGTATCTGGAAGCAGTTTCCGTTAGAAATTCCAAATCACAGTCTACTACCGAGGATTTGCAAGATTCTAATGCTAATGCAAGAGCTACAGAGCTGGCTGATTTGTTCTCATTTTCTCCAAGGGATTTGGAATTCATTGTGAAGTTTTCGGAGGAATATGGTTCTGACACCTTTAGGCAGATAGTTCAGTCTATATGTCCATCTATCTACGGACATGAATTCGTTAAAGGTAGCTTTCTATGTCAACCATTTCTTTCTTATTAGTATCTTTCCTGCATATTTCGTGCTATTTTTTTATATATGGTATTGGTTCTATTTTATTTTCTTATCTGTTTTTTTACTTGGTTGCTAATGTCTTGTCGTTATCGTATCAATATGAACAATGCTCTGCTTCCTTGGCATATGAGCAATGCTTTCTTTTTTAGTCTGTTACCCACAGTTGTAAAAAGTGGAGCATTTACTAACTTATTGCTAAAATACATGAAATATCAATATTTAAACAATAGTTCATGTTGAGGATATGAATTATTTTGTTTTGTTTTCACCACCAATATTAGTTTTTCTTACTGATATGGGATGGCCATATCTGTAATTTAATATGAATCAGATGCAAGTAACATAATGTAAATGTAAAATATAGTTAATTGTGAACAGCTTACTTTATTTGCTTCCCAAATTCAAAGATTTTCTCCAAAGTTGACAATAGAATGGTGCGTTTCCTTGTCAGCGGGAATAACATTATCACTGCTTGGTGGTGTACGGAAACATTCAATGGATCGGAATAAGGTCCCTGTCAGAGGAGACATCCATGTCATAATTGTTGGTATGCTTAATATCTACTGTTGCTTTTGAAACATTAATTGAAGATGGACAGCTTTTTTGTTTGCCTCTATTTAGTGGGAACGTAACTCATTAAAATCAAAATTTCATCGATATCTAGGTTGTGCTGCATGTTTCTAAAAATGGTGGCCAAGACGTGAACTTGATTCTTAATGATTGTCATTTGCTAGGTGACCCTGGGCTAGGCAAGAGCCAGTTACTACAAGCTGCAGCTGCTATTTCTCCTCGTGGCATATATGTGTGTGGTAATGCAACAACAAAGGCTGGCCTCACTGTTGCTGTGATGAAGGATTCCATGACAAGTGATTATGCCTTTGAGGCTGGTAGACATCCTTTTCTTTTTAGTTCACTCTGATGTTCTGGCTATTTATTTGTTATGTCCAGCAAAAGAACCTAGTGGTTTCAAATTCGCAGTAAACTAGCTTACTATATTATTAAGGTGGTTTGGATGTTTAGTGGCCAAATGTTATGTTGGCCTGGAGGATACTGTCTTTCTGAAGTTCACTTGGTTCAGGAGGCACATCTGATTGTTGTGAACTCCCACTACCAAAGTTTTTGTATCATCACTGCGAATGACAATTTCACTGTTTACTCTTTATAACAATTTAATTTCCAATAGGTGCCATGGTACTTGCTGACAGTGGATTATGCTGTATAGATGAGTTTGATAAAATGTCTGCAGAACACCAGGTTTGTCTTGACTGCTTAATATTTTCTTTCCTATCTCCAGGTATCGAGGCCTAGTTGGATCTAACTGCCTTATTGCAATTATTACAGGCGTTACTGGAAGCCATGGAACAACAGTGTGTCTCTGTTGCAAAAGCTGGACTTGTAGCGAGCTTATCAGCACGAACTTCTGTCTTGGCAGCAGCAAACCCTGTTGGTGGTCATTATAAGTAATTTTTTTTTACACCTTTATTCATTTGTTATTATGTTCATAGAGACTGTTTAACGCTGATAATAGATGTATTTAGAGCTTTGTTTTAAGGGCCATGATCAAATGTACTCATATCAACATTAATACTTAAGTCTGAGTTGTTAAGTACTATTCCTTCTAAGATTATCGTAAAACTGAAAATATAACCTCTCAATTTTTTGATTTGTTGTTCTGTTATTTCTTACTGTTCTATTTGTATTTTTCAGTTCTTATGTTCATGACAGATAATTATACTTTTGTCTTAGTACTAATATGACTTGTCACGGATCAAACATATTCCAAATATCTATTACAGAACCATAGTTAAATTTGTGTATATTAATATTATTATACATGTATTTGTTATATAAGTTTAATAAGTAATATTGAATATCCAAATTGCAGCCGTGCAAAAACAGTGAACGAGAATTTGAAAATGAGTGCACCTCTTCTCTCGCGATTCGATTTGGTTTTCATATTACTTGATAAGCCTGATGAACTACTGGATAAGAGAGTCTCAGACCACATCATGTCAGTAAGTATTCAAGTCTGGAAACTTTATGCTGGTGCATGTTTAAGAGTAAATAATGTTTTTAATAAGTAAAGTATTTCAATGCTATTATTCAAGAGTGCTTGAAAAGCCTTTTGAGAGTTGGGATACTTTAGCCAGTTGTCAATATACTAATGTCTCCGGCAACACAGATGCAGAATTATGATAATCCTTGGTATTCAAAGTATAGTTCAGGAAACATCACTGAGTCTACTGTCTATCTTGCAGCTTCACTCGGGATACCGACAACATTCACAAGCAACCAAAAGACTTCGAATAGGTGGTGCATCAATTTTTTCCATATAGATATAGCTTTGAGAGTCTGCATTGCAGTAAATTCATTTTGATGAAGGATTTTCAATTTAACAATATGTCTTCTGATTTATGAAACATAGCATCACAAGATCCTGGACGATTAGATGCAAGTGTAAAGAGTGGTTCTCTAGTATCAAGGCTGAGACTTGACCCAAAGAAAGATAGCGATTTTGTTCCATTACCTGCTCCACTTCTTCGCAAATATATTGCTTATGCAAAAACTTTTGTCTTTCCTAGGTGACTTGATGTGATCTCTACATGCACTCTTTATCTTGGACTCTAATGCAATTATTTACACTAGTAATAATTTCATTTGTCTTCGTGAATCAGGATGTCAAAACCTGCAGCCGAAATTCTACAGAAGTTCTACTTACAGCTGAGAGACCATAATACATCTGCTGATAGCACACCTATAACTGCAAGGCAGCTTGAAAGTCTGGTGAGGCTGGCGGAAGCCCGAGCAAGACTAGACTTAAGAGAAGAAATAACAGCTCAAGATGCATTGGTGAGTTCACTGACGAGATAAGGTCACTCATTTCTGTTCTGATGATCAGCATGATATACCTGTCTATAATTTGTTTTTGAATTGCTTTCTCATGGAGAGATTACACTGTCGGTTAAATAAAATGCTTTCATTCTACAACTTTTAGATATGTTGCAAGCCTAGAATAAATTCAAGACTTGCAATTTTACTTCTGGGCTGTGGATAATGAATTCTGGCCAAATTAAGCATTCAGTTGAACAATTAACCATACCAAAAATTTCATAAAGTTTAAAACTTTCAAGTTTTTGATTATACAACTTATTTATTACCCTCTTGTTTGAGCAACACTTTTGCAGGATGTGGTCGAAATAATGAAAGAATCTCTGTATGATAAGTATGTCGATGAGCATGGTTTTGTGGATTTTGGTCGGAGTGGGGGGATGAGTAAACAGAAGGAAGCAAAAAGATTTTTAAGTGCTCTGAATAAGCAGTCAGAGTTGCAGCAGAAAGATAGCTTTTCGATTTCTGTAAGCAGAAAGATATCCTTTTGATTATCTATCTATCTAGCTAGCTAGAATTTTGTCCCTTAAAATCAAGTCATTCACATAAATACTTGCATTGCAGGAAATATACAGTTTGGCAGATAGAATTGGCCTAAGAGTTCCTGATATAGATACATTTGTGGATAACTTAAACACTGCTGGTTATCTACTGAAGAAGGGACCAAAGACATATCAGGTACTGTAATATTGTTAACTTTGAATCCTGTCACACGACTACATACATGTCATTAAAGATGCCATTCAGATTACAAAGAAAATACGTCATTGGTGTAAATTCAATAAAAAGAAAACTCAAATAGTAAGCGATAAGAAAACTCTCCTAAACAGCGTCTTGTTTCTTCCTTTTCTCCAATTCGTTTTATGCATCTTCGAAATGCTAACAAACTCAAGATTTGATACACTCTGGCACCTTCAACTACCTGGTTAATTAGCTTAGTAGTATCATCCCAGATTTACTTGATCTTCATGTATAGAGCTGATCAAAACATCTTTTTCACTTCAAACCGTTAATGGACAAGTTCATCCATCAATCGGATTGACACGATCCTTTGAGCTCAGGCAACTTTTGATCGATTGTGCTTCCTCATGCAGGTGCTATCATCATCTTATTCACGGAGTCAACCTTCAAGGTCAAGAGTTTGAAGTCGTGCAGTATTCGAAGGCATGTCAACTTTTGTTTTTCTATTCCTTGTCATGAAGTATTTACAGTTGCATATCATCATCATGCACACTTGAATTTCACTGTAAATAATTGTAAATCATTTGCTACTACATGCATGATATAAAGACTGAATGAAATTAAACACTTCTTACTATTTACGTTTAGCTTCAGGCAGGAAATGTAGTTAGAAGCAGACACAGATTAGTTATTTACATTACAAAGCAACAATTTACTATTCGCACATTTATTTGTCTATAGAAATTCAAGGTTTAATATTTGAGAGTACAGATTCTGTAGATACATTAAGACTTGAAACCTAAAACAGGTTTCAATCCAAACAATTTAGTATACAGTAGTGTTTCTAATGTACTATGTTATGGAGAATCATCATTGGTCAAAATCTTCTCCATCTATAGGTTCGAGTCGCCATTCGCTTCCATAGTAAGAATTAGGCAGACCCAACCAAAACTTGAAAGCCTCAGCCGCTCTCTTCCTCTCAATCCTTCTGTCTTGCCTGGCCTGCGAGGCATGCTTGCTGGTGAACATCCTTGAATGCATTTCCACATAAATCATTTTATACTTTGTCTTATTTGGTGGTATGCCATTTTCTTCCATGCATACTATAATTTCTAAAGCCTTCTTGAAGAAGGCAGCCCTCACGCATATATCAGCCAGAGTATCTAGCAGCCCTTCATCCGGTTTCAATGGTGGCGGCGAATCACCATCTGAACTCACAGCTTTCTTTTTCACTTCACACCTTTCCTTTATTTCTTTCCAAAGCAGAAGTGCTTCTCCTGGTCTTCTAGCTAGTGAAATACCATTTGCGAGGCTGCCATACGTAGACACATTAGGGTAAAACCCGTTATCTTTCATTCTCTGAATTATTTTCTTGGCTTCTTCAACCAATCCCAGCCTACAATACCCTTCAACCAACATATTCCAAGCAACTATATCGACTTTCACTCGTGGGTCGCTAAGCATTTCATCAAATACCTTGTTAGCTAGCTTTGGTTGAGCTGTCAATGCAAAGGCTTTCATCAATGTAGTATAACTTATCTTGCTGGGAGTAATCCCTTTGGCTCGCATCTCATTGAAGAATGCAAGAGCCCCTGCACCATCATCAATCAGTATACATCCATCAATCAAAATATTATACGAAATCACATCAGGATCAATCCCTGCATCATCAGCCATCTCCCGAAGCAGTTCTTTTGCATTGTCAATTTGCAATTGTTGGCAATACCCCTTGAGCAGAATGTTGTAGGTAATACGATTAGCAGGCACACCAATCCTAGTCATTTCGGCTAGCACCTGACGAGCTCGATCCATTGACCCAGCTTTCACAAGAGCAGAAACAACAGTTGTGTAAGTTACATGATCAGGATGACTTGATCTATCATCCTGGCATTTCATTGCCTCTAACATCCGAACCATGTCAGTCACACGTCCTTGGTTCATATAACCCTTCATTAAAGTCGTATAAATTCTCGAGTTAGGAGGATATACTTTAACTAACAATGGTGGCTCACTAGTTGGATTAACAGAATTCGGAAGCAACCTTTCAAACACACCATCATCTCCCTCGTTATCACTCAAATCTTTGAAATTCGAGTCCCTAAGAACCGCACACAAGTCTCTCCTTCCTTCTCTCATGGCTTGAACCATATTTTCAGCAGTTTCTAATTCACCAAATCCAACATAAGCCGCGACAAGTGAATGCAACGTAGTCATACACAAAGGAATCCCCATCTCAAGAATCCTCTCCAACACAAACACAAGCAAATCTTTCCTATCAACTCTAGCACACAACTTAATCATAACATTGTAAGTCAAAATATCAGGCACTGCACGGAATTCGGACATTTCATCAAACAGTTTCAAGAACTTATCAGTGTTACCCAAATTGGCACAAGCATTCAACACAGCGTTGAACGCTGCAGTGTCAGGCCTGGAGTCACCAACAACCGCCTGGTCCGTGAATTTCCTGACCCGCCTAACCACCGCGTTGAAGAGCTTGATGGACTCGGTGGGGCCGTCATCACCGGAGGCGGCGAGGCGGCTGACGACGGCACTCCATGCCTTGACGTGGGGTAAGTAGCCGGAGCGGAGCATGGACTTAACAACGGAGGTGGCGTAAAGCGTGTGCCCGGATTTTGCAGCTGCCACAGCGAGGAGGCCGAGGGAGTTGGCATCAAGACGGTGGAGCTGGCGGTCATGGCGGAGGCGCGTGACAATTGACTGAGCACGCGTGAGTCCCAAATTGGTGTTCTGGTAGGAAAGTTGAGAGACCAAGCGACTAAGGCAAGTGGGGCTAGGCAGGCGAGTGGATAGGGTGTAATGAATCCAAGCTTCTTCAGTTTTTCTCTGGCGAAGAAGTGTCAACAGAATCTGGTCATTACTGGCGTTGGTAGAACTGAGAGAAAGGTCTGTTGTGTTGGCTGTACCTTGCACGCGAAATGGGTGAAGCGTGGGTTTAGAAGTGGCTGTAGCAGTGGTGGTGATGGTGGTGGTGGAGGAAGGGAAAGGTGGTGGTGGTGGTGGTGGTGGAGAGACCCAGTGGAGAGAGAGAGAGTGGGATGATGAGGTTGAAGAAGATGGAAGTAGAATAATGTTCATGGCTGGTCCATTTGGGAGCTCGGGGAAGATGAGTTTGAAATTGACAAGATAACGAGTGAAGATAGTTTCGACTCTCTGGGTGGATGTGGAATGTACTACGTCTTCAGTATTCGCTCCTCTTGTCTCATTTTTTTTTTCTTACTTAATTTTAAAGATTTTTTTTCTCTTAATTATTATTAATTTTTTTTATAAATTTTTTTTTTGGAGTTGTCAGTCTACTATTTATAAATATATATATATATATATTTTGGAGTTTACCTGTGAATTTAATGTATTCGCACCTCTCGTCTCATTTTTTTTTTCTTAATTAATTTTAAAGATTTTTTTTTCTCTTAATTAATTATTTTTTTAAAAAAATTTGGATTTACCAGTCTACTATTTATATATATATATATATATATTTTTTTTTAAGTTTATCGGTCTAGAAATATGCACTTCAATTTAATTCTCACCGTTGCCAATCCAGTATATAAACAATATAAAATAAGACATTGTTAAAATGAACGAGCTTTGTTCACCACCGATACATATCGAGTGATAAAATCCTATTATATTAAAACATGGATTCTATTCCGTATCATAATGTAACTGATATTGAAAAAAAAATAAAAATAAATTCTTGTTTAAACAAATTAGAAAATTCAAGAGTTAATATAGAAAGAATCCAAATCCAATGAAAAACCAGTTGTATAGAACTAAAATTTTATATGATCGCTGGACAATAGTCTGAAATTTTCTTGACTTACGTCTTCAGTTAATCATATATTATTATCATTTTATGTCATATGTCATTTTTTTTATATAACATTTCACCAAATTGCAGATTTTTATGTTTTCTCATCTCTATTTAATAGAGAGAAATGTTTGTACAAGCAAACATCCAATCCCACTCCAATGCCAAAGAAAAAACGTAAACAGAAATGTAAAAAATAGACAACAGAAAGCGAGAAAACAGAAATTCAAAACAAAAACCTCCAAATTCTAAGATTAACCAACTATTTCAATAACATAAACATCAACTTTGTTTTTTTTTTTTTTTTGCCAAAGAAAGAAAAAACACTAATTCTATGAAAATGATCTCTGTACATTAAATATAAAATAGTCCCCATACTATCTTTCTTATCTATTTCTATCTCAAACCCCAATTTCTTCCTATACAGAGCACACACGCCCAAATTTGAAGGAGATCAATTTCTTGAGGATCTACTTTTTGTATAGAACACAGATAATCCACACAAATGAGTCAGTGAGAGAAAGAAGCTTCCTTTCGTTCCACAACGATCGGCTCCTCGTGCAGTCGTGCAACCATGAACCCGAAACTACCATCATTTGCTCCTATTTATTATCTACATCACCAGCCAGCACCCTACTCTATTAATTACAAATTCACATTATATGTAACCTGTGATGCGTGTGAATGCTATGAAAGATGAAATGAGCCTTGTCCTTCGGTTATGGCATACAAGAGTTTCTCTTTCATCCTCTCCTGAAAATTCGAAATGAAAAAAGAAAAAAAAAGAAAGAGAAGAAAAGATTAGCTTTTAATGTATTATCTCTGATAAAAAAGCTTAAATGTAAATCGAGTTTTCACGATAGAAAGGCAAGAAGGGGTCACTTTTGACGAGTAAGGTGGCAACTTAAGGTAATTGGCACAAGTCATCACGCTGGGTAGGTCTGCATCTACGCAGTTGCTACAGTGCTGTAAAAACACAGTGGAAAGCGGACGTGTGAACAAACGATAGCTAGAAGTTCAAAAGAAATTTAAAGAAATTTGAAGAATGAAATGCTTTACTAGTGTTGACCTTTCGGACTATTGTCAGTTTTGGATTGAGAGATGCTAAACCTCCAGGTGGAAGCCGAGGTGCCCCTGTCACAAACTGCAGAAATGCTCGTCGCTGTTCATTGTCAAACTCCTGTATGATTTCCAATAACTGATATACAGCAGAGTAAGTGAACAAATGTCAAGCTACTGATAAGCGAATTTGGGGGAAAACAAAAATAAAAATTGCAAAAGTGAACATAATAATTATTACTCACACTAACAATCGGAGGACTGCTAGCTGTGTATCCGTGATCAAACTTGATATGATCCAAAAGATCATTAAACTGCCAGAAAACATAATTACATTAGTAGAGATAATCCGTATCCCTATATATATATATATATATATCAAGAGATTAATCAAATAACCGATATACATACGGTCCAAATGTCACGTTCTCCACACAGTAAACGCTCTAGTTCCTCTTCAGTAAAATTCTGGAGATGTTTAATAGAGAAAACCTGAAGAATGAAATCCAAAATAAATTCAAGTTGAAACCACAGAACAGATACATTAGGAAAGAAGATAGAACACATCACAATTCATATGTAAATATTTATATCAGAGGGAGTGGGTGGTGAACAGGACCGTTAAACATCAAGGTAAATCATATTTGATAAAGAGGAAAAAAATGAGTGCAACGGGACATACTTGGCAAAATCCAGATTTAAAAGCTTCGACTTGTTTGTATATTCCAGTACGAATTGTGGCATCCACAACAAGTGCTACATAATCCTCCAAATTGTTCATATTTACCTGGGAATTCGAATAGAGTCAAGATTTCAGTCCAATAACTAAAAACCTGAGAAAATATGTTGCCAAATTTAAAGGAGGATGCATTACCATGTTATGATCAGTCCCAGAAGCAAGAACGTATTCAGGATACCCAGGAAGAGTAAAGTCGAGATAAAGATCCTCAACTCTGGTATTCCGGAAACTTGAGTCAGGTCTATTTGCTGAGGTTTCCCCATAGGTTGATTCCCAATATTTTTTCCTATTAACAAGAGCTTGAAACTCCAGCAGTGTCCTACCAAGCTCAGGGGCAAACGATTGGATGTCATACTGAGTCAGTTCCTGCAAGAGAGAAGTTTGCTTTAGTAGTGATTACTAGTAACAAATATTGATATTTGATGCCAAGTTGAAGATAAAAATTCATTCATATGTGGTATAAAGATTGAAAAGGTACCTTGCCAAGAATAAGCTTATAGAATGCTTTTGAGAAAGGCAGATCCAAGACCCTTCCATCTTGAAGTGACTTTGCGACAACTTGACCCAAAAGGACAAACTTTTTCGATATGTCGGAGAGCTGTACCCCATCTGATGTATTTATAGTACAAGACCATGGACGAGGGAAAAGCCCAAAGGGGGACATCACAATATCAGAATCCTCAGCCTGTGAGCTTCCCTTAGTGGAAAATGAGCTATGATCATCTCTCCACATGCCAAAGCCAGATTTCTGAAACTCATGACTGACAAGGGTATAAAACTCCAATGTTGGACCAAGCCCAGTACCAACTTCTTCATTATATTCCACTTCAAGAAGTGCTTTACTATGAGCATGCTGCTCCATCATCTCAGCAGCAGATTCCAGAATTCGGTCCCGGCAAACTAAAAACTTCTTCCGAGGCACGCCACCAGTAGCTGATCGCCTGTCGCTTGATGCACCTGGGTTATTATGATGAGGTGAATGAGGCAGGATTTGTCGTGCACCAAATGCTGCCAGTCGGAAATACTTGCATTTTGCCTCAAAACTAAATAAGAATGGACATGAGGCCATTAACTGATTACACCACAAAGGCATACCACCAATCGAAACAGCTGAAGAATCCCGCATCTGTTGTTCTAGTTTTTCTGTCAACTTATTACATACAAAGTCATTCTGTTGCAGTCTACGGATTCCTACCCTCAAATCATCCAAATTACCAATTCGCCCTTCAGAAAAGTCAAGTATTCTTTCATGAGATGTCAAAGGAAATGTAAACCTATTCACACCTTCCAAACATTTAAGCAGAAACAGTATATCATATATAGGGCTCGACTTATCCACGTCAGAAGCTAGTTCACAAGCAAACATGCTGGAGAAAAATGAAGCATAATTTGCCTCAAGTTTATCCAATACATGGGACTGTTGACCCAAATGATGACATCCTTGAGGATCATAGTATTCAGATGCTATAGCTCTTCTGTAGGTTATTGTATATACTTGACTCCATACTCTAGCCCCAGTAAGTATTTCATTATTGGCTTTTATTTGCTGTTGCAGAATTGCCTGATATAGTGTCAATGTGTGGTCCAGCTTCTGCCCCTCCAGGAAAAACATAAGTTTTGATGGTGCACGTTCATTGCTACGGCCCTAAAACATGACAATAACATAGTTAAGCAGCTTATACAATAAAAGCATAACTGGCTAGTAATTCAATCAAATTGACAAGAACTGAGACATCATATGCTTAAGATTGTACTGTAGAAAAGATCTACTCACAGCATGATTTTCAGGCAAAGGCTGCACATCACCAGGATTGGACTGTCTTAAAGTTACTCCAATTTCAGATGCCAATTCTGATACATTAGCCACACCTCCCTGCACAAAAGCATAACTAAGAATCGAGTAAACCAAAATATTCTTAATCTCTCTATGATGAAAACTATGTAAAGATAAATGATAATATATTGTTTTTCTAAAGGAATTATATTTAGCTAAATTCAGCAAACCACAAAAGGAAAACCTGGATCTCAGGAAGATCAGTGGACATGCTGTCATGGTTCACGGGAGGCATTTCAGTGGACATACTGTCAGGCCTTTCACCTTGCACAGTATTTGCTTCTGATGGTAAATGAAGAGGTTGACTGTTCATGTGGTCCATAGCTTGCGCAGATGATCCTGCATCTTCAGATCCTTTAATGCTAACTTTAGGCCACAGATATCCTTCAATGGAATCCAAAGAAGAGAAAGGATCAACAGTCACAAGATCTTCAGAGAAATCACATAAGCATGTCTCCCCATCACCTCTCATAAACCGAACTCTTAGACTTGGATGATTAGTGCAGCGTCCATATGGAACAGTAGCCAATGAGTTTCTATATTTGAACGCATGGCTCAAAATAACAGGGAAGTTTTCCAAAGAAGACAGCGCACTTTGTAATTTCCTGACCAATATTGACAAAGGCAAGTCCTGAGAAGGAATGTCAGAAGAAGCTAAGAACAGTCTTGCAAGCACCTCAAATCTTTTTTCCACAGCATATAAGATACTATAAGCACCAGGCAGTTCCATATCATCTCTCAAATATAGACCATTAGATAGGTAATTCACCAATGATTTGACAATTCCACTTTCAATAAACTCAAAAGTGGAAATAGGTTCACTTCCATTGAGTTTCTCCATGATCTGGTGTAATAGACAATAAAATTTCTCTTCGTTTTGAGTAAGAGCATCATTACTAGCGCACATCCCCATTAAATCACACAATGCAGCAGACGAAGTTCTGAGATTTTGAAGAATATCAGTCAATCCTTTCTCAGAGTCGAATAATTCTGGAGAGAAGTAATTGGTTCTAATTCTCTTTGCAAGATTGTGAACAGAATCTTTATCATGTTTGCAAGTTCCTGGTTCTGGAGCTGAAGGAGACAGGCCAGTATCAAAAGCAAAACATAAGCATCTCAGAGCCTCCCTTCCTGAAGACTTTTGACTCGAGTTAGAACAAGGATGGACGCCACTAAAAACTGGAAACAACGACTGTGAACATTTGTCTGGTGTTAACAATGCATCGATGGCAAAAAAGACACCCTCTTTTACAAAAGCGTTCATGAAAGTATCGGAAAGCTTTTGAAGAATGATCTCAGCAATCTCCAGAGCTAATATAAGCACATGGTAATCCTTTCGAGTAAACACTCCAGCCAAAAAACTGCCACATCAACCAAGGAACTATATTAAATTCACTTAATATAAATATTCAATGTCTGTTATGTAAAAGACAAGAAAACCCACTTCACCTTGGAATATTGGCACTCTTGAGCAATTCAACAAGCATGTCTGATTTGCTCAAATAAAGTAATTTTTTGATGACAGATAGGCAACCATAACAAACATATATATTTGCACCAGAATTAACAACCTGCGCGAGGGGCAAAAGATATATTACAAAACTATGATAGAAAACAAACAGCAGATGAAGGGAGCTGTACATCTCAGAGAACTAACCTTAATCAACATGGGAAGTATATCCATCCCAAACTTTTGTAGAAGATCAGGGTGGTCAACTAAAAAAGATTGCTTTTCCGACACCATCTGAACAGATTGATCTCCAGATGAAGTAGGGAGAAGTTCGTTTAACAACTTCAGAACTTCATGTACCTGAGCGAGAAAATAGAACAATTACGATCCCCCTTTTTGTTTTCCTATTAACTAGATATTATACCCATTTTCCTCTTAACAAAATAATACCTATAATTTAATTTCAACATTGACAATACAAACTTAAATTCATTAAACTTTAAAGAGAAGTGCTAATCAAGCAGCAATAACTATATCGCAATCAAGGATTAATTAGATTAAAATGCTAAAGGGAAGCGTTCTAGTAAATAATGTTCAAAAAATATGTTTAGATCTTTCCTGTGTAAAGACAGAAAGATGTTTACCAAAACTATATATGTCAAATCACGGTCATGTTCCCACTTTCCATGCTTCGAAGTTGATATTAAGCATGTCTATGTCATATTGCCATGTCCCATTATCATGCATATGGATAAAAATAAAAATTTCATAATTTTCAATCAGATAATTTTGCCATAGGATACAAGACAATGTAAAGTCTAAGATGTATACCTGATTGCAATGCCCATCAACAATAAGTGGAGAAGACATTCCATGTGAAAGATCATAAGTTGATAATATATCCTTTATTATGCTGCTTATATTAAGCTCATACAAAGTCTTGAAAGCAACAATAGAACCAGAAGAAATTTTGCCAAGTAACCCAATCAAACCCTGCCAACCAAAATGGAAAGTTGTGTTATGATTCTAAAGGGGGAAATACATAGTTAAATATCAGAAGGATAGTTAACAAAAATTTGCATACGTTGTAAACTGGTTGCGATAGACTAGTTCGAGTATTCAAGTTTACAAGATGTGTGGCTTGACAAATCAACCCATGCCTACAAAGTTCATCCAGCATCTCAGAAGACTGACTAACTCGCTCCACTATTTTAATCAAGCAAGTTGCTACACTTTCAACTAGCTGAAAAATTAATATTCAAATAGAAATTGGAAGTCATCAAATATTAACAGATGAATCTACAAAAGCAATAATTGCATAAACCAAACTGATGAGCAATTCTAACCTGTTGATCCTCATTCTGAAGAAGATTGCACAATATGGGTACAGCCTCCATGAAAGGTGAAGGACACTCTGAAGGAAGTTTCTTACATATGTTCACCACAGTGGAAAGTGCAACTCTCTAATGCAATTAAGAGGAAATTAAAAGATTATTTTCAAAGCTACTGAATGCAGTAAATTCAAAATCAGAGGCAATATAACATAAAAATAAAATGCAATAACTCCCACAAGGTGACATTTGATCTTCCATTTACCTGTATGCTCATTGAGAAGAAGTCAATATAAGTCAAAACAGCCATAATAGCCCCAGCCTGTAAGCAAGCAAGGGGTTGATCCCGAGATATTTTCTCCAATGCTTGCAAACACTACATAAAACAACACTTACATGCTCAATAAATTACCATTCGATACTCTCTTCTTTGCATCAAGAAAGAATTACTATATGAATGAAGAAAAATTAATTAAACACAAAGAATACCTGCTCAGCTACATCCAAATACTCAATAGCCATTAATCTTTGACAAAGAGCAGGAACTGCATCATGACGAACTAACAAACCCGATGATCGCGGAAAGACGTCACATAAATATGTTATACTCCTTATAGCCAATAACATTATATCTGGATTATTCTCATATCTTGCCAGCTTTACAAGAACTGGTGATAACGAGTCTACCATCATGCTAGAAAGTGAATCCTCTGTACCAAATGACAGCACTTCACATAGCTCTGTTAGTGCAACTAATTGCCTAGAAGGGTCACCCTCATCATTCAAACTCACTAAAATACTCCTCAGTTTGCCATGATCACCGGAGGATCTTCTCCTCTGGTACTCCCTAAGTCCACTGTGTCTGGGGTCTGCATCATCGGAATCACAGGACCCATATCCCGAATCCTTTTCAGGTTCTCCCTCTGATCGGCTTGAAGCCGAAGCAGAAGATGAAGTATCCATATCGTTATGCTGGGTTTCAGGTGTAGAATTTGTGGAATTCAAGTGGGTTTGAACTGATGAACCTGATGAACTTGGCCTGAAGTCCAATGAACTGCAAGCTCTTTTATCATCAGGTAAATCAACAGCCATTTCCAATCGCTTTTGTCCACGGTTTCCCATACGATAACAGCACTCAATCCCTTTAATTTATAAGCACAAAATTTCAACAAAGCATCCACTCCTGCAAAAGTCCATAGAGTTATGAAGTTGCCTTTTCAAGAATCCACAAACAAGTCAGAAATCAAATCCAAACAAAAAATATCACCTGAATTGAGTTCAAAATTAAAAAATAATAATAATAATAGTAGTAAAATAAAATTAAAGCACGTAGAAATACACTTTAGTACATTCAAAACTTTCAGCTTCAAGAATAAGCTAGCAATAGCTGCCATATTTTTATGAATTCAGATACACTATAGCCCACAAAAATCATACTGGGGATTTACATATTCACAGTTCAGAACTTAATAAAACCAAAACAAAAAGAAACCACCACATCAGTGTATATGAAAAATAAAAATCACAACAATAAAAAAAAAAAAAACAAAAAAAAACAGAGCTTTGTTTGTTCTGATGTCAAACAACCGTTCAACAGATTCATAAGAACACTCAAAATCATTCTATCAAAAACAAACGCCACACAATCACTCCATATAAAACACATACACATACGCCAGCAAATTCTAAAACAGCTGAAGAAGCAACAAAGATCAAAGCCAAAAAAACAATTACAAAAAAAAAAAAAAAAAAAAAAAAAACAGAGAACAAAAATATTGAAAATTCTTAAAAGAGTTTTTTAATGTACCTAATTGTTGTTGTATAGTTCTTAATCGGCCTTCGAGAGAGAATCGAAGTCAAGAATTTCAACGATGATCGATCTCTGTATCTCCTCGAAGACGATCAAATTAAGTAAAACATGTGATTGTGATTATGATGATGATGAGAACAGGATGTGAAAAAAAAAATACATTTTACAATATATGGGAAGTTTTATAATTGTAAAAAAAAAATAAAAAAAAATAAAAAAATACAAGCTTCTATTCTACTACTGGCAGGTAATTATCCTGTGCGACTCGTGTGTATAAACAACGGTGCAGCTCCTGATTTGATTGCCGTATATATTACATCATCGAGGTGTTTAGTTGTGGGGCCCTATGATGTTGACGTGGGTTTTGGAAATGCGATCATGTGATGGTTGTCTGTTGTCCGTTGATGATGTCAAATGGAATATTAACCGTCTGATTCAGCACCGCCTAGTGAGGATTGATTTGGACTCTAGACTCTGGGCCCAGTATCCTGGCATTGGAATTATAGTAGAAATGTTGTTGTTGTTCCTCCAAGAACAAAGAGATTGTATTAATTGAAGTGAAGGAAACTTCTTTAATATCTGGACACTTGTATTTAGATGTGATAATTACAAATAAAGTAAAAAGATAATTATTTGGGATAATTATAATTTCATTGAATGAATCCTTTAAAAAGACGTAAGACTGTAAGAGGTAGTTTTGAATTAGTGTATAACTAATATTAATTTCAATTCACATTTGAGGCATTAATCACCTTGTATAACAAGCTAATTGCAAGTTTACACCAATGTTGTTAAGTAGTCATTATAAATAGGACAGTAACATTACAAAATTAAAAAAAAAAAGAAAAAAAAAAGAAAAAAGAATTGTTTAGGTAAAGAAAAAAGAATTATTTTATCGTTACAAAATAATGATTCAAGACCATTAATAGAAGAAAAACCCCATATAACAATTTTAGTAAATAGGTAAATTGAATAGCAAAAGCGATTCATGAAATGGAGTGTAAAACACATAGATGCATATATACATATATATATATATATTAGCTTCAACTTATATCATAGAAACATAGAAGGATAAGACTTAAACCTACAACCTTAGAGCGTAATGTTGAATCAACTTTATCTCGTCAAATTTTATTTATTATTTTGTTAACAATCGATTATGAAACTTATATGTACAAAGATAATTATCTAGATTTGACTAATGTTTTGAGTTATATTAATAGTTTTTAATAAATAAATAAAAAAATCAAAATTAGTATAAACGTAGAAGTGAAGGAAACGGCAGGATCCCAATATGTTTGTTGTAGAGTCAGCAAAAGCAAGTAAAAAAGCGTAGCTTATTGACTTGAAAAAGTGACATGCAAAGAGCACGATTTTGCCTAGAACTTGAATACAATTATACAAACATAGCATCTCTCTCCCACGTAAACACACACCAACTTTAAACTCTTTTCTTTTTCCTGGTCATTTCAAAGCAGATGGACAAAAAAAAAAAAAAAAAAATCCCAAAAGAGAAATGAAATGTCCGATTCTCTGTACAAAATAACAAGCCACATTAAAGTATCCAAACTGTCTTCCACACAAGGTAAGATATAAATTAAACAAGGATTTGAAAATGGTTGGTAATTGGTAAAGTATAAGCATTCATTCAACACAACCCTGGAATTTTGCAAGAAAAGCAACCACACTAAGTCAAACAAATGCACTAAAAAGAACAAGACGTTGCCCTCAATAGCACCCAACCAAGTCTAAAGCACGGCAAAATCCTCCTAGTCTCCTCACGAAAACTGCACAATCCACGCATACATATAATCATCTAATCTTTTCGCTGTGTATTCTTAGATTCCCAATCGAAGAGGCCATCACAGAATGACAAAAAAAATCTAACATGCTCAAATTAAAAAAAAAAAAAAAAAAAAAAACCATAGACAACCTAAAAATCAGACATGTATTTACCAATAAATAAGTTTCTTAATCAGCTGCATAACATAACATCATTTATTCTTTTACAGTTTAGATTGCAGAAATCCAGAGATATACAAAAATTCAACAAATGATTATTCTATCCAGAAATAAAATTTACAAACCTAACCAGAACAATAACTGAAGACACAACAAGCATACTAAAAAACTATCGAAAATATCAATGGTTCACAGCAGATCAATGATTCGAAGCAATATATGCTGTGGGTACCAACAAGATCTTCAATGGGATTTAAATTATATAACTGGTTGCTGCAGGGGAAGGGTATCACTCTGTGCCATGCATAGGAACCATCATATGTTGTGCCTGCGACTACAAACATTTGAAAGATCAAATTGTAAAATATTTGAACCAGCAAAGCGATAAGTTCATTATCTAACATAACATTCTTAGTGTTTATTAACTTTCTGTTAACTGAATCTAGAGTTATATACAGAAATCAACCACCAAGGAACACAAACAGAAATAAACAATAAAAAGAAACCAACAGGGCATGATACTCACAATAATTAGCCATGATCAGTATAGAAATATTTTCTAGTCAACAAAAGCAGATTGGCTTTTCAAGTACCTACACTGCATTCTATTTCCACCATGTAAACATCTTTCATAACTTTTTGAGAGAGGTGATGTTTGTATTTGCCTACTAGAGATTTGATCGGGACAAATATCTTGGGATAAACCGATCGCATAGCATCACCATTAAATGACTTAACCTATTCTTTCTTGGGATTGGATAAGTTTACTTTTCCGTGAGATTATAATTGCAATAAAGGCAAGTAGAGGTGTGGTGGGATAGCAAGGCAGCACTGGCAATTGTGGTAGCAAAAGTGATGGTGATTGTCAAAAGTAGCAACAATTGCATGCTGAGACCATAACTACCGAACTGAGGGTTTTAACTGGGTGGTGGCGATGATGGTGTTTCCAGCAGTAGTGACAATGATAAGGTGGGTTAACTGCTGGGATGGAATGGAGTGTTGTAAGAAAGGTGGAGGTCATTTTCCGTGGATAAAAGATACTGTCACTATAATGTTCCAAATATCCATCTAAATTTCAGGACAGTCTTATTCAATGAAACAAGATTGTACACCATAAGTCTGTGAAAACACCTGTGGGAATATCTATATACTATTGTGAACTCTTACCTAGCATACCGAATAAAATTGAAAATTCAATGTCAGCAGCTTAAATTAGTGGACACAGCTAGCACACAATATATAAGTGCAATGAAGTAATCTATTGCTCTAAATACTGTACTACATACAGCAATTTAAGATGATGTACATCATGTACCCAAAACAGCCTATGGCCAAAGAGCCCAACAGCAACCGTGGAATGGATGACATATTGTTCAACTATTCACAACTCATAAATGAGCAACAATCATTCAAATTCTTAAATGACCATCCAACATGTCTTCAGCAATATCAACCGTTCATACAATTACAACATGCAAAGTAACAGCAAAAGACAGTCATACAGAATTCTGTGAGTTAACATTAATAAAATAAAATAAAATAAAATAAAATAAAAAAAACATAAAAAATAAAAAAAGAATTCTGTGAGTCTTATGATATGGTACCTAGATTGAGAAGTGGATCAAAAAGAGCATACAGGAAGGTCAAGGTGCTGATAATAATCAGTTTTAAATGCACCAGTCAGTTCAATAGATTTTTATATGATTGCTTTACAATATAACCCAGCATATTCTCCATGAACGCATAGAAAAATTTTGCAATCTTTCGTAAGTATTGCTGAGTTGCTGACCCATTGATGTATGCAAACACATCAATGAAACAACTACGTATCAGCTTATGAAATAGTCACAAATTAGTTGACAGACAATAATGATAGATAGTTATGTGCATAGCATTACGTAAAAATATGGTTCCGCTAACCCAAATTTAGCAACAGATTTATTCATGATATGTTTCCTTGGTACCTATAAAACACAAATACCTCTACAACAGAACCACATTGACATTATTATTTTATTTTTTTGAACTACTACAATTTGGAGAATAGGGGAGGGGGACATGACCCGAATCCACAACCTCATTGATATGGATGTAAGAGAAATACCACTCACCAATCTCATCTCATCCACATTGATAATATATCAAAAATTAGATACAGAAACTTATAAATACTGCATGATATGCACTTGACACTTCTTAAATGTATCCAAGATCAAGGATATATATCAAATATTTATGGATACCACTCGATACATAATTGCAGATGTTTCATTTTAGGATAGAGCCTTTTTTAGGCAGAGACTGGGCTTTAATTAATAGCAAAAACATAGAAAGCTTAGAAATACATTATAACGTTTATATTAAATACAAATATATAATTTTGGTTTGTAGAGTATATATTTATCTATTAGTATAGTCCGGTCATATTGTATCCTACCTCTTTATTAATGACTTTATCAACAAATTCAAAAGATTTTGCGTCCATATCCTATAATCATATCCATGCTTTATATCTTTGTAGGACTGAAAATCATCTTGAATATAGCTTATGTATCTCTTGTATATCATTAATTATTCAAATGCATGGTTAATTATATATCTTCCAATTATGTTGTTTAACATTTGCACATCAAATTTATGAGCAATATGGATGCGTTGCTTCCACATCAGGTAGATACATAAACAAGTGAAGAGTCTCGTTGCATATATATATGCGATGTCAACCAAAGTTCACATATCATTGGCATAAAGTTAAAATTCAAATACAGAGATTTAATCTTTTCAATACTATGACCAAGAACACATAGTTTACAACAATGGTTTAGAAGTACTTTTAATCATTGGCATAAAGTTAAAATTCAAATACAGAGACTTAATCTTTTCAATACTATGACCAAGAACACATAGTTTACAACAATGGGTTAGAAGTACTTTTAGTATTATAAGAAGTCAGGTCACCTCAAACGTGCTTCCACCAATGAGGTAACTTCTTTAATAGCAATGTGTTTTTCATGAAGTTCTTGGCTGGAACATGGATAAAAAACTTGATCAATGTTCACTAAACCTGATAGTTTAAATAACCATAATCACTAAACCAGCTGTTCTAAAAAAAATAGCATAATGCACTCAATCCCAGTGACATGAACCACTTGTGCTCAAATCAACATCAAGCATCACCAATGAGGGCAATCCAGAAAACATTAGTTTAGTACACAGAGAAATACAATTGAAAAACCATCTCATTTTAGTTTTAAATTTCACTTAGTGGAGCAACAAACCCTGAAAATCTAGCCACATAACAAAGGGGATAGGTTCCTCTCCCTTTTTCTATTATATAATTAAAAATTAAAACTCCGTTTGTAGAAAGCATAATCCATTTAAAACTATTTTTTTTTTTTAAAAGAGCTGCACAAAATTCCTTTCTCATTAAGCCTAAGAACTGCAATACTGCTAAGAGGTTCTTCAGTTACATCATTCAAAAATTTGGCCCATGGAAATTAGATCTGATCCAATCCAAGGAGAAAGTTATTGAGAGAAAAAAGAGTATAATCGCTCATATAAAACAGACTTTGTTGTTCCGACAGAAAACAAAAATTAAGTAAGATCATATATGAGGCATCGAAGATAAAGGAAGGATAATAAGTGCATATCGAAAGCAGACATGGCTCAATCCACTATCTATAATATCATTTTAATGAGGAATGAAATAACAATAAAGTACTAAAATAACAGTTAGAACTTAGAAACCAACATGTATTTTATCAAATTCCAAAGTAAGACTGATTCTTTATCTGTAACAGACTAACAGCAAACTGAACAATATGGATCATGGGTCATGACCGGTCAATAGTTCTTCAATGATATTTCAAGATGCCTCTGTATCATATGCTATCGACATCTCTTAGTTGGTATATCATGCCCTGGATTTAAAAAACAAGATGAATAAAGATAACTCAAAGCACAATCTATCATCATGCGACATCCCAAATAATACTTTAACTGCATACAAGTGACAACCAGAATAATAAGCAGACGCTAACATTGCATTAGACATCACCGCATATCCATAGGTATTACCCATCTATAAAGGGGTGAAAGGGGGATAGAGACAGAAGAAGAGGAAGAAGAACTTTGTTCATGCACCAAAATAGATGGAAAATGGGAAATATAGGAAAACTATCAAGCAAAACAACAATGCCTACTGTAAGTCTAGTCAATGACCAAGCATTGCCTTTTGTTTTCCTAACAAAAATAAAAAAATAAAACAAAACATGCATTGCCTAAAATGTAATTTAGACATACATGACCCCCTCCAATAGATCAGCCACAAACTAATGAAAAGGATCCAGAACTCAATACATAAATGTGAGTGTTAGCAGTTATAGCAATGTCTTCAATTCTATTGGTAATAGTTTAATTCATTAATTATTAAAAATGAGATGTCACTATTCAGAAGAATTTGCATTCAGTGGAGTACTTGGGGGTGGATGTCCATGCAGGGTTCCATGTAGATGTGTATCATGTATGTTTATGTAAAGACAAAGAAAGAGAGAAAGAAAGAGAAATTACTTGAGAATTCCCATAGTTAACACCTTGTGAGAAAGAACCCTGATGAGCAAGCTGCCAATAAGATATACCAGAAAGCACATAAGTAAGAAACCATGGTAACCTTGTAAATGATGCAAGGGTTTACAATATCAGTTAATAGAAAGGAAAAAAAAAAAAAAACCTATGAAAAAGGAAAACATTACTCTACCTGGGTGTTTGGGCTCGGCTGAACATCTTTCTTGGCAGATGAATCTCCACCCTTAGCAGACCCCTTAGTATCACCCTAACAATTGTCAAAATTTGCATCATCAGGTAATTGATAGTTGAAGAGTTATATGAACTTTTAATCAACAGCAATGAAAAACTTAAGAAATGGATATTAAGTTACCTCCATCTGTGCAACATTCCCATTAAAGTAATCAACCCAGAACACAACCAAGGAGAAAAAGAAACAGTGTTAGTTAATTTTTTTCAGTAATTCCTAACCATGCAATCGCACCAGAAAAATCAACATCAAAATTCAAAATCAAATCTCTAAAAAAAAGTATCATAAATAATCGTTTCAATCATAACAAAAAAAAAAGCTTTTTGTTCATCCATTTTCACAGCAGCCAAACAACATACAGCGACAAAACAAGGAATCTAAAGAGTAAGGTAAGTCACCTCTCTGTATCTAGCGAGGTAAATCTTGAGCGGATCAATATAATCCTCAAACCCTAAGGTTGCCATAGCCCAAAGTAAATCGTCACCGTTAATCGTCTTCCTCTTCTCTCTCTGGCACTTATCACTCGCCCTACACAACAAAACAACCAATGAATAAAAATATAAACACACACAAACCACAAACCAACAAATAAAATCAACCTCAACCAGTAACGAAAAAAGCGACATCATCATACTCGCTGGTGACGAAGCTGATGAACTCGGACACGCATTCCTGGACAGTCTCTTTCGCATCCTTAGCGATCTTTCCGTTAGCAGGAAGCGCCTTCTTCATGATCCGGCTGATGTTAGCGATCGGGAGGTACCTATCCTGCTCGCGGACATTCGATCTCGGACTCTGGTCACCGCTGTCGTGGCTTCCTCCGCCTGGACTCAATGATGCCTCCGCCGCCATGTCAGAAACCCTAACTCAACATCACACCAACAAAATTAACATCAAACAACAACAACAACAACAACAACAACAACAACAACATCAAAATCATCGTCAATCGAATCCGAAACAGAAAACACAAAAACCCTAGGCTAGAGAGAAAGAGAAGATTTAATTGATTTAATTTGATTAATTTTAATTAGAGATAAAGCATGAGAGATAAGCGAGGGAGAGAGAGAGAGGTAGTTAAAGTGGTTACAGACCTGTAGTGTGGTGTGAGCGAGGAGGGATTTGTAAAACGAAAAAAAAAGGCGCGAGAGATGGAGAGGCTTTAGATGGGGAGGAATGGAGAAGAAAGAGAGGAGATCGGACGCTGGAGAAGAGAGGAGGCAGGAGACGACTCAGATGTAAAAATGGAGTTTATCAACACCGTTCGTTTGTGTTTCTTTAGAGAGTCTTGTTTAGTTGTTTGTTCTCTATATAATTTTTTATTCCTCCCCTTTAATTTTTCCGGGTTTTCTGCGTTTCTGGTTTCGATCCGGTGCTCGTACAATCACGCTACACCACGTGTTATTGTGCGACGTCGTTTTTATGTCCCTCTTGCCTTTTATCTCTCACTCCTCAAATAGAATTATGATTTAATTTTTATAAATGATTAATAATTATATAATTTTTTTTTTATAAATATCAATATATATTATTTTATTTTTAAAAAAATCTAACACAAATCGAAACCAAGTCCGTTAAAACCATGAAAAAAAGTTCTTATATATAAAAATTGTTATCATTTTTTTTTTCATTTTATTGGTTTTTGTTGTTTATATTTACATTAAAGTTACGATCTTAGTCCAATTTAAACCCATTAAAACCTAAGTTTCGACGATTTGGACGGATCCGATTTCAAACCGAATCTATCGAAACCACAAAAATTGAGTTCTTATATTATAAACAAGTTTTGTAACTATTTTTCCATTTGATTTTTTTTTTCCTTATATTTACATTAAACATACATTTTTATTCCAATTTATACTTATTTTTTGTAGATTAATTATGAGAACCCAAGTTTCTACGGGCTCGTCCGTTGAAACCACAAAAAAGAGTTATCATATGTAATAATTATTATAATTTTTTCACGCTATATTTACATTAAGTTTGTGTTTTTAGTCCAGTTTAAACCGATTAAAAGTCGAGTTTCGATGATTACGACGGATTCAATTTTAAACCGAATCCGTTGAAACCTCGAAAATGGGTTCTTATAAGTATTGTAGCCATTTTTCATTAAACTTACTTTCTTAATTAATTTAATACTTCTCTAAAAAAAATATCATTTTATTCTCGTTTTCTTGTAGTTTAATTATATGAAACGACAAAAAAGAGTTCTTTAATGCAAGAATTGTTGCCATTTTTTAAATTTTATTCTTTATATTACACTAAACTTGTATTCTATACTATCCTCCACAGATTTCTGGATGAAAAAAAAGTTACTGTAGTTTGGGACGGCAGCAAATCAAATGTCCCACTATTCTAAACAATATAAGCTTCATTCATTTCCAGAGAAAGAAACAAAAACATGAACAGATGAGACTCACAAGAAGGTTACCAGATCATTTGCAAACTCAAAAATTTACAAGTTCATAACATTAAAAGATTTCTTTTAACATCTTAATGTTTCTTTTCTTTCCTTAAACTTATATATAGCAACATGATTCATATCCCAGCTATCTAGTCCTAAGCTACAACAAAGAATATGACCAGAGAAAATGGGAGAAAAATGAAAATTATGTGCTTGTACATGAACAAGAACTATCGAGCAGCCGGTCGTGCAATTGAGTCATCCAATGAAAGGTAATTTTCAGTTCCGCCCATATCCAGAGAACTCATGTTGAGTGAAGAATGAACAGAATTTCTTGACATTTCATCCGAATTACCTTCTCTTGTTGTTGCAGCTTCCCTTTCAATTAATATGGCATCTTGGACGTCCTTGAGAACTTCTGAGATTGACGGTCTCATATTTCCATGAGGCTGGACACACATCAAAGCCTTTTCCGCTATCTTCCACATTGCCTGGATGTCATATTCATCCCGTATCATCGGATCAATGATTCCTTGAATGTCACCACTCTCAATGTGCATCTTTGCCTGTTGTAAAAATAAACAAAGCAATTGACATGTGATCAGAGGCTAATATTGAAAAAGAAGGAAGTTTCAGCAAAACGCGAAGTGCAAATAACTTTTTTTGAGAGTACATCGAACCATTGGCAAAATCGGTCCTTTCTTTACATTTTATCCACACCACATATCATATTCATATAGTAGAATTCAGTTTGTTCCCCAAAAGCAAATACCCTAAAGTGCAAATTAATAAAATTAACATTCGGACAATTTGATCGTTACCCATTTTAGACTCGGTTTTACATTCCTATATTCACTCTAGAGCTGATTATTTAGTTAAAGAGTTCAGGGGAATGTACTATATATCTTGCCTCTGAATGAACTAACCAAACTTACCCATTGGACTATGTTACGGCAATTAACACCAAAGCTTTCATTCGATATGGCTTCATGACCAGATATCAACTCGAGAAGAATGACGCCAAAACTATAAACATCACTCTTGTCCGTTAACTGCTGGGAGATATAATACCTGCATATCATGGGAAGAAAGAAATATATCAGCATATTGGTGTCAACATTGTTTGACACAGTATATGACTTTGACACAATTTAGACCCAAGGCTCTCATTCTAATTGGAAGACATATAATATGTCCACAGCAGAGGCCAAAGAAAGAAATTGCTGTGGCTAGGATGTCTTAATTGGTATTTCCATTGAATAAGAGTGTCATTAAAACTACAGTCATGTCACAAACTTAAAGGTACGCCTACTTGTTTGATTGTGTGTTCATATGCTTGAATTTGTCTAAAGGTCAATAACACCCGAAACAAAATGCATTCAGTGATTCATAAGCATACGATAACAACTGAAGTAACAGCAATATGGTTAATTGAAGTCAACGATGAAATGTAACAAGATCTCGAGCACAAAGAGGAAGGCTTTAATAAAGAAGGGCCTTACTCAGGATCCAGATATCCTACAGTGCCTCGTACTACACTCGAGACATGAGAGGCTCCATCTACTGCAAGTTTTGAAAGACCAAAATCCGAGACCTTTGCTCTCATGTGTTTGTCAAGAAGAATATTGCTGGTTTTTAAATCTCTATGAATAATGGCCGGAACACAGCCTGTATGAAGGTATTCAATCCCTAAAAATGCACAAGAACAACAAGATTTAATTCAATTATTCCAATAAAAAACAAGAGAGTTCTCTGTTGCAATGAACAACTTCATTTCTTAGCTTATAACGAACCTTTTGCTGCATCTTCAGCAATTTCAAGGCGTTTGATCCAATTAATGCTTTGGCCACGTGTCAATACACCTACCAACGTTCATGCACCAGTCACTTTTCAAAATTCTAACGATTCAATATGAAAACACATGAACTTACCGTAAAGATGTTCCTTCAAGGTTCCATTCTGCATGAACTCGTAAACAAGCATACTTCTTCCTTCTTCTTGACAATAACCGAGAAATTGTACAAGGTTTCTGTGATGTATCCTTGAAAGAAGAACCACCTATGTCAAACAGAAACATGGGTCAATCACAAGATCTTCAGCTTTGTGTTGCTAATTGCTATCTTCAAATCATACAGATATTTTTTTAAAAAGCAAAACAAGTCTAAGTTATAGCAGAATTATTCATTCGTAGCAATGCTATCAGAGAAATTTGTTTCCCTCCAAAATAGAAGTCAGACCTGTATTTCCATGATCTAACTCTCAGATTATATTTGATAATGCAGCTACATAATCTAACTTAGTTTATCAGGAAAATGCTGGTAATTAGTCGTATTGTTATAATATGAAAATAAAGTAAAAAATAAATAGAATACAATCTAGGATTTAGAGCAGAAACAGTAGCATAAAAAAGGATGGACAAAAAGACTTTTTCAGGCCAGATTTCGGAATAAGGTTCAAATGTTCAATAATGTAAAAAGTTACCTCATTTGAAAATTCTCTCTTTCCCTGGTAGGAATTACTAGTTAGAACTTTGACAGCAATTTCCTTTCCATCTTTCAATTTCCCATAGTATACAACTCCAAAACCCCCAGAACCAACTTTCTTTTCAAACGATTTGGTAGCCTCTTCAATATCAGACAATGTGAAGCAATGCGCAGCTTCTGAAGGAGCATCACTACGGGAAGAAACTGGCCTTTGGACGGGAAGAGAATGCCGAACATGGTCTAAAAAAATTAATTCAATTAAACATGTTGAGCCAGTTGAGATATTAATTAACTCAACATAAGCCTCAAAATTGTTCCATACTATACCTTGATCATAATGGCTTTTCTTTCCTTTGCGCAAGAATAAGCAAGATACAATAGTAGCTATTAGCAAGACAGCAGCTCCAACAGTTGAACCAATAATAATGTTAAGGTGCTTAACTCTTTTACCCCGCCCATGAAGGTCAATGTTCCCAGAGTAGCTGTCGGTAACAAAAAGTGGTGGTCAAGACATAGAAGTATTAGACTTGCAAAGACAAATGATCAAGAATAAGAATTTGGGTACAACACCCCCACACACACGCACGCACATATTTGAAAGGCCAGAAGATGAATAGTTTCATATAATGTGGATCTGGAAACAGCACTTTAATTCATCCAAAAAGATGAAACCAGATTTAATATGCAGTTGGTGTTCTATGCTTAAACAGACAATCATATACTAATTTGCTATTTTAACATGCTGAAACATGGAAAAGAATTCTATGCCTACAGCTAATCCAAATAGAATCATTCATCACAGCCTCCAAGATGACTTCTGTAGCTAAAACTAGTGTCTTTGTTTTTCAACACCGATTGCAATCCATCAAATATAAAAACTAAAGGTATGAATTAAATTAATGTTAAACAGTTTAACAGCTTTCCCTAAACTAGATATATATTTATAAAAGTTACATGCTGCAAGCACATTACCAGTGGTCTATGAGATCAATGATGCTCATTGTCCAAGTAATTAATTGCCAACAATATAACAATACATATTAACACGGCACTTGATGCACTTTAGTTCTAGAAATTAGAACCATTACTCACTTCAAATCCAAGTTTTTGTTGAGAAGACCTGATGGCACTGTTCCGGATAGCAAATTATTTTGCACATACCTGCAACCACCAAATACGTCAAGTAAATATGCTATTGTTTCCTTGGAATCAACATGACAGAAAAATACATACATACATACATACATACATATATATAATAGCACCAATGATTTATAGTGACAAAATACATTTATTCCATCACCCTAAAGTCGATTAAAGTCTAAAAATGTATTAAAACACTTCTGCAAGGTATTATAATTTCATTTGATCAGTCAACTGCCAATAATAACTCATAAACAAGTTCTGATAACTTACAATTCCCTCAAATTTGGTAGGTTCGCTAGAGAGGAAGGCAGCTCACCCGTCAACCGATTGTTCTCGAGATGACTGTATCAGACAAAAATCTCAGTTAATGGTTAGTTAAATATTTTGGTAGGAACCATTATTAAGAGAGCAGGTCATCAGAATTTACATGATCTTCAAATCTGGGCATATACTAAAATCAGGTATCGAACCAGTCAATGAATTCCCATCAAGCCATCTGTGATCAGAAACATAGATAAAATTATAGAAGGATGTTCAATTTTATACACTTAACATTAAAAATATGCTACCGTCCAAAAACACAAGAATGCAGAGTGATACTTACAACTCAACTAACTTGCTCAATTTCGTCAAGTCTAAAGGGATGTCCCCTTTCAAATTCTTGCTAGATAAGTGGCTGTACACCAAGCATAGAAAATTTGTTGCAATATCAGTGACATTTCTTTCCAGATACTGTATTGGACAACTGCATTACAAGAGCAGGATGCGATATACAAGACATAAAACCTCACAAGAGATGAATCATTACATTACAGTAATACTTGGTCGTGGATCCGAGTTACACTGCAGCCATGACCATGGAACTGGCAGGCACGGGTCACCACCTTCTTGAGCCCAATCAGCTGATGAGTTGAGAGCAATTACATTTGCTATAGCTCCTCCTGTAACTCAAATGAACCTAATCAGATATGCTGTCCTTAGAGCTTCAAAAGTTTACATTAATGTATGACATCAACACAATTCTTTGTTTGTTTTTTCTAATTAAAAAAAAAAAAAGTTAAAGGCATATACTATTCTGTATGGAAATAGTTAATAGTTATGCTTTAAAACACAAGTATCGGCCAAGACTTCAGAATAAGCAGACCTGCATTCCAGTGATCTCTATGCACCCAAGTTAGCCATAATTGTACTTACCATCTAAGGAACCATCATTCCTCTCTAAATAATTGTTGATCTCCATAGCATTCAAAAGTGGACCCTTGGAAGAATCAGCAGTTTTCCCGATTTTAAACGATAGTACAAATGGCAGAGATATGTTAGGGAATCCTGGCTGATAGACACGATTTTTTCCTTGAACATTTTCTTGGATATTAATAATAGGTTTGCTGACTTCAGGATGGTCTGGGAGCACTACCCTGAATTTCCTGGACTCATTTGGTTCCAAATCTTCAATTTCTGCAAGGTAGGTGAAGGCCCAACCAAAACCAGGAAAACCATCCAAATTCAACCTATAAGTTAATGATCCATTTGTACCAACTACTGCAGTCTGCATCACTTTTTCAGGTGGCATTTCCCCATTGTTCACATCGATTGGCAATTTGGTTGACACTCTCACCGTGCCAACGGCAACATCAACTAGGTAATTTGCTTTCTTCAGAAGATCAGATTGCCATATTCTATCGAATGGGTCATCAGGATACCTGAAATCAGAGAAAACACATCCTTCTATAGCTTTTTTTGGTATGGACAAATTCTCTTATAGTGACAAAAGTTTACGACAATATTATAGCTTTTACGGTTAACCTTTTAAAATCTTATGGGACAAAACTATTTTGCTGGATATCAAAACAACTTAAATTACTTTTTTTTTTTTTAATTCCCATGTTTCATGCCCGTTAATTTATTCAAGCATTCCGATGAAGATGTACTATAATATATTATTATTAACTATATAATATGAGCATACCTAACAGGAGCTTCACTATCTGCACCAAAATTAATTCTTGCAGAGACCTTGAGGTAAAAGCGATCTTCATATTTTGTAGCGTAAACTGAACCATTGAATTGTCGGAGCTCAAGGGTAGAAATGAATGGCAGCCCAGTTGTAGCATTTGACAAACACACATCAATTGTAGGACTTGACGCTAGAAAGATTAGTTCCCGCACCTCTATAGTAGTAGTATCCGAAATTTCAATAGTAGACCAATGAGTAGCCCCAAAGGAAATGTCAAATTTCGGATAAACATTATTGCTGTCAAACTCACCATACAAGAACGTTGCTCTTATGAGATACCTAGTCCTTGTTACGACATTAAACTTGTAACAGTACTTCCTGGAATCCGCAGGAAAATGTCTCACTGACGTATACTGCTTCCTAGTCTCATTTTCAGTAGATATATCTTTTGCTTCTCCATAAATAAGATAATCATCAGGTGTCCAATTAAGTCCAAGTTCATCGGTGTAATTTTCTTTGCCCCCACAGTCCAAACTCACAAAACCTGCTTCACATTTTCAAATGTGTTATCAATACTAGCACATAACTAATACAAAATTTTCAAGACTATTGAGAAGCTTAATTTGGCAGTCAATTACTTTTATTTCACATAACAGGGAGGAAAAATGAAATACTCAATAGAAAAAGAATTAAGCAATTGACACAACTTTGAGATTGCCGAAGCCAAACTTCAAGAATGGAATGTATAGATCACATATTATCATACATGACAGACAAAGTTGACCATATCTCTTGCCTTATGTTGTTGATTACCAACATATCAAAGCTAGTGAAATAAATGAAACTCTATTATATGCACCAATTTCTGGAGAAACAAACAGCTGTATGTACTATTTCTGTATTAAAGCTAGTGAAATCATGCGTCATCAAGCGGAATGGATAATTTTATCAGTAAGGAGAAAATTGAATTAACAACATATTGATAAAACTCTTTAATTTAAATCTATCGAATTCTGAAATCCGGTGTCCTTCAGTTCACCCTAATTTGCAACTTTTCATTTGGGCTATAATCTGACAGTTCTGGGAGCTTACAAGATTCGATACATGTACCAATGGTGAATTGAAAGTTCAAAATATATGCTACTGATAAACGCTTAATCATTCATATAAAAATCAAATACATGTCACACAAGCATACATATTACAAACCTAAGACAGCAATTCTCAGTATTTTCAAGCGTCTTTCATTCATTTTTCGTCGCTAGTTAGACAAAATTTGTCAACAAAGATAGTAAAAAATCGAACATGGCGTTTGACAATTTAGAAATAGAACAGCTAATATTAAATCACCACAAAATATATACAGAGATATCAAAACTCAAAAATAGCACTAGTAGTTAAAAATCAATGCAGCCGCAGATATATCTAACACAACCAAAACAAGAACAGATAAATTCCCAATACTCATATTTAAATTTCCATATCAGAAAGTACAAATACACTATCATAACAACAAAAAAGAAAAATTAATAATAAGAAAACACTGCAAAATATGGAAAGTACATGAGATATGCAATACAACATTAATTTCGAACCTTAACTCAATGAAAAGGAAAAAAAGGAAAAACAAAAAAACAAAAAAACAAAAAAAAAAAAACAAAAAAGCAAAAAATTGAATGTGTTCACTGTTCCAGTGATTGTTTATATACAAGACGTACCTTGCATCTGAGCTGAAGAGGCATCCAGGAGAAAAACCAGAGTAACAGAGAACACTAAAAAGAGCAGAGAAAACCATCTCACCATCTCGTTTTTGAACTCAAAACACCAACTTATGATGATAAATGAAATAGAGACCATAAAAATGGCCGTAAAAAAAAAAAAAAAGCAATCTTTGTATATAATTAAAGTGAAAGAAGGTCACTATAAATAATAATAATAATAATAATATATAAAATATAGTGGCTCTATTTTCATATTCATTAGAAATATAGAGAGAGTGAAAAAAATGTGAAACGATTGTCAGGTTTTTGGAGAGAGAGGGAGAGAGGGAGATTTCTATGGTCTGAGAGAGAGAGATTTCTATGGTCTGGTTGTTTGTGCTTGTGGAAGTAGGCTTGACTCTAGGGTCACAACAGCAACTTTTTTCTGTGTTTCATTGGAGACTGGAGAGTGAGAGAGAGAGAAGGGAACCGGGAGGTGTGAGGTGTGAGGTGGGACCCACGAAAAAGAGACTGGGAGGTCAGTGTTCAGCTGGAACTCTCGTGGTCGTGGACCTGATCAAAACCCAAGGACGAGATGGACGGACGAGATTCGATTATGGGGGTTGTGGAGCCCACTACTATCACATCATAAATTCACTGTCGATTCTATATTTCAAGTTTCGACGTGCCTGATTAGCTTCGTGTTCTTGTTCTGGTCGTCGATGACATCTTCCACTCGCACAAATTGAGCGACTGCAACACACACTCTCTCTATCAAAATTTATTTATGATTTATTCATTGACAAATGACAATATACACTGCTAAATTATTGATGAATATATATATTTTTTTCAATACTTCTTTTCAGATAGGTTCCAAAAAAACAGAAATATCAGGATAAGATAGGGTCCAATTTTTTTTTTTCCAAAACTAAAAATCTAAAATGAGAAGATAAAGTTGTCTTTTTTCAATCGTTTTTTTTTTAAATTTTTTTTTTTTTTTTACTCAATGATAATGAGAGAAAATTCACTTTTTCATCATTCATAAATTTACCTAATTATTTGTAATTATTTCAGATTTGAATAACTCCTCCTAATTTAATAAAATCAAATTAATGATATATGAATACAACAAACTATAATTGGTGTCTCATTTAATAAGTGTCCAGATTTGGGAGAAGGTGACGTACCATCAAGCAGACATCATTCATTCATTCACTTGCTTTAAGTCTTAAATGACCCATTAAAACAAGCAGTTTCGTGTTTTGAGAGAGCTGTACTTTTTTTTTTTGATAGGGAGAGAGCTGCACTTTTATCCTTTCTACTTGTCACTAACTTGGAATTATTTGGAGACCTTCTGTTTGTTTATAATTGCAAGTGAGACCCTTTTTGTACTCTTGACTTCTATTTTATAGATCCAATTAAATTGCTTTGATATCCCACGTAATTTGGTAGGTAAAATATTATCCGTTATCTTAATCAGTGTCAAGTAAAAGAAAAAGCAAATTCAACAAAAACAAAAAAGAATAAGTATGAATTAAAATTTTACTGTGGTTATTTAATTGGAATTAAAGTTCTATTTCTAAATTCCCTATAGCCTTTTTATTAGCACAATTATACTAATTATGGATTCTATCTAGTATCTATTATCTTATTAGCTAATTCCCTTTGAAAAACGTTCTATTCTAGCTTTCTAAATTTATATTACATCCAAAATAATTGTATCATTATCTATAAATAGTTAACCTAAGTCTAGTCCATTAAATGAATTAGGAGAGTACACAATCGTCTTATCCATATCCATTATATTTATGTGTAAGGTGTGTGTATGGTTGGTGAAAGAAAAATTAAAACGAAAATGGGCTAAAATGTGAAATTTACATGAACATGAAGAAGTTAGAGCAATAACCCAAAATAAGGGGGACATCTTAGCAAAGCTTCTGATAAAGACTAATATTATAATATAGTAATTTGGACATTCTATGACTGACAAGACGAGAGTAGTTATGGCATGGCATAAATTAAATGAAACATGGTTTACACCAAATCATATTGTCTTGTCTACTATTCACTTGTTAATTGGTAGAATGTGAACTTATAATACAAGTAGTCGTGCATTTTATATTCATATATGTAAAAAGGAATTGAAATTACATTTTGTACATAAAATTACAAAGTAAGAAGAGACAATTCATCGATGGTAAGAGTTGTGTTTTAAACCGGATTTGATTAATCTGATTAGGTCTCGATGGTCAACACATTACCCCGTCAATAGTTTATATACATTAAATATTCCGGTGCATGTAACACTATCCAAATAAATTAAAGAATATCTTGAAGATTATTAATTAATATTAATAGAAAACAACTTGTTAGACAGTGAAATGGTTTATAATTTGAAATAGAGTCAATAGAGGCGACTTAGAGGTCGGTCTTGTTAAGAGTTTAACAATATTGGTCAATGCGCAGCCCTCTGTTGAATGGTTGTTTACTTTGATTCTTCAGCGAACCTTGAATATTTTACTCACAAATTCCACAATTAGATGATTAAATAATAAATAATTAAATATTATTGTATTTCGTGGGGTTTTTTTTTTGTTTTTTTGTTTTTTTTTTATTTTATTTTATTGATTATATAACAACCGTCGGAACCGACGAGATTGAAATCTACTAGCACAGTCCGAACTGCAGTCCCCACAAACAGGGAGAGAGCACCCACGGTGGGACAGCACTCACACTATTGATGGGACAATAAAAATTTGCATATATATTCATGCATGCCATGACCTTAAACCATGGTGGTGGAGTCTCTTTTTTAAGAGTCACACCACATTTGAAAGAGGCCATTGACAATTTCATTGGGTTCTATGCAACCCGTACCACTCATTAATTCATTATTATCGGATTGAATAAGTAAATATCAATAATATTTCGATATCAAATAATTCAAAATTCTTTTTCAAATTAACAATTTTTTGACTCTTGAATATTCAACTAATAAATTCTTTATAACTTAAATAATTTTCTTTGACAAATAAGAAAGCAGCCACCGACCTTTTTTAGAACTTTCTGTAGACCCTTATAAGATAAATAGTATTTTATGTATATTTCCAATTTTGAAGTAAGTCTTTGTATCTTATTAGTGAAACTGAATACTTGAAAATTGAAATTCAACGGACCCGTTGTTTTCATATATATATTTTTTCATATTTTAAGGGTATTACTATAAATTTTGTTGAGAATATTGATTTTTAAAAAATTACAAATTTTTCTTTAAATATCAAAAGTTTTACAATTTGGTTCCTCTTAATATTTTATTTTGAATATAATAGTTCCTCCAAAGAAAAATGTATGGCTCGGCAATTATAGAACGATGATAGATTGATAGCAAACTGTAAAACCAATCTCTCATATATTTAGATCATCTACTGATCTAATCTTTTTTCTGATATAAAATACTTCAAGATAATACTCAACATTTCAAAATGATTATATATATCACCAGATCTATTTAAATCAGGAAAAAGATCAAATTAAATGATTCAAATTCCAAACATCAACCTCAAAACTAGTCATTTTAATTCTTATTTTCCAACAATGTAATGGAGTTAGGTTTCACCAAACATACCACAATATCAGTCCAAAAATATGAATTTCTTCAAAACTTTTGGCTCTTTTTGGTAAGTGGGCACTAAAAGATTTGCTTGACAATTTGCACCAATAATTCTAATTAATAACTTTATATAAGAACTATAATGCTAAAAAGAAAGATCACAGTTGGCTTAAAAAGCAAAACCAGCACTACAGCATATATAGTTAATTTGGTAAACTTTTTCAAACTTTTTAAACAGTTGTGTAATTCTTTCTGGGATTATTTTAAGGCCTCCTCTTCACCTTTTATCAAAGTATATATAGCTTTGTTTTTTAACTTTTCAAAAAGACAACTGTTCTCTCCTCGTTTTTTAATGCCTCTACTTTTCTTTTCTGTTTGGAGTCGGAATCTAACTCTCCAATGTTGGTTGGTCTTACTCTCTTATGAGAATTTGGTGGCTTGGTGCTTGTGATTACTGATGACCGATGACTTTCTTTGCTTAACGTTTAAGTTTGAACAAAAGCTATAATAATGTATGCACCTATACATTTTACATGTTTAATTATCTTTTTAGCATGATATACTCACGTAAAATGATATAATTGATAGATCATGCTATCCGATTCCTCCAACGATGAAGATTGGATTAGACCGACGAGAAGAGATTGATCTCACATCTAATCTCGTTTAAAAAATTTATTGGATTGAGCTTATGTCTAGGTAAATAAACACATAAGTGATGATATTTACATTCCTGACAAATTGTATGTGCACCCCTGTTTTTGTGTATACCCCTTTAAAAAAATTTAAAGGATAAAATTTTGTAAGTACACCCCACACATTATCAAATATGCCATTTCTTTTAATTTTTTTAAAAAATTAAAAAATCAACCCCTTAAATTCTTTATTTTACCTAAAACAAAATAAAAAGGGGAAATTAGTTTAAAAATAACAATAAAAATGAAAAACTGTAAACGCAACAACAACAACAACAACACCAACAAAATTGCAGACATCCACTTCGGTTTCATCATTCTCCTAAAGAGAGAGAGAGAAAGGTATGTGTTTTTTTTGTTTTTTTGTTTTTGGTTTATTTTTTTTTTTATTTTTAAGTTTATGTGTGTGAGTTTGTTTTTTTTTTTTTTTTTTTTACATCATTCTCCTAAGGAGAGATAAAATGGTATTTTTTTTAATTATATATATATATATATATATTTGTTTTAAATCTGAAATACAAAACTACAAGAGGCCTAATATATATATATATATATATATATATGGAGAAGCCTCACTCCTCCCAAATTTTGGAAGAGGTTGTAGTCTAACTTTCTAATCAATGACCATATTTTCTTGAGAGAATATACTGCTTTTCTTTGCTTTTTGATATATCTGAGATTTTGTTTTTCTTTATTATTTTTAATTTGATTTAATTAGTTAAAAAATTGAAAAGCAGATAGTGATAAGAATTATTATATTTTTGAATTAAAATATTAATAATTTAATTTAAGGATAAGATTGAAATTTTAAAAACATATAAATTTGTGGTGCATGTACGATTTTGGGGTGCAAATATCATCCCTCTAAATGAATTGGAAGCATAATAGTCGGATCGAATTTGAAGAAATGCCCATAGCTCATCCCGCAATAGTCCTAAATATATGGGCCAAAACCCAAATTCCAGCCGGATCCGGACCTCCATCACCATAGAGAAAGTGTCATTAGCCTTAGTTATTACCAATTGAATATTGATGTGTTAAATTTGAACGAATCATTCATTTGAATTTTTTTTTTTTTTTTTTGAAAATCTACTTATTGGATGATCATAATACTTCACAAAAGAATTAAAAAATTATACTATTTTTGTTCAACAAGATAACAAAATGGATGATTAACTCATTTAATAAGGGCATAGAGTATAAATAAATGGGTAAATTTTAGATTTTCGCTAGGGATACCCTCCCATAAACAAAATATTTTCTTTGCTCTTACTTGAAAACCAACACATAAGATTACATATAAGATCATTATCAGATTATTTTCCGGTCACAATACATTATCGCAGGGATGACACGAAGAACCACACATCAAACACCAATATGATGACTGACTTCTCATTGTTAAATTACATGACATTAACCAATAAAGAGGCAAGAACCAAAAACATTGCTAGAAAAATGATCAAGAACTTATAAAGTATAAACAAGGCTCCTCCTGATCACTCTAGAACCAAATACAAGCACAGACCTATACACAGTTTGATCAATAGAACCAGACAATATAGCAACATTTGATCATATACTTTACAAATCCTTACTCTGCATCAGCAAATCTGAAAACAAGAAAAAGATGTAGAAATAAGTTCTCAACATAAGCAACATATATACAATTTGAAAGGTAAAAGTGAAAAGAGTTGCTTCTCAGTTCTGACTCACCCAAGTTCTGAGAGCTTCAAATGAGATTCAACATAATCAGCAAAGAAGGCATCCTCATCCTGCAGCATAGCAGCCACCATTAACACGAAGAACCTTTCGATCAAATTAAAGTAAAGATGACAGCGCATAAAAACATAAATACTATTTGATAGTCATAAGCAGTACTCACTGCAGCATATTTTTCAACGAGAGGACGGAAAACTGGATCCTCTAGAAGAGCTTTGTCTGATGGCAGCTGAATAAGACCTTCCTTCTCTCCACTAAGCAATTCCCTAGACAAATTAATAAACAACAGATCAAATCGGATGAATGAAGTAACTTAAACTTATGCAAGAGACACAGAGATTATTAATATGCTTACTTGAAATTCGAGTTATCGAAAATGCGTGGGTTGGTAGTCCAGGCTCCCTCAAACCCAGAACGCTCCTTGCGGCACCTACCCTTTAAAAAAATCGTCACAATACCAATAGTAAAATTCAATATGGAGAGCTTAGAGGGTGAAAATTGGCATCATGTTTTGGTTCATATTAGAAATATATATTCCATGTTTGCATACAGACCAGGGTGTGACCTCCAGATAAGGCAACGATATCCTTTTCGCTCAAACCCATGTGGCCAAAGACATCCCTCAAGTGGTCTGAACCTGAAGTTACAACAAAAGATTGTGAGAGACTGAGAGTCATTCACTTCGCGATAAGATACTGCCATGATTTAAGCTTTCACCAACTAACCGACCTTTCGTGGCAGCAGGCAAGCGACCTTCTGGGGGAAGATCAGATTTGTCCTGCAATTTAGATGACACTTTAGAACTTAATGTAGAAATGTTGATACCAATTTGGCATGAAGAATTGAATCTATGCGATTGGATGGAGTAATTCGTTTGCAATACTGATACTCAACTAAATTTGTTTGGCTACTGTAGACAATCATTCTCACATTACTAGCTATATAAATTAATTGGCATAGAAAATAAAAGCTTTCAAAAATGATTAAACATCAGCTTAGAAATAAATAAATATGCAGATAATTAGCATATATGAAGAAATTCATCACTCACCGGGCTTCCTGGGTGGAAAGGAATATCAGGCCCTCCAGTAATTTCAACAGCAACAACTCCAGCTAACTTCAATAGATATATACCACACACATGAAAAATATATTAACCACGTGATCGTGATCCTGACTCAGTAACGTTACAGTGTGACTCGAAACCTGGATAATAAAAGCTATAAATTGAAATACCTGGTAGAAATCTGCATAGGAAAAGATTGGAAACTGGTCTTTGATGGGCTCCAAAAGCCTCACAGCAACTTGGCCACGTGAGCAAGCTCATCCGGTTGCATTATCGTCCCAAACGGCCCTCCTGTCTTCGTATGCTGTATGCACATCAAAAGTTCCAGCTGAGTGAAATCTGCAACACAAAAAACACCATTTACACGCGCACATGTACACATAGATAACACACACACACACATACAATATTATAAATTTATAAACCAAAAATTAAAAAAAAAAAAAAAAATAGCTAGAGAGAAATTACGTACGCTACACGCAGAATGATAGGAGCACAGTGCTTCTCTGCAATGAGTCCTCTTAGTTTCCTCTTACATTTTTCCACTGCTTTCTAGTACTCTTCACTCACTTTTGGATAGCACTTTGTCCCCATTTTTTTGTAACGGTTTTTTTGCTGCCATTTTGTGATCACTCTCGTTAACAGTCACGAAATCAAAAACACAAACCATTTCTCTGAACTAATTTATCGTACGCACCCGAAGAAAAGAATTAGTTGTTTACCTTCGAAAGTAAAATGAGATTGCTTGCTATATGATCACGAATTCACGAGCCTTTTTTGCTACTGATGATCAGTGTGTTAGAATCAGAGGAGGTAGTGTATATAAAAAGAGCCATGTTCGGTACAAGAAGAATATTCTAGCGTTCGTTTTAGGCCGTTTGATCTGTTTCTGTTTAGGTGGGCGGCTACAATCGCAATTGGACTTGACAAGTGTAAGTCAAATAATAGAGTAATATTATCCGTCCTAAATAATTAACCCAAATTTCAATCAAATGATGCAGCAAATAAGTTGTCATCACCCCACACAAGTGAGTTGGCACCCGTAAAGAAACTGAAAACTATCGGTGATTTTTCAAGGTAGGCCAATGCTGATACCTTTTTTTTTTTTTTTTTTTACAGTGGCCAATGCTGATACATGTATGTGGAGGAAATCAATTCCAACATTGTTCTTAAATAAAATTATTAAAATGATTTATATAAATACATAGGGCGGCTCTGTTGCCGCTTCAAAAATTATCATGATACACCCATTTTTCTTCCTACACCCATACTAAAATATTAAAAATTAATTTTATTTTCTAAACCATTCAAAATGTATAGTGTTTTTGATAAATTTAAATATATATATATATATATATATATATTTTTTTTTTTCATTTCACTCATTTTTCTCATTGTATCCATTTTAGGCTTAGATAAATAAGTTAAATGTACACCAATCTTTTTCATATGAGAATAAAATAGAGTCTATTAAGGGCTGAAACATGAGTGAATTTTCAGCCAAAATAGAGTACTATAGATGGTGAATGAGAAGAAAATGGAGTCTATAAAGTAAGTGGAATGAATGGTGAGATGGATTTTTGTTAGATTTCAGCTCTAACGGTCAAATCTAGTGTGCCTTTAATTTGTGAAGTTACTCATTTTCTTGTAGCTTAATTATGAAAACTAGAGTTTCGACGATTTCGATTTCAGGTACGAAACTGAATCTATTGAAACCACAAAAAACAGTTCTTTAATGAAAAAATGGTTGCCATTTTTTAATTTACTCTTTATATTACATTAAACTCGTATTCTATACTATCCTCCAGAGATTTCTGGAAGAAAAAAAAGTAACTAGTTTGGGACGGCAGCAAATCAAATGTCCCACTGTTCTAAACAATATAAGCTTCATTCATTTCCAAAGAAAGAAACAAAAACATGAACAGATGAGACTCACACTGAGGTTACCAGATCATTTGCAAACTCAAAAATTTACAAGTTCATAACATTAAAAGATTTCTTTTAACGTTTCAATGTTTCTTTTCTTTCCTTAAAACTTATATATAGCAACTTGATTCATATCCCAGCTATCTAGTCCTAAGCTACAACAAAGAATATGATCAGAGAAAATGGGAGAAAAATGAAAATTATGTGCTTGTACATGAACAAGAACTATCTAGCAGTCGGTCGCACAATTGAGTCACCTAATGAAAGGTAATTTTCAGTTCCGCCAATATCCAGAGAACTCATGTTGAGTGAAGAATGAACATAATTTTTTGACATTTCATCCGAATTACCTTTTCTTCTTTTTGCAGCTTCCCTTTCAATTAAGATGGCATCTTGGACGTCCTTGAGAACTTCTGAGATTGACGGCCTCATATTTCCATGAGGCTGGACACACATCAAAGCCTTTTCCGCTACCTTCCACAGTGCCTGGATGTCATATTCATCCCGTATCATCGGATCAATGATTCCTTGAATGTCATCACTCTCAATGTGCATCTTTGCCTGTGGTAAAAATAAACAAAGCAACTGACATGTGACCACAGGCTAATATATGAAAAAGAAGGAAGTTTCAGCAAAACGCGAAGTGCAAATAACTTTTTTTGAGAGTACATCGAACCATTGGCAAAATCGGTCCTTTCTTTACATTTTATCCACACCACATATCATATTCATATAGTAGAATTCAGTTTGTTCCCCAAAAGCAAATACCCTAAAGTGCAAATTAATAAAATTTACATTCCTATATTCACTCTAGAGCTGATTATTTAGTTAAAGAGTTCAGGGGAATGTACTATATATCTTGCCTCTGAATGAACTAACCAAACTTACCCATTGGACTATGTTACGGCAATTAACACCAAAGCTTTCATTCGATATGGCTTCCTGACCAGATATCAGCTCAAGAAGAATGACGCCAAAACTATAAACATCACTCTTATCCGTTAACTGTTGTGAGATATAATACCTGCATATCATGGGAAGAAAGAAATATATCAGCATAATGGTGTCAACATTGTTTAACACAATTTAGACCCAAGGCTTTCATTCTGGTTGGAAGACACATAATCGGTTAAGAGAAAACAGACATGTTGTGACACAGGCCAAAGAAAGAAATTGTGTTGTTTAGGATGTCTTAATTGGTATTTCCATTGAATAAGAGTGTCATTAAAACTATAGTCATGTCACAAAATTAAGGCTACGCTTACTTGTTTGATTGTGTGTTCATATGCTTGAATTTGTCTAAAGGTTAATAACACCCAAAACAAAATGCATTCAGTGATTCATGATCATACGATAACAACCAAAGTAACATCAATATGGTTAATTAAGTCAACGATGAAATGTAACAAGATCTCGAGCACAAAGAGGAAGGATTTAATAAAGAAGGGCCTTACTCAGGATCTAGATATCCTACAGTGCCTTGTATTGCGCTCGAGACATGAGAGGCTCCATCTACTACAAGTTTTGAAAGACCAAAATCCGAGACCTTTGCTCTCATGTGTTTGTCAAGAAGAATATTTGTGGTTTTTAAATCTCTATGAATAATGGCCGGAACACAACCTGAATGAAGGTATTCAATCCCTGAAAAGTGAAAATGCACAAGAACAAAAAGATTTATTTCAATTATTCCAATAAAAAAAAAAATGAGAGAGTTCTCTGCTGCAATGAACAACTTCATTTCTTAGCTTAAAAGTTATAACAAACCTTTTGCTGCATCTTCAGCAATTTCAAGGCGTTTGATCCAATTAATGCTTTGGCCACTTGTCAATACGCCTACCAACATTCATGCACCAGTCACTTTTCAAAATTCTAACGATTCAATATGAAAACGCATGAACTTACCATAAAGATGTTCCTTCAAGGTTCCATTTTGCATGAACTCATAAACAAGCATACTTCTTCCTTCTTCTTGACAATATCCAAGAAATTGTATTAGGTTTCTGTGATGTATCCTTGAAAGAAGATTCACCTATGTCAAATAGAAACATGGGTCAATCTACATATCTTCATCTTTGAGTTGCTAACTTCAAATCATATCATTTAATACAGATTATTTATTTAAAACGAAAAACAAGACTAAGTGATTAATAGAATTATCCATCGATAGCATTGATATCAGATAAATCTGTTTCCATCCAAAATAGAAGTCGAACGATGAACCTACACTTTCATGACCTAACTTTCAGATTATATTTGATAATACAGCTACACAATCTAACTTAGTTTATCAGGAAATGCTGGTAACAAGTTATATTGTTATAAACTTATAATATGAAAATAAATACAATACAATCCAAGATTTAGAGAAGAAAGCAGAGCGGGCCCTGAGGTGGGGCACCAGGGGCGCCCAGAAAGAAAAGGCCCAAAAGGGGCAGATTTTGTTTATATTTTTTGTTTATAGCGTTCAATGGAATGGTTTTTGTTTAGATTAAAGGGCCCCAAATATTTGTTATTTTTAAAAATCCCAAACATTAAAATAAAAAAATAAAATAATAACAATAATAATAAAAAATAAAAAGGACCAATTGTCTGAGACCCAATTCGTTTTATTAAGCTCTTGGATTATTGGATTTGGTGGGATACATCTCAACATCATCATTAGATTGAGTACACATGGCTACATGTGACTTTCTATTTTCATTTAGAGTAATGCTATTGGCACCCACACAATAATCTAATAATGCTCTACTTTTAAAAATCTTAAAATTTAATTGATTTCTTTCCCAAATTACCCTTATTTATTTGCACCACTTCCTCACTCACGCCTTCTACACTCACAAAAGGAATGCACAAAAGGAAGCAAGCTTTATGGATTCAAATGTGGTCCAGCTGGGATCATGAAGTTTAAATATGTTGAATTATCTACTGAATTTATCTACCCAGTTATTATATATGGAATCTGGCACTGCATCTATACATGTTCATGCTTCATTCATGCACATACCACGCACGAAAAAATAATAAGAATAATAATCACTCATTCTCACCGTTCTCTCCTCTGTTTCTTCACTCTCTTATCTATCTCTAATGGGTGGTGTTGGGTGTTGGTTTTCGACTACTCTTATAGAAACCTATATTCTACTCGATCTTCAAAAACAATTATAAATCCTACCACACTAAATTCCAATCAGTTTTTCATCTAACTCGGTCACAAATTATTTTCAAACCTTAAGAAAAGTTGAACACAGAACAAAAATAAGATCGAAGAAAAAAAAAATTGTTTGGTTCTTCAGAAAATCATCTCAGAATTTCGTAACATGAAAAACCATAAATAAAGAAAACAAAAAATAACAGTTGTGAGATTCCTCCATTTTCTTTTTATTTTCCTAGAAAACATATGTTAAAGAATTATGATAAAACCTCCATTAGCAGCCACGTAAAAAAAAAAAAAAAAAAAAAAGGGTGTGTGTTAAGTTTAGATAATAAATAAGGGTAATTTGGAAAAAAAAAAAAAAAAATTTTAGGGTTTTCGAGTTGGGGCATTATTAGATCATTATATGGGTGTCAATAGCACCACTCTTTCATTAATTTTTTTATTTTTATTTTTATGTCTTATCATTTGTGTCACTTCTCTTTTCCGGTGTTTCTACACCCCTACAATTCAAGATTTCAAGATTTTAAAACACAAACACCAAAACACTCTCTCTCCATCTTCTTCGTTTACCTCTCTCTCTCTCTCTCTCTCTCTCTCTCTCTCTCCATCTTCGTTGTCGGATCTGGTTTTGAAACGCACAAACACTCTATCTCCATCTTTCTTCATCTTCTTCGTTTATATTCGCTCTGGGTTTCGAAGATAAGTTCCAGCACCCGATTTTCGGCTTTTCGATACGCTAGAAGGCCGCCTAGCGTATTTCTAGCAATTAATCGGCCAATTATTCCGATTACTTGAACACTCACTCATATGTGACCTATTTTTTACATTTTCGCCCCGGTCCTCAGATAAGTCAGGACCGGCTCTGGTAGAAAGAGTTTAGCATCAAAAAGGATGGACAAAAAGACTTGTTCAGGCTAGATTTCAGAATAAGGTTCAATAATGTAAAAAGTTACCTCATTTGAAAATTCTCTCTTTCCCTGGCAGGAATTACTGGTTAGAACTTTGACTGCAATTTCCTTTCCATCTTTCAATTTCCCATAGTATACAACTCCAAAACCCCCAGAACCAATTTTCTTTTCAAACGATTTGGTAGCCTCTTCAATATCAGACAATGTGAAGCAATGCGCAGCTTCTGAAGGAGCATCACTAGGGGAAGAAACTGGCCTTTGGACGGGAAGAGAATTCCGAACATGGTCTAAACAAATTAATTCAATTAAATACGTTGAGCCGGTTGAGATATTAATTAACTCGACATAGGCCTCAAAATTGTTCCATACTATACCTTGATCATAATGGCTTTTCTTTCCTTTGCACAAGAATAAGCAAGATACAATAGTAGCTATTAGCAAGACAGCAGCTCCAACAGTTGAACCAATAATAATGTTAAGGTGCTTAACTCTTTTACCCCGCCCATGAAGGCCAATGTTTCCAGAGTAGCTGTCAGTAAAAAAAAGTGGTGGTCAAGACATAGAAGTATTATACTTACAAAGACACAAATGATCAAGAATAAGAATTTGGGTACAACACCCACACACACATATTTGAAAGGCCAGAGGATGAATAGTTTCATATAATGTGGATCTGGAGACAGCACTTTAAATCATCCTAAAAGATGAAACCAGATTTAATGTGCAGTCGGTGTTCTATGCTTAAACAGACAATCACCTAATAAAACATGGAAAAGAATTCTATGCCTCTCAGACACGGCTAATCAAAATAGAATCATTCATCAAATATAAAACTAGTGTCTTTGTTTTTCAACACCGATTGCAATCCATCAAATATAAAAAACTAAAGGTATGAATTAAATTAATGTTAAACAGTTTAACAGCTTTCCCTAAACTAGATATATATTTATAAAAGTTACATGCTGCAAGCACATTACCAGTGGTCTATGAGATCAATGATGCTCATTGTCCAAGTAATTAATTGCCAAAAATATAACAATACATATTAACAACGGCACTTGATGCACTTTAGTTCTAGAAATTAGAACCATTACTCACTTCAAATCCAAGTTTTTGTTGAGAAGACCCGATGGCACTGTTCCGGATAGCCTATTATTTTGCACATGCCTGCAACCACCAAATACGTCAAGTAAATATGCTATTGTTTCCTTGGAATCAACATGACAGAAAAATACATACATACATACATACATATATATAATAGCACCAATGATTTATAGTGACAAAATACATTTATTCCATCACCGTAAAGTCGATTAAAGTCTAAACATGTATTAAAACACTTCTGCAAGGTATTATAATTTCATTTGATCAGTCAACTGCCAATAATAACTCATAAACAAGTTCTGATAACTTACAATTCCCTCAAAATTGGTAGGTTCGCTAGAGAGGAAGGCAGCTCACCCGTCAACCGATTGTTCTCGAGATGACTGTATCAGACAAAAATCTCCAGTTAATGGTTAGTTAAATATTTTGATAGGAACCATTATTAAGAGAGCAGGTCATCAGAATTTACATGATCTTCAAATCTGGGCATATACTAAAATCAGGTATCGAACCAGTCAATGAATTCCCATCAAGCCATCTGTGATCAGAAACATAGATAAAATTACAGAAGGATGTTCAATTTTATACACTTAAAATTAAAAAATATGCTACCGTCCAAAAACACAAGAATGCAGAGTGATACTTACAACTCAACTAACTTGCTCAATTTCGTCAAGTCTAAAGGGATGTCCCCTTTCAAATTCTTGCTAGATAAGTGGCTGCATGTACACCAAGCATAGAAAATTTGTTGCAATATCAGTGACATTTCTTTCCAGATATCGTATTGGACAAGAGCAGGATGCGATATAAGAGACATAAAACCTCACAAGGGATGAATCATTACATTACAGTAATACTTGGTCGTGGATCCGAGTTACACTGCAGCCATGACCATGGAACTGGCAGGCACGGGTCGCCACCTTCTTGAGCCCAATCAGCTGATGAGTCGAGTGCAATTACATTTTCTATAGCTCCTCCTGTAACTCAAACGAACCTAATCAGATATGCCGTCCTTAGAGCTTCAAAAGTTTATATTAAAGTATGACATCAACGCAATTCTTTCTTTCTTTTTTCTAATTAAAAAAGAAAAAAAGAAAAAGAAGTTTAAGGTAAATACTATTCTGTATGGAAATAGTTAATAGTTATGCTTTAAAACACAAGTATCGGCATAAGCAGACGTGCATTCCAGTGATCTCTATGCACCCAAGTTAGCCATAATTGTACTTACCATCTAAGGAACCATCATTCCTCTTTAAATAACTGTTGATCTCCATAGCATTCAAAAGTGGACCCCTGGAAGAATCAGCAGTTTTCTCGAGTTTAAACGATAGTATAAATGGCAGAGACATGTTACGGAATCCTGCCTCAAAGGCACGATCTTTTCCATGAGCATTTTCTTGGATATTAATAATATCGTTGCTGAGTTCAGGATGGTCTGTGTGCACTACCCTGAATTTCCTGGACTCGTTTAGTTCCAAATCTTCAATTTCTGCAAGGTACATGTTGGCCCAACCAAAACCAGGAAAACTATCCAAACTTAACCTATAAGTTAATGATCCATTTGTACCAACTACCGCAGTCTGCATCACTTTTTCAGGTGGCATTTCCTCTCTGTCGTTCATAACGATTGGCAATTTGGTTGACACTTTCACCGTGCCAACAGCTTTATCAGCTAGGTAATCTGATTTATTCAGATTATCAGATTTCCATATTCTATCGAATGGGTCGTCAGGATACCTGAAATCAGAGAAAACACGTTATTCTATAGCTTTTTTGGTATGGACAAATTCTCTTAGAGTGAAAAAAGTTTACGACAATATTATAGCTTTTACAGTTAACCTATTAAAATCTTATGGGACTAACTTATTTTGCTGGATATCAAAACAACTTAAATTACTTTTTTTTTTTTTTTTTTTTCTTTCTTTGTTTAATTTAATTCCCATGTTTCATGCCCATTAATTTATTCAAGCATTCCGATGAAGATATACTATAATATATTATTATTAACAACATAATATGAGCATACCTAACAGGAGCTTCACTATCTGCACCAAAATTAATTCTTCGAGAGACCTTGAGGTAAAAGCGATCTTCATATAGTGTACCATAAATTGAACCATTGAATTGTCGGAGCTCAAGGGTAGAAATGAATGGCTGCCCAGTTGCAGCATTTGACAAACACACATCAATTGTAGGACTTGACGCTAGAAAGATTAGTTCCCGCACCACAACAGTAGTATCCAAAATTTCAATAGTAGACCAATGAGTAGCCCCAAAGGATATGTCGAATTTCGGATAAACATTATTGCTGTCAAAATCACCATAAAAGAACGTTGCTCTTATGAGATACCTAATCTTTGTTAAGACATTAAGCTTGTAACAGTACTTTCTGGAATCTGCAGGAAAAAGTCTCATTGACGTATACTGCTTCCCAGTCTCATATTCAGTAGATATATCTTTTGCTTCTCCATAAATAAGATAATCATCAGGTGTCCAATTAAGTCCAAGTTCATCGGTGTAATTTTCTTTACCCCCACAGTCCAAACTCACAAAACCTGCTTCACATTTTCAAATGTGTTAGCAATACTAGCACATAACAAATACAAAATTTTCAAGACACTATTGAGAATCTTACTTTGCCATTCAAGTACTTTTATTTCACATAACGGGGAGGAAAAATGAAATACTCAATAGAAAAAGAAATAAGAAATTGACACAACTTTGGGATTGCCAAAGCCAGACTTCAAGATTGGAATGTATAGATCACAAATTATCATACATGATAGACAAAATTGACCATATCTCTTGCCTTCTGTTGTTGATTACCAACTTATCAAAGCAAGTGAAATAAATGAAACTCTATTATATGCACCAATTTCTGGAGAAACAAACAGCTGTTTGTACTATTTCTCTCCATCACTGAACAACAACCAAAAATAACATATTTTTTGTTCCCAGTAACTTCAATAAAATAAATTATCGACTTCTAGGGTTTTAAATAAAATTTATAGATAAAGATCATCATCATCAATTATCTTCTCCATCTTAGATTCGCGGTTCCACATCTGATGCCGGCGGAAGGATTCTTGACCCCATCTGAAGCCGGCGGAAGGAGCGGCGTCTCTATCTGAAGCCAGTGGAGGAGTAGAGACAGGGCTTCGTCTCAGATGGAGCGCTGCTCCGTCTGACGCCGGCGATGGGTAGCCTCCCATAGACTCCCTCATTTCTGGACCAGATCTGGTTCCAGATCTCTTCAAAAGCTTTTTATTTTTTTATATTATTTTTTATTTTTTTATATTTTTTTAATTATTTTGTTTGAAGTTCAGAACCCAGATCTCTTCAAAAGCTTTCATTCTTTTTTTTTTTTTTTTTTCGTTTTTTTTTTTTTTTTTTTTTGTCTTTTCATTGATGAGAGGATGTTGGTGTTGGATTTGAGATGGTTTTGGTGTTATGATGGTTTGTGTTGATGATTTGATGCAGAGATCTGGATCTCCACATCATTGTTTTTCTTTCTTTTTTTTCAATTCTTTTTTTAGTTTGTTCTTTTAAAATTTTTTTTTGTTTTGTTGTGATTTGATCATTATGGTGGAAGATGATGACGACCACCGATGAGTGGTGGTGGTTTTATTTTTATTTTTTTAAAAGATGTATTTATTTTTTAATTTGTTTTTATTTTTCTTTAATTTTTTTTTTCCAAAAGAAAAACTAAATTATTTTATTTTTATTTTTTTAAAAGAAATTAAATGGTCAGGGGTAAATATGTTATTTTTTTTTGTGTGACTGTTTACCGTCAAAATTCTGGTCAGAGAGACCAAAATCAGTGGTTTTTGAAAATGTAAGGCTTAATCTAGTAAAAAATGGATAAATGAGTAAAAAATAGACATTTCAAAAAAATATATAGATTAAATGAATAATACCTCTTGAATTAAGAACATAATGATATGAAAGAAAACCAAAACTAGCCATCTAAAACATTAAACTTTTATTTATAATACTTTTAAAATTTTAATTGTTATTAACCACTTTTTTGAGAAATTATTTGAATGTCCTCATATAAAACTATCCCCAAACACACTCTCTCTCCTCTCTCTCTCTCTCTCTCTCTCTCTCTCTCTCTTTTTTCTCCTCCCCTTTCTCTCTCTCCTCTCTCTTTCTTATTATTAAGAACATGTTTATGGAATAATAAATGTTGAAATGTTGAAATGTATCAATTTTTAGGGTTGATTGGGTTAAGGTCTGGTATTTTGGATGATTTGAGACTGGATGTTGGAGTTTGATTTGAAAAAAAAAAACTCGAAAGCGTGAAATCTTCGACAAACTTGAAATATTTTGTGAAAACTTGAAATAATGCTTTAAATCTCTAACATAAAACTTGAAATCTTATGTAAAAACTTGAAGTAAAACTTGAAATAATCTGGAAAAAACTTGATTGAAGTTTTGCCCAGAAACTTAAAATCTTTCCCTGAAACTTGTCAACATTTCAAGTTTTTCGAACCAATGAACTTGAAATCTCCTAGGAAAATTTTAAAACTTTATTTAATTCGATTCTTCACAAAAACACACAAAGGTGATGCAATAATGCTAAACTCATGTTAAGATCACTATTTGCAACTCAATTAATGAATAAATGAAAGATATTTACATATCAAATATCAATTTAGAGCAAATCGAAATTTTTGTTTCAAGTTTTCACTTCTTTAAATCTTCTGTAGTTAGTCGATATGTTGGAATAACAATAGTTCAGCCATATTGGTGTTCGATTTACAGGAAGAGGAAGGAAGAATGAACAAAGAAGAAGGAAGAAAATAAGAAAAAAGGTAAAAAATTTGATGAATAATGAACAGTGAAGAAGAGGAAGAGAGACGGTGAACAGTGAACAAAATAGAAATATTAATTTAGGGGCATCTTGGTAATTTATAGACATCCAGTGAATTTTTTTTCAAAACATGGTTATTAACAATTAAAGTTTCATATGTGGTTAAAAACGAATTTTTCATATTTAGAGTGGTCATTTTTGACAATTTCCACTAATTAATGATAAAACTCTTTAAATTTAAATCTATTGAATTCTGAAATCCGGTGTCCTTCAGTTCACCCTACTTTGCAACTATTCATTTGGGTTATAATCTGACATTACAAGATTCTATATCCGTACCAATGGTGAATTGAAAGTTTAAAATGTATGCTTTTGATAATCGCTTAATCATTTATATAAAAATCAAATTCATGTCACACAAGCATACATATTAGTATAATAGTATATTACAAAGCTAAGACAGCAATTCTCAGTATTTTCAGTTGTTGAAGCTTCTTTCATTCAATTTTCGTTGCTAATTAGACAAAATCTGTCAACAAAGATGGTAAAAAATCGAACATGGCGTTTGACAATTTAGAAATAGAACAGTTAATATTAAATCACCAGAAAATATATACAAAGATATCAAAACTCAAAAGTAGAATCAGTGGTTAAAAATAATGCAGCCACAGATATATCTAGCACAACTAAAACAAGAACAGATAAATTCCCAATAATCATATTTAAATTCTGTATTATAAAGTACAAATACAATATAATAACAACAAAAAAGAAAAATTAATAATAAGAAGCTGGTAAAGCAATCAAGGTATTGACCCCACCAATGGAGTGTTGCCACGTGATTTTTTTATCTTAACTTTTTACATCTATCTCTTTACATTTTTTATAAATGGATCACATGACAAAACCCCATTGGTTGGTCCGACCAATCAGTACCCAGATGTTCTCAAAAAAAAAGAAGCAAAAAATTGAATGTGTTCACTGTTCCAATGATTGTTTATACAAGACGTACCTTGCATCTGAGCAGAGGAGGAGTCCAGGAGAAAAACCAGAGTAACAGAGAACACTAAAAAGAGCAGAGAAAACCATCTCACCATCTCGTTTCTGAACTCAAAACACCAACTCACGATGATAAATAAGAAAGAGACCATAAAAATGGCGGCTAAAAAAAAAAAAAGCAACCTTTGTATAGAATTAAAGTGAAACTATAAATAATAATAATAATAATAATAATAATATATAAAATATAGTGACTCTATTTTCATATTCATTAGAAATATAGAGTGAAAAAAATGTGAAACGATTGTCAAGTTTTTGTAGAGAGAGAGATAGAGAGATTTCTCTGGTGTCTGGTCTGATGTTTGTGCTTGTGGAAGTGGTCTGGACTATGGGGTCACAACACCAACTTTTTTCTGCGTTTCATAACTTTCATTGAAGACCGGAGAGTGATGGGAACTGGGAGGTGTGACTGTGTGAGGTGTGATGTGGGACCCTTGAAAAAGAGGAGAAAAACTTAAGTGGGACGGTTCCAGTAACGTGGATATGAGACCCTCCAATTAGGGTAAGCCACAAGTGTGCCACATATTCTCAATGTATATGTGGCGTGGTTTGATTGGACGGTCCCATAACCACTCCAATGAGACCGTCCCATGCAAGATTTTCTCGAAAAAGAGACGGTTGGGTGAGGTCAGTGTTTAGCTGGAACTAGTCAAGTTGCGAGACAAGGGCACCCGTTTTTTTTTAAATTTTTTTAACAAAAAAAATAACATTTTATTTATTAAAAATTTTTTTTAAAAAGATAGAAAGAACGTCGTAAAGTATTGGAACGTGACCATTATCCTTATCCAAGTAAATATATTTCCTTTTGCATTCTTCTTATTTTTATATAGGTTAGACCTCTCTCCACTTTTTTTATTTATCCAATATAGGATGTGAGATTTTCTTATCATTTTTATTCTAATTGTTTTGTTTTTCTTTGTTGTTAATTACCGGTGGTGCTGCTAAACCCGTAAACAAAGAGTTATATGTCTGTTGTTGCGGAAATGGCCAGAAATTAAACAGAAAAGTGCACACAACACAACGACACAGATATTTACGTGGTTTGGCAATTGCCTACGTCCACGGGAGGCAGCAAACTGATATTATTGAGAAATTAATACAAATGCATAAAAACAGAATTTCTCTCAACTCTCACTGGAACTCTCTCTGGAAGCTTTGCTTCTCTGCTGCTCTTCTCTACCTTTGCTGCTGATGCTTTTCTTGCCTTACTGAGGGTCCTATTTATAGGGGAAAAACAGAGACAAACCTCCCCCATTTACAACATTGTGGTTGTACTCATTAAAAGGCTGGTGGTAGATGGTAGTTGGAAGGTGAGAGTTGAGCCAAATTTGTCAACAGTCTGTAACCATGATTTAGTTAAAAACTTCACAAATGAAAATCAAATATGTGTTTTGCGGTCCTTAAGTTCATGAAAACAAATCACGTTGAAAATTAACAGGAATGGAAGCTGCATCTCTGGACATGTATCTTAAAATTTTATTTTATTTTTCATAGGCCTAAGGTTCCATAAATATTAAAATGATTTAAAATACATGCTTATGAAATTCTCATGTGGCAGCCAAGATTAAAGGATGAGTGGTAGTTTATTTTATTTTTATTTTTTTTCGACTAGCATTTAATCAATTATGTCAACAGATTGCTAAGTAGAGGTTGGAATCGGAATCGCCTTGGTCCGGTTGTTCGGTTCCGGTTCGGTTCAGCAGTGCGAACTGACCTGGTGTTTGGTCTAGCTGGAACTCCGTGGTCGTGGACTTGATCAAAACCCAAGGACGAGATTCGATTATGGGGGTTGTGGAGCCCACTACTTTCACATCATAAATTCACCCAATTCCTTTGTCGATTCCGTTTGTTATGTTCTGTGTTTCAAGTTTCGACGTGTTTAGATCGTCGACGACATCTTCCACTCGTGCAAAGACTGCAACACACTCTCTCTCTCTCTCTACAAAATTTATTTATAGGTTCCAAAAATTTTTTTTTTTCCAAAACTATAGTTGTCTTTTTCAGTTGTTTTTTTTTTTACTTCAATGATAACGAGAGAAAATTCCCCTTTTCATCATTCATAATTTTACCGAATTATTTGTAATTATTTCAGATTTGAATTACTCCTCCTAATGTGTAATATATAAACAAAAAATGTAATAAAATCAAATTTATGATATATGAATAAAACAAACTATAATTGGTGTCTTATTTAAGTGTTCACTTTTGAGAAGGTGGTACCATCAAGCAGGTACCATTCATCTGCATCTGCATAAGCATCTTCAATAGAGAGCACTAAAAAATACACTAAGATAGTGTAAAAAGAGAATATTATGGGAATATTCTTACACTAATTTTTTTTTTTCCACTCCAATACATCCAACACTAATTTAGTGTAAAATAGTATCTCTACGATAATATTCTCTCAATAAACATTTATACAATACTAATTAATTTGTATTAACTTAAACAAAATTGATTAATTTTTGTTGACATAAAAAATATTATTCTTAAATAAATAATTGTATAATATTAAAAAATAAAAAAATTTCCATCATAATTTTACTCCAATTTTTTCACCGTAATATTATTCAACTTATTTATACATCATAAATATATATATATATATATATATATATATATTAATATTTGTGTCATTTTAAAGATGGCGACGAGACATTTTCAACGGTATAATTTTTGAAATAAATATAACAGAGTTAAATTAAGAATTGTAATAAAACAATTTAATGTTGATTTGATATTTTAATAAAAAAATAAATTAAAAAAATAAGTAGTATTGGTGTGAATAATGTTCCACTAAATTAAGTGAAGCCCTATTCACAACCACGTCAAATTCATCTTGGGTCTCGTGTTTAATTATTGGGTTTGAGCATAACTTTATACTATAATAATATTTTAGTGGTGGGTTAGAGATAGCCTTAAATGACCAAATAATACAAGCAGTTTCGTGTTTGGTGAGAGCTGTGCTTTTTAACTTTTCTCTACTTGTCACTGATTTGGAATTATTTGGAGACCTTCTGTTTGGTTATAATTGCAACTCAGAACATTTTTTACTCTTGACTTCTATTTTATACGTCCAATTAAATTGCTTTGATATCCCATGTAATTTGGTAGACATAATCTTATCTATTGCAAACCCATGTAATCTAAATTAGTGTTTGGTAAAAAAAACCAAACCTAGCAACAAAAAAAAAAAAAGTAAGAATTAAAGTTGTACTGTGGTTATTTAATTGAAATTAAAGTTCTATTTCTAAATTCACTATAACCTTTTTAATAGCACAATTATACTAATCATAGACTCTATCTAGTGTCTACGAATCATTCATTTGAATTTTTTTTTTTTTTTGAAAATCTACTTATTGGATGATCATAATACTTCTCAAAAGAATTAAAAAATCATACTATTTTTGTTCAACAAGATAACAAAATGGATGATTAACTCATTTAATAAGGGCATAGAGTATAAATAAATTATGTGAACAATTATGTGTTTGTACATGAACAAGAACTATCGAGCAGTCGGTCGCCCAATTGAGTCGCCCAATGAAAGGTAATTTTCAGTTCCGCCCACATCCAGAGAACTCATATTGAGTTAAGAATGAACATAATTTCTTGACATTTCATCTGAATTACCTTCTCTTGTTGTTGCAGCTTCCCTTTCAATTAAGATGGCATCTTGGATGTCCTTCAGAACTTCTGAGATTGACGGCCTCATATTTCCATGAGGCTCGACACACATCAAAGCCTTTTTCGCTATCTTCCACATTGACTGGATGTCATATTCATCCCGTATCATACGATCAATGATTCCTTGAATGTCACCACTCTCAATGTGCATCTTTGCCTGTGGTAAAAATAAACAAAGCAATTGACATGTGATCACAGGCTAATACATGAAAAAGAAGGAAGTTTCAGCAAACCACGAAGTGCAAATAACTTTTATGCAAGTACATCGAACCATTGGCAAAATCAGTCCTTTCTTGACATTTTATCCACACCACATATCACATTCATATAGTAGAATTAAGTTTGTTCCCAAAAGCAAATACCCTAAAGTGGAAATTAATTAAACTAACGTTCGAACAGCTTGATCGTTACCCATTGTAGACTCAGTTTTACATTCCTATATTCACTCTAGAGCTGATTATTTATTTAAAGAGTTCAGGGGAATGTACTATCTTGCCTCACCCATTCGATTATGTTATAACAATTAACACCAAAGCTTTCCTTCGATATGGGTTCCTGACCAGATATCAGCTCAAGCAGAATGACGCCAAAACTATAAACATCACTCTTGTCTGTTAACTGCTGTGCGATATAATACCTGCATATCATGGGAAGAAAGAAATATATCAGCATAATGGTGTCAACAATGTTTAACACATTTTAGACCCAAGGCTTTCATTCTAGTTGGAAGAATCTGTTAAGAGAAAACAGTCATGCTGCGACAGAGGCCAGAGAAAGAAATTGCGTTGGCTAGGATGTCTTAATTGGTATTTCCATTGAATAAGAGTGTCATTAAAACTATAGTCATACACAAAATTAAAGCTGCGCCTACTTGTTTGATTGTGTGTTCATATGCTTGAATTTGTCTAAAGGTCAATAACAACCGAAACAAAATGCATTTAGTGATCATAATCATACGATAACAATCAAAGTAACAACAATATGGTTAATTATGTTAACGATGAAATGTAACAGGATCTCGAGCACAAAGAGGAAGAGGCTTTAATAAAGAAGGGCCTTACTCAGGATCTAGATATCCCATAGTGCCTCGTACTACGCTCGAGACATGAAAGGCTCCATCTACTGCAAGTTTTGAAAGACCAAAATCCGAGACCTTTGCTCTCATTTGTTTGTCAAGAAGAATATTTGTGGTTTTTAAATCTCTATGAATAATGGCCGGAACACAACCTGTATGAAGGTATTCAATCCCTAAAAAGTGAAAATGCATGAGAACAAAAAGATTTATTTCATTTATTCCAATAAAAAAATGAGAGAGTTGTCTGCTGCAATGAACAACTTCATTTCTTAGCTTATAAGTTATAACAAACCTTTAGCTGCATCTTCAGCAATTTCAAGGCGTTTGATCCAATTAATGCTTTGGCCACTTGTCAATACACCTACCAATTCATGCACCAGTCACTTTTCAAAATTCTAACCATTCAATATGAAAACACATGAACTTACCGTAAAGATGTTCCTTCAAGGTTCCATTCTGCATGAACTCATAAACAAGCATACTTCTTCCTTTTTCTTGACAATATCCGAGAAATTGTATTAGGTTTCTGTGATGTATCCTAGAAAGAAGAATCACCTATGTCAAACAGAAACATGGGTCAATCTACATATCTTCATCTTTGAGTCGCTAACTTCAAATTATACCATTTAATACAGATTATTTATTCAAAAAGCAAAACAAGTCTAAGGCATTTATATAATTATCCATTGATAGCATTGATATCAGAGAAATCTGTTTCTCTCAAAAATAGAAGTCGGATGGCGGACCTATACTTTCATGACCTAACTTTCAGATTATATTTGATAATGCAGCTACACAATCTAACTTAGTTTATCAGGAAATGCTGGTAACGAGTTATATTTTTATGAACTTATAATATGAAAATAAATACAACCCAGGATTTAGAGCAGAAAGAGTTTAGCATCAAAAAGGATGGACAAAAAGACTTTTTCAGGCCAGATTTCAGAATAAGGTTCAAATGTTCAATAATGTAAAAAGTTACCTCATTTGAAAATTCTCTCTTTCCCTGGTAGGAATTACTAGTTAGAACTTTGACAGCAATTTCCTTTCCATCTTTCAATTTCCCATAGTATACAACTCCAAAACCCCCAGAACCAATTTTCTTCTCAAACGAATTGGTAGCCTCTTCAATATCAGACAATGTGAAGCAATGCGCAGCTTCTGAAGGAGCATCACTACGGGAAGAAACTGGCCTTCGGACGGGAAGTGAATTCCGAACATGGTCTAAAAAAATTAATTCAATTAAACATGTTGAGCCAGTTGAGATATTAATTAACTCAACATAAGCCTCAAAATTGTTCCATACTATACCTTGATCGTAATGGCTTTTCTTTCCTTTGCGAAAGAATAAGCAAGATACAATAGTAGCTATTAGCAAGACAGCAGCACCAACAGCTCCAACAGTTGAACCAATAATAATGTTGTGCTTAACTCTTTTACCATGAAGATCAATGTTTCCAGAGTAGCTGTCAGTAACAAAAAGTGGTGGTCAAGAATTACAAAGAAACAAATGATCAAGAATAAGAATTTGGGTACAACACCCACACACACATATTTGAAAGGCCAGAAGATGAATAGTTTCATATAATGTGGATCTGGAGACAGCACTTTAAGTCATCCTAAAAGATGAAACCAGATTTAATGTGCAGTCGGTTTTCTATGCAGAAACATGGAAAAGAATTCTATTCCTCTCAGACACGGCTAATCCAAATAGAATCATTCATCACAGCCTCCAAGAAGACTTCTACGGCTAAAACTAGTGTCTTTGTTTTTCAACACTGATTGCAATCCATCAAAGATAAAAAACAGTGGTTTATGGTATGAATTAAATTAATGTTGAACAGTTTAACAGCTTTCCCTAAACTAGATATATATTTATAAAAGTTACATGCTGCAAGCACATTACCAGTGGTCTATGAGATCAATGATGCTCATTGTCCAAGTAATTAATTGCCAAAAATATAACAATACATATTAACAACGGCACTTGATGCACTTTAGTTCTAGAAATTAGAACCATTACTCACTTCAAATCCAAGTTTTTGTTGAGAAGACCCGATGGCACTGTTCCGGATAGCCTATTATTTTGCACATGCCTGCAACCACCAAATACGTCAAGTAAATATGCTATTGTTTCCTTGGAATCAACATGACAGAAAAATACATACATACATACATACATATATATAATAGCACCAATGATTTATAGTGACAAAATACATTTATTCCATCACCGTAAAGTCGATTAAAGTCTAAACATGTATTAAAACACTTCTGCAAGGTATTATAATTTCATTTGATCAGTCAACTGCCAATAATAACTCATAAACAAGTTCTGATAACTTACAATTCCCTCAAATTTGGTAGGTTCGATAGAGAGGAAGGCAGCTCACCCGTCAACCGATTGTTCTCGAGATGACTGTATCAGACAAAAATCTCCAGTTAATGGTTAGTTAAATATTTTGATAGGAACCATTATTAAGAGAGCAGGTCATCAGAATTTACATGATCTTCAAATCTGGGCATATACTAAAATCAGGTATCGAACCAGTCAATGAATTCCCATCAAGCCATCTGTGATCAGAAACATAGATAAAATTACAGAAGGATGTTCAATTTTATACACTTAAAATTAAAAAATATGCTACCGTCCAAAAACACAAGAATGCAGAGTGATACTTACAACTCAACTAACTTGCTCAATTTCGTCAAGTCTAAAGGGATGTCCCCTTTCAAATTCTTGCTAGATAAGTGGCTGCATGTACACCAAGCATAGAAAATTTGTTGCAATATCAGTGACATTTCTTTCCAGATATCGTATTGGACAAGAGCAGGATGCGATATAAGAGACATAAAACCTCACAAGGGATGAATCATTACATTACAGTAATACTTGGTCGTGGATCCGAGTTACACTGCAGCCATGACCATGGAACTGGCAGGCACGGGTCGCCACCTTCTTGAGCCCAATCAGCTGATGAGTCGAGTGCAATTACATTTTCTATAGCTCCTCCTGTAACTCAAACGAACCTAATCAGATATGCCGTCCTTAGAGCTTCAAAAGTTTATATTAAAGTATGACATCAACACAATTCTTTCTTTCTTTTTTCTAATTAAAAAAGAAAAAAAGAAAAAGAAGTTTAAGGTAAATACTATTCTGTATGGAAATAGTTAATAGTTATGCTTTAAAACACAAGTATCGGCATAAGCAGACGTGCATTCCAGTGATCTCTATGCACCCAAGTTAGCCATAATTGTACTTACCATCTAAGGAACCATCATTCCTCTTTAAATAACTGTTGATCTCCATAGCATTCAAAAGTGGACCCCTGGAAGAATCAGCAGTTTTCTCGAGTTTAAACGATAGTATAAATGGCAGAGACATGTTACGGAATCCTGCCTCAAAGGCACGATCTTTTCCATGAGCATTTTCTTGGATATTAATAATATCGTTGCTGAGTTCAGGATGGTCTGTGTGCACTACCCTGAATTTCCTGGACTCGTTTAGTTCCAAATCTTCAATTTCTGCAAGGTACATGTTGGCCCAACCAAAACCAGGAAAACTATCCAAACTTAACCTATAAGTTAATGATCCATTTGTACCAACTACCGCAGTCTGCATCACTTTTTCAGGTGGCATTTCCTCTCTGTCGTTCATAACGATTGGCAATTTGGTTGACACTTTCACCGTGCCAACAGCTTTATCAGCTAGGTAATCTGATTTATTCAGATTATCAGATTTCCATATTCTATCGAATGGGTCGTCAGGATACCTGAAATCAGAGAAAACACGTTATTCTATAGCTTTTTTGGTATGGACAAATTCTCTTAGAGTGAAAAAAGTTTACGACAATATTATAGCTTTTACAGTTAACCTATTAAAATCTTATGGGACTAACTTATTTTGCTGGATATCAAAACAACTTAAATTACTTTTTTTTTTTTTTTTTTTTCTTTCTTTGTTTAATTTAATTCCCATGTTTCATGCCCATTAATTTATTCAAGCATTCCGATGAAGATATACTATAATATATTATTATTAACAACATAATATGAGCATACCTAACAGGAGCTTCACTATCTGCACCAAAATTAATTCTTCGAGAGACCTTGAGGTAAAAGCGATCTTCATATAGTGTACCATAAATTGAACCATTGAATTGTCGGAGCTCAAGGGTAGAAATGAATGGCTGCCCAGTTGCAGCATTTGACAAACACACATCAATTGTAGGACTTGACGCTAGAAAGATTAGTTCCCGCACCACAACAGTAGTATCCAAAATTTCAATAGTAGACCAATGAGTAGCCCCAAAGGATATGTCGAATTTCGGATAAACATTATTGCTGTCAAAATCACCATAAAAGAACGTTGCTCTTATGAGATACCTAATCTTTGTTAAGACATTAAGCTTGTAACAGTACTTTCTGGAATCTGCAGGAAAAAGTCTCATTGACGTATACTGCTTCCCAGTCTCATATTCAGTAGATATATCTTTTGCTTCTCCATAAATAAGATAATCATCAGGTGTCCAATTAAGTCCAAGTTCATCGGTGTAATTTTCTTTACCCCCACAGTCCAAACTCACAAAACCTGCTTCACATTTTCAAATGTGTTAGCAATACTAGCACATAACAAATACAAAATTTTCAAGACACTATTGAGAATCTTACTTTGCCATTCAAGTACTTTTATTTCACATAACGGGGAGGAAAAATGAAATACTCAATAGAAAAAGAAATAAGAAATTGACACAACTTTGGGATTGCCAAAGCCAGACTTCAAGATTGGAATGTATAGATCACAAATTATCATACATGATAGACAAAATTGACCATATCTCTTGCCTTCTGTTGTTGATTACCAACTTATCAAAGCAAGTGAAATAAATGAAACTCTATTATATGCACCAATTTCTGGAGAAACAAACAGCTGTTTGTACTATTTCTCTCCATCACTGAACAACAACCAAAAATAACATATTTTTTGTTCCCAGTAACTTCAATAAAATAAATTATCGACTTCTAGGGTTTTAAATAAAATTTATAGATAAAGATCATCATCATCAATTATCTTCTCCATCTTAGATTCGCGGTTCCACATCTGATGCCGGCGGAAGGATTCTTGACCCCATCTGAAGCCGGCGGAAGGAGCGGCGTCTCTATCTGAAGCCAGTGGAGGAGTAGAGACAGGGCTTCGTCTCAGATGGAGCGCTGCTCCGTCTGACGCCGGCGATGGGTAGCCTCCCATAGACTCCCTCATTTCTGGACCAGATCTGGTTCCAGATATCTTCAAAAGCTTTTTATTTTTTTATATTTTTTTTTATTTTTTTATATTTTTTTAATTATTTTGTTTGAAGTTCAGAACCCAGATCTCTTCAAAAGCTTTCATTTTTTTTTTTTTTTTTCGTTTTTTTTTTTTTTTGATGAGAGGATGGTGGTGTTGGATTTGAGATGGTTTTGGTGTTATGATGGTTTGTGTTGATGATTTGATGCAGAGATCTGGATCTCCACATCATTGTTTTTCTTTCTTTTTTTTCAATTCTTTTTTTAGTTTGTTCTTTTAAAAAAAAATTTTGTTTTGTTGTGATTTGATCATTATGGTGGAAGATGATGACGACCACCGATGAGTGGTGGTGGTTTTATTTTTATTTTTTTAAAAGATGTATTTATTTTTTAATTTGTTTTTATTTTTCTTTAATTTTTTTTTTCCAAAAGAAAAACTAAATTATTTTATTTTTATTTTTTTAAAAGAAATTAAATGGTCAGGGGTAAATATGTTATTTTTTTTTGTGTGACTGTTTACCGTCAAAATTCTGGTCAGAGAGACCAAAATCAGTGGTTTTTGAAAATGTAAGGCTTAATCTAGTAAAAATGGATAAGTGAGGAAAAAATAGACATTTCAAAAAAATATATAGATTAAATGAATAATACCTCTTGAATTAAGAACATAATGATATGAAAGAAAACCAAAACTAGCCATCTAAAACATTAAACTTTTATTTATAATACTTTTAAAATTTTAATTGTTATTAACCACTTTTTTGAGAAATTATTTGAATGTCCTCATATAAAACTATCCCCAAACACACTCTCTCTCCTCTCTCTCTCTCTCTCTCTCTCTCTCTCTCTCTTTTTTCTCCTCCCCTTTCTCTCTCTCCTCTCTCTTTCTTATTATTAAGAACATGTTTATGGAATAATAAATGTTGAAATGTTGAAATGTATCAATTTTTAGGGTTGATTGGGTTAAGGTCTGGTATTTTGGATGATTTGAGACTGGATGTTGGAGTTTGATTTGAAAAAAAAAACTCGAAAGCGTGAAATCTTCGACAAACTTGAAATATTTTGTGAAAACTTGAAATAATGCTTTAAATCTCTAACATAAAACTTGAAATCTTATGTAAAAACTTGAAGTAAAACTTGAAATAATCTGGAAAAAACTTGATTGAAGTTTTGCCCAGAAACTTAAAATCTTTCCCTGAAACTTGTCAACATTTCAAGTTTTTACATAAGATTTCAAGTTTTTCGAGCCAATGAACTTGAAATCTCCTAGGAAAATTTTAAAACTTTATTTAATTCGATTCTTCACAAAAACACACAAAGGTGATGCAATAATGCTAAACTCATGTTAAGATCACTATTTTCAACTCAATTAATGAATAAATGAAAGATATTTACATATCAAATATCAATTTAGAGCAAATCGAAATTTTTGTTTCAAGTTTTCACTTCTTTAAATCTTCTCTAGTTAGTCGATATGTTGGAATAACAATGGTTCAGCCATATTGGTGTTCGATTTACAGGAAGAGGAAGGAAGAATGAACAAAGAAGAAGGAAGAAAATAAGAAAAAAGGTAAAAAATTTGATGAATAATGAACAGTGAAGAAGAGGAAGAGAGACGGTGAACAGTGAACAAAATAGAAATATTAATTTAGGGGCATCTTGGTAATTTATAGACATCCAGTGAATTTTTTTTCAAAACATGGTTATTAACAATTAAAGTTTCATATGTGGTTAAAAACGAATTTTTCATATTTAGAGTGGTCATTTTTTACAATTTCCACTAATTAATGATAAAACTCTTTAAATTTAAATCTATTGAATTCTGAAATTCGGTGTCCTTCAGTTCACCCTACTTTGCAACTATTCATTTGGGTTATAATCTGACATTACAAGATTCTATATCCGTACCAATGGTGAATTGAAAGTTTAAAATGTATGCTTTTGATAATTGCTTAATCATTTATATAAAAATCAAATTCATGTCACACAAGCATACATATTAGTATAATAGTATATTACAAAGCTAAGACAGCAATTCTCAGTATTTTCAGTTGTTGAAGCTTCTTTCATTCAATTTTCGTTGCTAATTAGACAAAATCTGTCAACAAAGATGGTAAAAAATCGAACATGGCGTTTGACAATTTAGAAATAGAACAGTTAATATTAAATCACCAGAAAATATATACAAAGATATCAAAACTCAAAAGTAGCATCAGTGGTTAAAAATAATGCAGCCACAGATATATCTAGCACAACTAAAACAAGAACAGATAAATTCCCAATAATCATATTTAAATTCTGTATTATAAAGTACAAATACAATATAATAACAACAAAAAAGAAAAATTAATAATAAGAAGCTGGTAAAGCAATCAAGGTATTGACCCCACAAATGGAGTGTTGCCACGTGATTTTTTTATCTTAACTTTTTACATCTATCTCTTTACATTTTTCATAAATGGATCACATGACAAAACCCCATTGGTTGGTCCGACCAATCAGTACCCAGATGTTCTCAAAAAAAAAGAAGCAAAAAATTGAATGTGTTCACTGTTCCAATGATTGTTTATACAAGACGTACCTTGCATCTGAGCAGAGGAGGAGTCCAGGAGAAAAACCAGAGTAACAGAGAACACTAAAAAGAGCAGAGAAAACCATCTGAGCATCTCGTTTCTGAACTCAAAACACCAACTCACGATGATAAATAAGAAAGAGACCATAAAAATGGCGGCTAAAAAAGAAAAGGCAACCTTTGTATAGAATTAAAGTGAAACTATAAATAATAATAAGAATAATAATAATGTATAAAATATAGTGACTCTATTTTCATATTCATTAGAAATATAGAGAGTGAAAAAAATGTGAAACGATTGCTAAGTTTTTGTAGAGAAAGAGAGATATATAGAGATTTCTCTGGTCTGATGTCTGTGCTTGTGGAAGTGGTCTCACATTTTTATTTTTATTTTTATTTTATTTTATTTTGTTTTGTTTTGTTGAAAGTAACACCCACTTTTTTCTGTGTTTCATTACTTTCACTGAAGACCGGAGAGTGTATACCAATGGCCCCCTTGCCTTGGTGGTTGGAGTCTCCCAAGGATGCTCTACCACCAAGATTTAAACCATGTTTTGGTATGTATATATATTATTTTTGTTCCACTTTAGCTATTAAATCCCAAGTGTGGGTGTCCTCTTCCGGTTCTATCGGGAGCAACTCTCTCTTCAGTTGTGAGAATCGTGCTAGTAAAGTCTAATCTCATCAGGTTCAGACAGTAGTTGCTGTAATTAAAATAAAATAAAAAACCGGAGAGTGAAGGGAACTGGGAGGTGTGACTGTGTCAGGTGTGAGGTTGGACCCATTCTTATCCTATCTATTCTAATTTTTTTGTTTTTCTTTGTTGTTAATTACTGGTGGTGCTGCAAAACCCTTAAACAAAGAGTTATATGTCTGTAAGACTGTAACCATGATTAGTTAAAAACTTCACATTTGAAAATCAAATATGTGTTTTGTCGGTCCTTAAGTTCATGAAAACAAATCACATTGAAAATTAACAGGAATGTTGGAAGCTGCATCTCTGGACATGTATCTTAAAATTTTATTTTATTTTTCATAGGCCTAAGGTTCCATAAATATTAAAATGATTTAAAATACATGCTGATGAAATTCTCATGTGGCAGCCAAGATTAAAGGATGAGTGGTAGTTTATTTTTTTATTATTTTTTTGGACTAGCATTTAATCAATTATGTCAACAGATTGCTAAGTTGAAGTTACAGTCAACTTCAAGTATTCAACTATAAGCCTTTACATTAAGATTGAAACAGATACGATGTACAATATTAGCCACAAGCATGAGATGATTGGGTTGATGCAATCAAGGTTAAGGGCAGCTGACCAATTCTATAGATAAGATGTGACGTAGCAAAAATTTAATTTGCTTATTTCTTCCATTCATGATATTTTACATGATTATTTCCCAGTTCTCATGGTACTATATTGTCTTGTACCTGATTGAAAGCACATATTACCTGAGTCCAATGCTAACTTTGTGCTTAAAGATAAGCAAAGATTTGAATTAACAACAAAGAAAAACAAAACAACTAGAATATAATAGAATAGAAAGGATAAGAAAATCTCACTTCACACATAAGATAAATAAGAGATGTGAAGAATGGCATAACCTATATAAAAAGGAGAAAATATATCTACTTGAACAAGGGTTATGGACTATGGTTCAATACTCTTCAATATCATTTCTTTTTTAAACATTTTATTTTATAAATAAAGTGTTATTTTGTTAATAATTATTATTTTGTTTTTACAAATAATTTTTATTCGAAATCGAAACCGGTTGTTCGGTTCAACGGTTCGAATTGAACCGGCGTCGGGTCTAGTTGGAACTCTCTTGGTCGTGGACTTGATCAAAACTCAAGGACAAGAAGGACGGACGAGATTCGATTATGGGGGTTGTGATCACAAATTCACTCAATTCCTTTGTTGATTCTGTTTGTTTTGTGTTTCAAGTTTCGATGTCCCTGATTAGCTTCGTGTTTTGATCGTCGATGACATCTTCCACTCGTGCAAAGTAAGAGACAGCAACAAACACTCTCTCTCTACAAAATTTATTTATAGGTTCCAATTTTTATTTTTTTTCCAAAACTTAATAATTTTACCGAATTATTTGTAATTATTTCAGATTTGAATTACTCCTTCTAATGTGTTATTTAGTAGAACCCCTCTAAATTAATATTCTTGGGATCCACCCTTGAGTATTAATTTAGAGGGGTTATCAATTTGAAGGGTTTTATCTCATAAAGTGTTATTTTATCTTTAAAAATGTGCAGAAATCGATTTTCTTGTCTAGGAAATGTTCATTTTCTTGTTTAGTTGATTTTCTTGACCATATTTTACTCTTGACTTCTATTTTATAGGTCCAATTAAATTGCTTTGATATCCCATGTAATTTAGTAGACAGAATCTTATCCATTATCATCTAAATCAGTGTTAGGTAAAAAAAAAAAAAAACAAACAAACCTAGAAACAACAAAAAAGAATAAGTAAGAATTAAAGTTTTACTATGGTTATTTAATTGAAATTAAAATTCTATTTATAAATTCCCTATAACCTTTTTAGTAGCACAATTATACTAATCATGGACTCTATCTAGTATCTACTAGTTAATTCCCTTTGAAAAACGTTTTATACTAGTTTTCTAAATTTATACTACATATAAAATAGTTGTATCATTATCTCTAAATAGTTAACATAAGTCTAGTCTATTAAATGAATTAGGTGGGTACACGATCGTCTTATCTGTATCCATTATATTTACATGTAAGGTGAGGTGTAAGGTGTGTACGGTTGGCGAAAGAAAAATTAAAACAGAAATGGGCTAAAATGTGAAATTTACATGACGATGAATAAGTTAGAGCAATAACCCAAAATAAGGGGGCCATTTGAGCAAAGCTTCTGATAAAAACTAAAATATTCTAATACAGTAATTTGGACATTCTATGACTGACAAAAAAGAGAGTAGTTATGGCATAAATTATATTTTACCAACCAAGAATAAAATCAAATGAAACATTGTTTACACCAAATCAAATTGTCTTGTCTACTATTCACCTGTTAATTGGTAGAACGTTGACTTATAATACAAGTAGTTGTGCATTTTATGTTCACATATGTAAAAGGAATTCAAATTACATTTTGTCCATAAAATTACAAAGCATGATGAGATAACTCATCTATGGTAATAGTTGTGTTCCAAACCGTACTTAATTAATCCGGTCAAGTCTCAACGGTCAACACATTGCTCGTAAATAATTTATATGCATTAAATATTCTGGTGCACGTAACACTCACCAAATAAATTGAACCATATCATATATGTCGAAGATTATGAACTAATATTAATAAAAGTCAACTTGTTTGTTAGTGAAATGGTTTATAATTTGAAGAAGAGTCAAGAGAGGCGACTTAGAGATCGGTCTTGTTAATGCTAGGCCCTCTGTGAATGGTTGTTTACTTTAATCCTTCAGCGAACCTTGAATCTTGTAATCACAAATTCCACAATTTGACGATTAAATAATAAATATATTGTATTTCGTGGTGGTTCTATGAAACTTGTACCACTCATTATTATCAGATTGAATAAGTAAATGTCAATAATATTTCAAAATCAAATAATTCAAAATTCTCTTTTAAATTAATGATTTTTTTGACTAATCAATTCTTTATAAAGTACTCTATTTTTCATTGACAAATAAGAAAGTAGCCGTTGATGTTTTTCCAGAACTTTCCGTAGAAACCTATGAGATAAATAGTATTTTCTGTGCAATTCCAAGTGCAAAGTAAGTCTTGTATCTTATTAGTGAAATTGAATACTTGAAATTCAACAGACCTGCTGTTTTCTTATATATATATATATATATATATATATATATATATATATATTTCATTTTTTGAGGGTATTACTATGAATTTTGTTGAGAATATTGATTTTTAAAAAATTACAAATTTATCTTTAAATATCATAAGTTCTACACTTTGGTTCCTCTTAATATTTTATTTTTAATGTAATAGTTTCTCAAAACAAAATTTTATGGCTCCGCAATTATAGAAGGATGATAGGTTGATAGCAAACCGTAAAACCAATCTCTTATAGTTTCAAACATTCGGATTTAGATCCTCTACTAATCTAATATCTGTTACGATATAAAACACTTCAAGAAAATACTTTACATTTAATGATAATAAAAATGAAATAAATAAAATAAGTAAATCTATTCATTAATTACATATGTTACCAGATTTATTTTGATCAGGAAAAATATCAGGTAAGTAGATGATCCAATTTCCAAACATCTACCTCAAAAATAGTCATTTTAATTCTTATTTTCTAATAATGTCCACCACAGAATGGAGTTAGGTTTCATTGAAAAGCTAGCTGATCAAACATGCCACTATACCATTCCAAATATATGAATTTCTTCAAAACTTTTGGCTCTTTTTGGTAAGTGGGCACTAAAAGATTTGCTTGACAATTTGCACCAATAATTCTAATTAATAACTTCATATAAAAACTATAATGGTAAAAAGAAAGATCACACTATCACAGTTGGCTTAAAAAGCAAAACCAGCACAACAGCATAGTTAATTTGGTAACCTTTTCAAACTTTTTAAACGGTTGTGTAATTCTTTCTAGGATTATTTGAAGGCCTCCTCTCAAAGCTAGTCCTGACATTTCCAAGGTCCCTGGACAATAAAAAAAAAAAAAATTGGGCCCTTGTATATATTCCATTAAATAGAATATTAATTTTTATTGAACAAATTATTTAAATTAATATCTCAAAATTTTAATTTTTTTCCCTCAACTTTGTTCCTCTTAATCTCTCACTATTTGTAAGGACCTCGATTTTATGATTGGCTAATTTCATGACAAACCACATTAGGGATGATTATATAATGGGTAGCTTAAGTCTTTTTGATGACTATCAAGACAAGTTTCCAAGCATTTCCATAACTTCAAGATCAAAAGCTTCAAAAGCTAGACCTTGATTCTTGAAGAGATTAGGTGCACACATACACTTGCATGCATATTTACCTATCTTGCATTTGTTATCTTGCTTTTTTGTATCATTGTTTTGTGCATCTATGTCATCAATCACACTTCACACTTGCACAACTTTCATATTCGGTTAGGTGTGTTTGATTGCCCAGAAAAGAGATTTTTTCTCTTCGCCATGTTACAGGTCGCTCTCAATGCACCTGTATGCACCGTGGTCCCAACATTGGTTGATTCCAGAGTGTATCACGCGCAGGGTACCGTGGTTGGTGCACTTTCCTACACAGCGGTTCCTACCGCGGTTTTTCCCGATGAGTCTCTCATTGAGTGTACCGCGGTCTGGACAGTTGAGTGTACTGCGGTCTGGACACTTGCCCGTACCACGGTATGCGTAGCGGTCCGATAGGGATTTTGTTAAAATGGTGTAGTTTTGAGTGGGCTCTTTATATATCCCACTCTCCCCTTTTAGCTAAGAACCAAGAACCCTAGATCACGAAAATACTTGTTCTTGAGAGAGTAAAGTGTCTCTTGTGAGAGAAAGCACCAATATTGCTTCTTTAACTCTCTAAACCCAAAACTCAAAACCCATCTCCATCTTGCATCATTTGAGTATGGGTCTTCATGGTTTCATAACTAGGTAAGTTAGAACTTCATTGAATATCATTTATTGTTCTTTTTACTCTAGATTAGATATTTATTGCATGATTAAATACCTATACTCTATTTATTGCATATATTTATGAGTCTTGATTGCATGATTAGGTTTGTTTGTGATAGCTTAATTGATTAGGTTGATTTTACCTATAGCTAATCCATAAATATTCTTGCATGTTAATTGATGATTATGTTCGCCTTATGCATCTAGTCAAGCATATGAATGTTTATGTGAATGTATTTGACAATTTGGTTGCTAGAATCTTTTTGCATCTAATTGAGTCCTCAGGTATGAGATATAGACATTGTTGATAACTAGAGTGTTGATTTGCATTATAACATCTAGTTAGGCATTTTGTGTGTGGTCTTACACATTATTGCATTTGAACATTATTGCCATATTCACTTAGACTTTTAATTCTCTTTATAGAGTCAAAGTCTTGTAGCTTCTAGGTGAAGTTGCAAAAGCAAGTAAAGTCTTGCAACCAAGGGTTGGTTGGCAAGCATTGTCAAGTACTGTTATAAAATACCGCGGGTAGATTAGGGGGTGCTCACGCCAAGAGTGGTGGATCGAAGGATATCACTAGGATTGAACCAAGAGTGGCAAGTGGTAGTATCCATAGCCTGATGTTATCATTAGTGAGAGTCTGTGTATCACTTGAGGGTGTAACCGTATTTTCATATAGTGGATTGATGTGGCTTAAGTGGCTAGCGTGGCTAGTCCCGTGCTTTTTCTTTGTTGAAGGTTTCCACATAAAAATCAAGTGTTTTTTATATTTTCGCACTTTTACTTGATTTTTTTTGTATGTTTGAATTGGGTTAATTGTGGTTAATATTGATATTAATCGAAAAATTGGTAATAATTGATCAATAATTCATTCACCCCCTAGATTGTTTTAGAAACACGTATATATATTTTCACTATTAAAAAAAATTCCAAAAAAAAAAAAATTATAGATGGATTCATTACAAACTTAACAATATTTTCTTTTAACTAATTTCATATTCAGGTTAGTTGACGAAAAATAAAACACATAAGAGTAGTTGAAATTTAAAAATCAAATCATTAAAAGAAAAAACTCTCGAATTACGAAGATAGACGACGGTTGACAGTTGACAAAGAAGAGATGACGGCAGGGGTACTGGTTGATGAAGATTGGATTAGTCTGTCGATATGACTAAATATCTAACTGTAAAAAAAATATTGGATTGGGCTTGGGCCTAGGTAAATAAATGCATTGGAAGCGTAATGGTCGGATCGAATTTGAAGAAAAGCCCATAACTCATCCCGTAGTCCTAAAGATATGGGCCAAAACCCGAATTCCAGCCGGACCCGAACCTCGTCAAACCCATCACCATAGAGAAAGTGAGTGTCCTTAGTTATTACTTTTTTATTTATTTTAAGAATTATAAGAACTATTACGATAGGACTGCCGAGACCTGCCGAGATCAAACAATATATGTACGCCCTGGATATTTACTCCCATAATAGGAAATAACCACTCTCATAACCTGGAAAGAAAACTCCTCACTCATGCTTGTATAATGTGTATGGTGGGAATTTTGAGCAAATCATTCATTTGAAAAAATTGAAAATCTACTTACCTTATGATCATAATACTTCACAAAAAAAATTAAAAACTTGTACTACTTTTGTTCAACAAGATAACAAAATGGATGATTAACTCATTTAACAAGGGCATAGAGTATAAATAAATGAGTAAATTTTAGATTTTCGCTCGGGACACCCTACCGTAAACAAAATACTTTCTCTGCTCTTACTTGAAAACGAACACATAAGATTACATATAAGATCATTATCAGATTATTTTCCAGTCAATACAATATCATGGGGATGACACGAAGAACCACACATCAAACACCAATATGATGACTGACTTCTCATTGTTAAATTACATGACATTAAACAATTAAGAGGCAAGAACCAAAAACATTGCTAGAAAAATGATCAAGAACTTATAAAGTATAAACTAACGAGGCTCCTGACCACTCTAGAACCAAATACAAGCAGAGACCAGCTTATACACAGTTTGATCAATAGAACCAGACAACAGCAACATTTGATCAGATACTTTACAAATCCTTACTCTGCATCAGCAAATCTGAAAACAAGAAAAAGATGTAGAAATAAATACTCAACATAAGCAACATAAATACAATTTGAAAGGTAAAAGTGAAAAGAGTTGCTTCTCAGTTCTCACTCACCCAAGTTCTTAGAGCTTCAAATGAGATTCAACATAATCCAAAGAAGGCATCCTCACCCTGCAGCATAGCAGCCACCATTAACATGAAGTTTGACAAACCTTTCGATCAAATTAACGTAAAGATGATAGCGCATAAAAACATAAATATTATTTGATAGTCATAAGCAGTACTCACTGCAGCATATTTTTCAACGAGAGGACAGAAAACTGGATCCTCTAGAAGAGCTTTGTCTGATAGCAGAATAAGACCTTCCTTCTCTCCAATAAGCAATTCCCTAGACAAATTAATACACAACAGATCATTAGACATTGTGGCAACAAGTCTTGCTAATAGTTTCTACTAGCACTAGTTTTTCGATACACATCAAATCTGTTGAAGATCAATATGGGAAGATGTTGATCCTCATAACAACAGTCAACTTTCCTTTAATTAGTAGTAATATAATTGATTTGATTGACATGTAAATAGCTTAATTCTCTCCCCTGTTTTAGCAATGGAGATTGGTGCTAGTTGTCAAATATGTAATTTCTTGTTTTATTCTTTTCCTTTTGAGTTGTATATATATGAGAGTTTCTGTATAGAATTAATAAGAAGAAATATTTTCTTTTTTAGAAATCCCTTCCTTATTTTTTTACATGGTATCAAAGCAAATTGCTCTTGGGAAAACTTTTGTCTGATTTCATAAGCCAACATGACAAGCTCTTCTTTGTCAAACAATACCGAAGGCAATGTTCTTGTGAACCCTTCGGACTCTTTCCATCTCCACCACTCGGATCATCCGGGAATTGTTTTGGTCACCAAACCCTTGAATGGTGACAACTATGGCACTTGGAATCGTTCAATAAGTATAGCTCTCAGTGCCAAAAACAAAACAGGTTTTATTGATGGATCAATCCAAAAACCTTTATCAACTGATAAGAACTTTTCCTCATGGAAAAGGTGCAACGACATGGTGTTATCTTGGATCCTCAACTCTGTTGAATCTGACCTTGCTAATAGTGTGATATATGCTGAGACTGCTGCTGAAGTTTGGAGAGATTTGAAGGAAAGATTTTCTCAAAACAATGCTCCTAGATTATTCCAAATTGAGAGGGATATTGCCTCACTGCAAACAAGGTTCTTTGTCAGTTGCTGCTTATTTCACCAAACTAAAAGGGTTATGGGATGAACTTTCCTCCTACAATGATCTACCGGTTTGTTCATGTGGTGCCATCAAGAAAGTTGAGGAGCGAGAACAAAGGGGCAAGGTAATGCAATTTCTTATGGGTTTGAATGAATCTTATTCTGCTATACGTGGTCAAATTCTTCTTATGCAGCCCCTTCCCGTTGTTGGGAGAGTTTATTCCATGGTTCTCAATGAAGAGAAACAAGGAGATTTGGTTGTCTCAAAAGAGGTCATGATAGCAGCTGCCAGGAGGAATTATTCTGGTAACAATTCATCAAACAAGGCAAAGGGAAAATTGCATTGCAACCATTGCAATAGGAACAACCACACCATTGATAGATGCTTTCATTTGCATGGCTTTCCACCTGGACACAAATACCATTAAAGGAATGAGCAGGAGGGAGGAAAGAAAGAGTCATATGCAAACAACTCCCAATTTGAGACTCCAAGTTTCACTCATGAACAATATCAACAACTCTTGGCCCTTTTAAACAATGGTAACACTCAGCCAAAGGCAAACGTTACAGGTCTATTTGCTCCATCTTGTCTCTCATGCCATATTGATTCTACAATTTCCAACAAATCGATCATTGATAGTGGTGCTACAGACCACATTGTTTCATCATCTGATATATTGCATGATAAAAAATTTCCTTCACATTCCTTTTTTTAAATTACCCAACGGGAAAAAGGCACAAATTACTTCAATTGGTTCAACTAAACTTGGCTCAGATTTCACTATTGGAGATGTCCTTTGTGTTCCTTACTTTTGTGTCAATTTGTTATCTGTCAGTAAAATGACTAAATCATTAAATTGTTCAATCTCTTTCTTTGCTGATTTTTGCCTTTTGCAGGACTTGGCAACGAAGAGGATGATTGGTTTGGGGAGGCATCATAATGGTCTCTATTACATCTCCACAAGTTTTTCATTACAAACAATTCCGCCCACTCCAAAGGTCAACAATACATCACAATGTGATCTTTGGCATAGACAAATGGGTCATCCATCCATACACCCTATGAAGCATCTTGCTCAATCAGTTTCTAAAATTTCTGTCTCTTCTAATAAAGTTTGTGATATTTGTCCTTTGGCTTAACAAACAAGGCTTTCTTTTGGTTTGAGTTCTATTTCTACCGTTGAACCGTTTGAATTAATTCATTGCGATATTTGGGGAGCCTTTCAAGTTCCCTCTCATTCAGGTGCTTATTATTTTTTGACCATTGTTGATGATTTTTCTAGGTATACATGGATATATCTCATGCGTTACAAATCGAAAACGCAAAATTTATTAATAACTTTTTTTGACTTTGTTGACACTCAGTTTAATTGAAAAGTTAAATGATTTCGAACAGATAATAGGAGTGAATTTTTTTCAATGCAAATTTTTTTTAATGATCATGAGATTATTTATGAGCATAGCTGTGTTTCTACACCCCAACAAAATGGTGTTGTAGTGCGCAAACATCGCCACATCTTGAATGTAGCTAGAGCCTTAAGATTTCAGTCCTACGATCCATTACCTTTTTGGGAGGAGAGTTTACTAACTGCCGTTTATCTCATAAATCGCTTACCTACCCCTCTACTTTCAACAAAAACACCATTTGAAGTTCTTCACAATCGGCCACCCACTTATAATCATTTGCGAGTGTTTGGATGTTTGTGTTTTGTCACCAATATCCAACCTAAAAATAAATTTGATAAACGTGCTCGAAAATATATTTTTGTTGGATATCCTATAGGTCAAAAGGCTTATAAAGTCTATGATTCGGAAACTAAACGGATTTTTACAAGTCGAGATGTTATTTTCCATGAACACATTTTTCCTTTTCAAAGTATTGCAAGAAAAAACAATGAGAGTGAATTGCAGGTATTGCCATTACCATTACCTGACCAAGATACCATATCTGAGCCACAAAACTCTCAAGAGCCCTCTAATGATAATATCACTGTTGCAGAACCTACTACATCTACCTCACCTCAACTTATTCAACCCAATCAACCTGTGTTAAGAAAATCTGAACGCATTCGTCAACCATCTGTTTTGCTACGAGATTTCCGTTGTTCACAGACCATGTTGCTGCCCTCAAACCAACCATCATCTTCAATGTCAAAGTCAGGTAAAGGTACCCGTTATCCCTTAGCAGATTTTATTTCTTATAAAAATTTGTCTCCCTCTCACCATTCTTTTGTTGGTAGCTTCTCCTGTTCTGTTGAACCTAACACATTTGCCTAAGCTAAGAAAGGCCCTAAGTGGAGAGAAGCCATGAATTCTGAAATCCAAGCATTAGAAGACAGTGGTACATGGACCCTTACTTCTTTGCCTTATGGAAAGAAGCCAATTGGGTGTAAGTGGGTTTATAAGATCAAGTATAATTCGGATGGTTCCATTGAACGCTACAAGGCAAGACTCGTCGTCAAGGGTTATACTCAAGTTGAAGGGTTGGATTACAATGAAACATTCGCTCCAGTTGCCAAACTTGTTACAGTTCGTTGTCTACTTGCCATCGTTGCTACCCGTAATTGGTCTCTCCACCAACTAGATGTTCAGAATGCTTTTCTCCACGGTGACCTTGATGAGGAAGTCTATATGCTTTCACCACCCGATTACAGTCGACAGGGGCAGAACATAGTTTGTCGACTAAACAAATCACTTTATGGGTTGTGATGTAGCGGAAGCTCTGTCGAGAAAAACCTGCGTAAAACGATTAGAAACAACCTACTAAAGTTCCGTTGATTTGCGCACAAATACCGGAAAGTTAGGCTTCAATTCGTTGATTCACGATGAATACCGAAATTGGAATAATTAGAGAAAACTCTAAAATTTTATAAATCAAAAGCTGAATGGCCAATTCGGCCTACATCATTATTTAAAGCAAAATAAATCCTAAACCTAATCGAATTCCTTGGAAAGCAAGAAAACGACTTAAAAACGGAAATTTACCAAAAAAGGCAAAAACAAAATTAAAGCAAAAACTAATTCTACTGAGAATCCTAAACACTCCAGAATTGACGGAAGTCGATTCGGAATTGGGAAACTCAAATTATTGCGAAAAATAAACTTTCCTAAAACGGCAAAAATTGCAACTTCAAGGCCTAAACGACGGAATTTGCCTAAAAAAGGACGTGCTTACGCAGCAAAGCTTCGTAGTAGTTCCGGAAACGCCGAAACGCATCAGCTGTCAAAATTTCAAATCATTCTGATTCCGCCGCCCGGGTTTAGCCTTACTTGGTTTGTTTCAAATCCCACCCCTCCAAATAATCTAATGTCAGTTGATCCGCCGCATCAGGTTGAAACAGGCTTCTCGAAACTGGTATTCAAAGTTTTCTATGGCTATTCGAAAAGTTGGATATAAACAATCCATGGCAGATTATTCACTTTTCACATGGGTATGTGGAGACTCATTCACTGTTGTATTAATTTATGTAGATGATGTGATCATTACAGGGAATGACTCCGTTGCTATAGATGCTCTGAAAAATTTTCTTCATAAACAATTTCAAGTTTTGCGATATTTAAAGGGGACACCATGACAAGGTTATTTTTTTCCAGCAAGAATGATCTTAATTTAATTGGGTATTGCGATGCCGATTGGGGAGGTTGCTCTACTACAAGAAGGTTAGTATTTGGATATTGTGTTTTTCTTGGGACTTCTCTGATTTCTTGGAAGACAAAGAAACAAAACTACTGTTTCTCGTTCTTCGGCGGAAGCTGAATACAGGGCAATGACAGCAATTACATGTGAATTTACTTGGTTAAGATACCTCTTACAAGACTTACAAGTTACTGTTCCGGGTCCTGCCAAGTTATACCTGTGACAATCAAGCAGCACTACATATCGCAGCAAATCCCGTCTTTCATGAATGAACAAAACATATTGAAATGGATTGTCACGTGATCAGAGACAAAATTCAATCAGGTCAAATTACTACTGCCTTCACGCCATCACACACTCAATCAGCAGACATTTTTACTAAGCCGCTTGGCAAGGCGCCCTTTCATTCACATCTTCGCAAGTTGGGCATTTTGAACATTCACGCTCCAACTTGAGGGGGAGTGTTGAAGATCAATATGGGAAGATGTTGATCCTCATAACAACAGTCAACTTTCCTTTAATTAGTAGTAATATAATTGATTTGATCGACATGTAAATAGCTTAATTTTCTCCCCTGTTTTAGCAATAGAGATTGGTGCTAGTTGTCAAATATGTAATTTCTTGTTTTATTATTTTCCTTTTGAGTTGTATATATACGAGAGTTTCTGTATAGAATTAATAAGAAGAAATATTTTCTTTTTCAAAAATCCCTTCCTTATTTTTTTACAAAATCGGATGAATGAAATAACTTAAACTTATGCAAGAGACGGAGAAATTATTAATATGCTTACTTGAAATACGAGTTATCGAAAATGAGTGGGTTGGTAGTCCAGGCTCCCTCAAACCCAGAACGCTCCTTGTGGCACCTACCCTTTAAAAAAATCGTCACAATACCAATAGTAAAATTCAATATGGAGAGCTTAGAGGGTGAAAATTGGCATCATGTTTTGGTTCATATTAGAAATATATATTCCATGTTTGCATACAGACCAGGGTGTGACCTCCGGATAAGGCAACGATATCCTTTTCGCTCAAACCCATGTGGCCAAAGACATCCCTCAAGTGGTCTGAACCTGAAGTTACAACAAAAGATTGTGAGAGACTGAGAGTCATTCACTTCGTGATAAGATACTGTCATGATTTAAGCGCTCACCAACTAACCGACCTTTCGTGGCAGCAGGCAAGCGACCTTCTTTTGCAATTTAGATGACACTTTAGAACTTAATGTAGAAATGTTGATACCAATTTAGCATGAAAAATTGAATCTATGCGATTGGATGGAGTAATTCGTTTGTAATACTGATACTCAACTAAAATTTGTTTGGCTACTATAGACAATCATTCTCACATTACTAGCTATATAAATTAATTGGCATAGAAAATAAAAGCTTTCAAAAATGATTAAACATCAGCTTAGAAATAAATAAATATACAGATAATTAGCATATATGAAGAAATTCATCACTCACCGGGCTTCCTGGGTGGAAAGGAATATCAGGCCCTCCAGTAATTTCAACAGCAACAACTCCAGCTAACTTCAATAGATATATACCACACACATGAAAAATATATTAACCGCGTGATCGTGATCCTGACTCAGTAACATTACAGTGTGACTCAAAACCTGGATAGTACAAGCTATAAATTGAAATACCTGGTAGAAATCTGCATAGGAAAAGATTGGAAACCGGTCTTTGATGGGCTCCAAAAGCCTCACAGCAACTTGGCCACGTGAGCAAGCTCATCCGGTTGCCTTATCGTCCCAAACGGCCCTCCTGTCTTCGTATGCTGTATGCAATCAAAAGTTCCAGCTGAGTGAAATCTGCAACACAAAAAACACCATTTACACGCGCACATGTACACATAGATAACACACACACACACATACAATATTATAAATTTATAAACCAAAAATTAAAAAAATAAAATTAAAAAAAATAGCTAGAGAGAAATTACGTACGCTACACGCAGAATGATAGGAGCACAGTGCTTCTCTGCAATGAGTCCTCTTAGTTTCCTCTTACATTTTTCCACTGCTTTCTAGTACTCTTCACTCACTTTTGGATAGCACTTTGTCCCCATTTTTTGTAACGGTTTTTTTGAATCACTCTCGTTAACAGTCACGAAATCAAAAACACAAACCATTTCTCTGAACTAATTTATCATACGCACCCGAAGAAAAGAATTAGTTGTTTACCTTCGAAAGTAAAATGAGATTGCTTGCTATATGATCAAGAAGAATATTCTAGCTTTCGTTTTAGGCCGTTTGATCTGTTTCTGTTTAGGTGGGCGGCTGCAACCATAATTGGACAAGTGTAAGTCTAATAATAGAGTAATATTATCCGTCATAAATAATTAACCCAAATTTCAATCAAATGATGCAGTAAATGAGTTGTCATCAGATCATCCCTCCACACAAGTGAGTTGGCACTCGTAAAGAAACCAAAAACTATTGGTGATTTTTCAAGGTAGACCAATGCTGATACATTTTTTTTTTTTTTTACAGTGGCCAATGCTGATACATGTATGTGGAGAAAATCAATTCCAACATTGTTCTTAAATAAAATTATTGAAATGATTTATACAAATACATAGGGCCGCGTCAAAAAATATCATGATACACCCATTTTTCTTCGTACACCTATATTAAAATATTAAAATTTTATTTTATTTTCTATACCCTTCAAAATATATAGTGTTTTTGATAAATTTAAATATATATATATATATATATTTTTTCATTGCACTCATTTTTCTCATTGTATCCATTTTAGGCTTAGATAAATAAATTAAATGTACACCAATCTTTTTCACATGAGAATAAAATAGACTAATAGAGTCTATTAAGGGCTGAAACAAGAGTGAATTTTCAGCCAAAATAGAGTACTATAGATGGTGAATGAGAAGAAAATGGAGTCTATAAAGTAAGTGGAATGAATGGTGAGATGGATTTTTGGTAGATTTCAGCTCTAACGGTCAAATCTAGTGTGCCTTTAATTTGTGAAGTTACTCATTTTCTTGTAGCTAATTACGAAAACTAGAGTTTCGATGATTTCGATTTCAGGTACGAAACCGAATCTATTGAAACCACAAAAAAAAGTTCTTTAATGAAAGAACGGTTGCCATTTTTTTAATTTACACTTTATATTACATTAAACTTGTATTCTATACTATCCTCCAGAGATTTCTGGAAGAAAAAAAAGTAACTAGTTTGGGACGAAGATTTCTATACTATCCTCCAGAGTTTGCAGCAAATCAAATGTCCCACTGTTCTAAACAATATAAGCTTCATTCATTTCCAAAGAAAGAAACAAAAACATGAACAGATGAGACCCACACGAAGGTTACCAGATCATTTGCAAACTCAAAAATTTACAAGTTCATAACATTAAAAGATTTCTTTTAACATCTCAATGATTCTTTTCTTTCCTTAAAACTTATATATAGCAACTTGATTCATATCCCAGCTATCTAGTCCTAAGCTACAACAAAGAATATGATCAGAGAAAATGGGAGAAAAATGAAAATTATGTGCTTGTACATGAACAAGAACTATCTAGCAGTCGGTCGCACAATTGAGTCACCTAATGAAAGGTAATTTTCAGTTCCGCCAATATCCAGAGAACTCATGTTGAGTGAAGAATGAACATAATTTTTTGACATTTCATCCGAATTACCTTCTCTTCTTTTTGCAGCTTCCCTTTCAATTAAGATGGCATCTTGGACGTCCTTGAGAACTTCTGAGATTGACGGCCTCATATTTCCATGAGGCTGGACACACATCAAAGCCTTTTCCGCTACCTTCCACAGTGCCTGGATGTCATATTCATCCCGTATCATCGGATCAATGATTCCTTGAATGTCACCACTCTCAATGTGCATCTTTGCCTGTGGTAAAAATAAACAAAGCAACTGACATGTGACCACAGGCTAATACATGAAAAAGAAGGAAGTTTCAGCAAAACGCGAAGTGCAAATAACTTTTTTTGAGAGTACATCGAACCATTGGCAAAATCGGTCCTTTCTTTACATTTTATCCACACCACATATCATATTCATATAGTAGAATTCAGTTTGTTCCCCAAAAGCAAATACCCTAAAGTGCAAATTAATAAAATTAACATTTGGACAATTTGATCGTTACCCATTTTAGACTCGGTTTTACATTCCTATATTCACTCTAGAGCTGATTATTTAGTTAAAGAGTTCAGGGGAATGTACTATATATCTTGCCTCTGAATGAACTAACCAAACTTACCCATTGGACTATGTTACGGCAATTAACACCAAAGCTTTCATTCGATATGGCTTCCTGACCAGATATCAGCTCAAGAAGAATGACACCAAAACTATAAACATCACTCTTGTCCGTTAACTGTTGTGAGATATAATACCTGCATATCATGGGAAGAAAGAAATATATCAGCATAATGGTGTCAACATTGTTTAACACAATTTAGACCCAAGGCTTTCATTCGAGTTGGAAGACACATAATCGGTTAAGAGAAAACAGACATGCTGTGACAGAGGCCAAAGAAAGAAATTGTGTTGTTTAGGATGTCTTAATTGGTATTTCCATTGAATAAGTGTCATTAAAACTATAGTCATGTCACAAAATTAAAGCTACGCTTACTTGTTTGATTGTGTGTTCATATGCTTGAATTTGTCTAAAGGTCAATAACACCCGAAACAAAATGCATTCAGTGATTCATGATCATACGATAACAACAAAAGTAACATCAATATGGTTAATTAAGTCAACGATGAAATGTAACAAGATCTCGAGCACAAAGAGGAAGGATTTAATAAAGATGGGCCTTACTCAGGATCTAGATATCCTACAGTGCCTCGTACTGCGCTCGAGACATGAGAGGCTCCATCTACTGCAAATTTTGAAAAACCAAAATCCGAGACCTTTGCTCTCATGTGTTTGTCAAGAAGAATATTGGTGGTTTTTAAATCTCTATGAATAATGGTCGGAACACATCCTGTATGAAGGTATTCAATCCCTGAAAAGTGAAAATGCACAAGAACAAAAAGATTTATTTCAATTATTCCAACAAAAAAAAGAGAGAGTTCTAACAACTTCATTTCTTAGCTTATAAGTTATAACAAACCTTTTGCTGCATCTTCAGCAATTTCAAGGCGTTTGATCCAATTAATGCTTTGGCCACTTGTCAATACACCTACCAACATTCATGCACCAGTCACTTTTCAAAATTCTAACGATTCAATATGAAAACGCATGAACTTACCGTAAAGATGTTCCTTCAAGGTTCCATTCTGCATGAACTCATAAACAAGCATACTTCTTCCTTCTTCTTGACAATATCCAAAAAATTGTACTAGGTTTCTGTGATGTATCCTTGAAAGAAGATTCACCTATGTCAAACAGAAACATGGGTCAATCTACATATCTTCATCTTTGAGTCGCTAACTTCAATTCATACCATTTAATACAGATTATTTATTCAAAAAGCAAAGCAAGACTAAGTTATTAATAGAATTATCTATCGATAGCATTGATATCAGAGAAATCTGTTACCCTCCAAAATAGAAGTCGGACGACTGACCTATACTTTCATGACCTAACTTTCAGATTATATTTGATAATGCATCTACACAATCTAACTTAGTTTATCAGGAAATGCTGGCAACAAGTTATATTGTTATAAACTTATAATATGAAAATAAATACAATACAATACAATCCAGGATTTAGAGCAGAAAGAGTTTAGCATCAGTAAGGACAAATAGACTTTTTCAGGCTAGATTTCAGAATAAGGTTCAATAATGTAAAAAGTTACCTCATTTGAAAATTCTCTCTTTCCCTGGCAGGAATTACTGGTTAGAACTTTGACAGCAATTTCCTTTCCATCTTTCAATTTCCCATAGTATACAACTCCAAAACCCCCAGAACCAATTTTCTTTTCAAACGATTTGGTAGCCTCTTCAATATCAGACAATGTGAAGCAATGCGCAGCTTCTGAAGGAGAATCACTAGGGGAAGAAACTGGCCTTTGAACAGGAAGAGAATGCCGAACATGGTCTAAAAAAATTAATTCAATTAAACATGTTGAGATATTAATTACTCGACATAAGCCTCAAAATTGTTCCATACTATACCTTGATCATAATGGCTTTTCTTTCCTTTGCACAAGAATAAGCAAGATACAATAGTAGCTATTAGCAAGACAGCAGCTCCAACAGTTGAACCAATAATAATGTTAAGGAGCATAACTCTTTTACCCCGCCCATGAAGGCCAATGTTTCCAGAGTAGCTGTCAGTTAAAAAAAGTGGTGGTCAAGACATAGAAGTATTATACTTACAAAGACACAAATGATCAAGAATAAGAATTTGGGTACAACAACCACACACACATATTTGAAAGGCCAGAGGATGAATAGTTTCATATAATGTGGATCTGGAGACAGCACTTTAAATCATCCTAAAAGATGAAACCAGATTTAATGTGCAGTCGGTGTTCTATGCTTAAACAGACAATCACCTAATAATTTGCTATTTTAACATGCAGAAACATGGAAAAGAATTCTATGCCTCTCAGACACGGCTAATCAAAATAGAATCATTCATCAAATATAAAACTAGTGTCTTTGTTTTTCAACACTGATTGCAATCCATCAAATATAAAAAACTAAAGGTATGAATTAAATTAATGTTGAACAGTTTAACAGCCTTCCCTAAACTAATAATTAATTGCCAACAATATAACACAACATATTAACACGGCACTTGATGCACTTTAGTTCTAGAAATTAGAACCATTACTCACTTCAAATCCAAGTTTTTGTTGAGAAGACCCGATGGCACTGTTCCGGATAGCCTATTATTTTGCACATACCTGCAACCACCAAATACGTCAAGTAAATATGCTATCGTTTCCTTGGAATCAACATGACAGAAAAATACATACATACATATATATATATATATATATATATATATATATATTTATATATATAATAGCACCAACGATTTTTTTTTTTTTGAAACAGCAAATATTAGAAACAGACCAAGAAGGCCAGGAAGCTACAGCAGAAAGCACAGAGCGACAACAGCCAACAACAGAGTGCCAACCGCGCACACAAGCAAAAACAAACAACACAAAAACCAGGCAACAACCGAATCACCAATCACCCCATTCCAAGAAGTCCCCAGACTTACTTGAACCCATCTTAGCTAAGCTATCCACAAACGAGTTGAAAATCCTCGAATCGAAAACAACTTTAATACAACCAGCCGCTTTTAAACTATCGCGAATCTCGTAAATGATCTGAACATGCTCAATATTCCCAAAGTCACCATGGTTCACCCATGCAACAGCAGTCTTAGAATCACTCACCACCATTATTTCGCGATTTCTCAGGGTAGGACTAGACAGAACCAGCTCAACCGCTCTTTTTATGGCCCAAAGCTCAGCTGTATTCGAATCCAGGATACCCAAAAAGTAAGAGAAAAGACATAGCACCTTACCATTTGAGTCCCTCAGAACTCCTCCGATACCAGCCAGCCCAGGCTTTCCCAACACAGAACCATCCACATTAAATTTGAGGATATCAATATTTGGAGGAATCCAGTCCTCTAACTTAGAACGATTCTTCTTCTTGTGCTCCACACAGAGGACTTTAATTTTCCGCATCAGAGTATCAGCTGGTTCCTAACCTTCCCCCAAATTTTTAAACCACCAGATGATCCGAAATACATTATTCCATCACCTTAAAGTCGATTAAAGTCTAAAAATGTATTAAAACACTTCTGCAAGGTATTATAATTTCATTTGATCAGTCAACTGCCAATGATAACTGATAAACAAGTTCTCATAACTTACAATTTCCTCAAATTTGATAGGTTCGCTAGAGAGGAAGGCAGCTCACCCGTCAACTGATTGTTCTCCAGATGACTATATCAGACAAAAATCTCAGTTAATGATTAGTTAAATATTTTGATAGGAACCATTATTAAGAGAGCATGTCATCAGAATTTACATGATCTTCAAACCTGGGCATATACTAAAATCAGGTATCGAACCGGTCAATGAATTCCCATCAAGCCATCTGTGATCAGAAAGATAGATAAAATAACAGAAGGAGGTTCAATTTTATGCACTTAACATTAAAAAATATGCTACCGTCTAAAAACACAAGAATGCAGAGTGATACTTACAACTCAACTAACTTGCTCAATTTCGTCAAGTCTGAAGGGATGTCCCCTTTCAAATTCTTGCTAGATAAGTGGCTGTACACCAAGCATAGAAAATTTGTTGCAATATCAGTGACATTTCTTCCAGATATCGTATTGGACAAGAGCAGGATGCTATATACAAGACATAAAACCTCACAAGGGATGAATCATTACATTACAGTAATACTTGGTCGTGGATCCGAGTTACACTGCAGCCATGACCATGGAACGGGCAGGCACGGGTCGCCACCTTCTTGAGCCCAATCAGCTGATGAGTCGAGTGCAATTACATTTGCTATAGCTCCTCCTGTAACTCAAACGAACCTAATCAGATATGCCGTCCTTAGAGCTTCAAAAGTTTACATTAAAGTATGACATCAACACAATTCTTTCTTTCTTTTTTCTAATAAAAAAAAAATATATCGGCATAAGCAGACGTGCATTCCAGTGATCTCTATGCACCCAAGTTAGCCATAATTGTACTTACCATCTAAGGAACCATCATTCCTCTCTAAAATACTGTTGATCTCCATAGCATTCAAAAGTGGACCCCTGGAAGAATCAGCAGTTTTCCTGAGTTTAAACGATAGTACAAATGGCAGAGATATGTTACGGAATCCTGGCTGATAGACACGATTTTTTCCTTGAACATTTTCTTGGATATTAATAATAGGTTTGCTGAGTTCAGGAAGCTCTGAGAGCACTAGCCTGAATTTCCTGGACTCGTTTAGTTCCAAATCTTCAATTTCTGCAAGGTAGAAGTAGGCCCAACCAAAACCAGGAAAACCATCCAAATTTAACCTATAAGTTAATGATCCATTTGTACCAACTACCGCAGTCTGCATCACTTTTTCAGGTGGCATTTCCTCTCTGTTCGTAACGATTGGCAATTTGGTTGACACTTTCACCGTGCCAGCAGCAACATCAACTAGGTAATTTGCTTTCTTCAGAAGATCAGATTTCCATATTCTATCGAATGGGTCGTCAGGATACCTGAAATCAGAGAAAACACGTCATTCTATAGCTTTTTTTGGTGTGGACAAATTCTCTTAAGAGTGAAAAAAGTTTACGACAATATTATAGCTTTTACAGTTAACCTTTTAAAATCTTATGGGAAAAACTATATTGCTGGATATTAAAACAACTTAAATTATTTTATTTTAATTCCCATGTTTCATGCACATTAATTTATTCAAGCATTCCGATGAAGATATACTATAATATATTATTATTAACTACATAATATGAGCATACCTAACAGGAGCTTCACTATCTGCACCAAAATTAATTCTTTGAGAGACCTTGAGGTAAAAACGATCTTCATATAGTGTACCATAAACTGAACCATTGAATTGTCGGAGCTCAAGGGTAGAAATGAATGGCTGCCCAGTTGCAGCATTTGACAAACACACATCAATTGTAGGACTTGACGCTAGAAAGATTAGTTCCCGCACCTCTATAGTAGTAGTATCCGAAATTTCAATAGTAGACCAATGAGTAGCCCCAAAGGATATGTCGAATTTCGGATAAACATTATTGCTGTCAAAATCACCATAAAAGAACGTTGCTCTTATGAGATACCTAGTCCTTGTTTCGACATTAAGCTTGTAACAGTACTTCCTGGAATCAGCAGGAAAAAGTCTCATTGACGTATACTGCTTCCTAGTCTCATTTTCAGTATATATATCTTTTGCTTCTCCATAAATAAGATAATCATCAGGTGTCCAATTAAGTCCAAGTTCATCGGTGTAATTTTCTTTACCCCCACAGTCCAAACTCACAAAACCTGCTTCACATTTTCAAATGTGTTAGCAATATTAGCACATAACAAATACAAAATTTTCAAGACTCTATTGAGAAGCTTACTTTGCCAGTCAAGTACTTTTATTTCACTTAACAGGGAGGAAAAATGAAATACTCAATAGAAAAATAATTAAGCAATTGACACAACTTTGAGATTGCCGAAGCCAAACTTCAAGATTGGAATGTATAGATCACAAATTATCATACATGACAGACAAAGTTGACCATATCTCTTGCCTTATGTTGTTGATTACCAACTTATCAAAGCTAGTGAAATAAATGTAACTCTATTATATGCACCAATTTCTGGAGAAACAAACAGCTGTTTGTACTATTTCCGTATGGACTAATTTTAGGCATAATTGCATGCATATAGAACTTTTACCCATAATTGCACAAACATCCACTGCCGTTAGTTGACTTCCGTTAACTCTAACCGTTGACCACAATTTTAACCCACAATGAATAAAGCGCCCCTAGTTACCCATTTTATTATTTAAATTAATAATTAAAAAATGAAACAAAAAAGACAAAGAAAACAAAAAAATCAATCATTTTTTTTCTCTTTCATTTTCTGAACCCCCAAACACAATCCAAAAATAAACTTAACAAACAAAAATCAAAACTCAATCCCAGAAATCAAAACCAAAACTCAAATCCTCCAACAACAACCAAAAAACAAATCCACAAATAAAAACTCAAATCCATCAATTCCACAACCAGTTAACAATATCAATTTAAAAAAAAAATTAAAAAAATTAGAACTTCAATGGTGGATTTTTAACTTTCTAGGTTGAAGTTTTAATTTTTTTATTATTATTTTTTTTAATTATTATTTTTTTTTTTAAATAGGTGTGGTTAACTAGTTGTGGTATTGATGTATTTGAGTTTTTATTTGTGGATTTGATTTTTGGTTGTTGTTTGAGGATTTGAGTTTTGGTTTTAATCATTGTGGATTAAAATTGTGGTCAACAGTTAAAGTTAACGGATAACTAACGGCAGGAGACGTTTGTGCAATTATAGGTAAAAGTTTCATATGCATACAATTATACCTAAAATTAGGGGACGTTTGTGCAATTAGTCCATTTCCGTATTAAAGCTAGTGAAATCACGCCTCATCGGGCGGAATGGATAATTGTATCAGTAAGGAGATAATTGAATTAACAACATATTGATAAAACTCTTTAAATTTAAATCCGGTGTCCTTCAGTTCACCCTAATTTGTAACTATTCATTTGGATTATAATCAGACAGTTCTAGGACCTTACAAGATTATATACCCGTACCAATGGTGAATTGAAAGTTTAAAATGTATGCTTTTGATAAAAGCTTAATCAAATTCATGTCACACAAGCATACATATTACAAAGCTAAGACAGTAATTCTCAGTATTTTCAGTTGTTGAAGCTTCTTTCATTCAATTTTCGTTACTAATTAGACAAAATTTGTCTACAAAGATTGTAAAAAATCGAACATGGCGTTTGACAATTTAGAAATAGAATAGTTAATATTAAATCACTAGAAAATATACACAGAGATATCAAAACTCAAAAGTAGCATTAGTAGTTAAAAATCAATGTCGCCGCAGATATATCTAACACAACCAAAACAAGAACAGATAAATTCCCAATAATCATATTTAAATTTCTATAAAGTACAAATACACTATCATAACAATAACACAAATACAATAATAGAAGAAGAAGAAGAAGAAGAAGACACTGCAAAATATGGAAAGTACATGAGATATGCAATACCAAGATTAATTTCGAACCTCGACGCAATAAAAAGGAAAAACAGAGAAGAAGAAGAAGAAGAACATGAGATATACAATACCAACATTAATTTCGAACCTCGACGCAATAAAAAGGAAAAACAGAGAAGAAGAAGAAGAAGAAGACACTGCAAAATATGGAAAGTACATGAGATATGCAATACCAACATTAATTTCGAACCTCGACGCAATAAAAAGGAAAACAGAGAAGAAGAAGAAGAAGAAGAGATATGCAATACCAACATTAATTTCGAACCTCGACGCAATAAAAAGGAAAAACAGAGAAGAAGAAGAAGAAGAAGAAGAAGAAAAAGAAGAAGACACTGCAAAATATGGAAAGTACATGAGATATGCAATACCAACATTAATTTCGAACCTCGACGCAATAAAAAGGAAAAACAGAGAAAAAAAGAAAAAAATCGAATGTGTTCACTGTTCCAATGATTGTTTATACAAGACGTACCTTGCATCTGAGCAGAGGAGGAGTCCAGGAGAAAACCCAGAGTAACAGAGAACACTAAAAAGAGCAGAGAAAACCATCTCACCATCTCGTTTCTGAACTCAAAACACCAACTCACGATGATAAATAAGAAAGAGACCATAAAAATGGCGGCTAAAAAAAAAAAGCAACCTCTGTATAGAATTAAAGTGAAACTATAAATAATAATAAGAATAATAATAATATATAAAATATAGTGACTCTATTTTCATATTCATTAGAAATATAGAGAGTGAAAAAAATGTGAAACAATTGTCAAGTTTTTGTAGAGAAAGAGAGAGATATATAGAGATTTCTCTGGTCTGATGATTGTGCTTGTGGAAGTGGTCTGGACTATGGGGTCACAAGAGTCACAACACCAACTCTTTTTTGTGTTTCATAACTTTCATTGAAGACCGGAGAGTGAAGTGAACTGCGAGGTGTGACTGTGCGAGGTGTGAGGTGTGAGGTGTGAGGTGGGACCCAAGAAAAAGAGACTGGGGTTTGGGTGGGGTCAGTGTTCAGCTGGAACTAGATGCCGGTTCCGATTACGGTTCGGCAGTTTTTAACTTTTTTTTTTTAAACAAAAAAATAACATTTTACTTAATATATATATATATATTAGAAAGAACATCGTAAAGTATTGGACTGTGGCTCATAACCTTTATCCAAATAAGTATATTTTTCTTTATATTCTTCTCTATTTTATATAAGTTAGTCATCTCTCCACTTTTCTTATTTATCCGATATAGGCTTCCTATTCTAGTTGTTTTGTTTTTCTTTGTTATTAATTGTCGGTGGTGCTGCAAAACCCATAAACAAAGAGTTATACGTCTGTAACAATTATTTAGTTAAAAACTTCATATTTGAAAATCAATTATGTGTTTTGCCTGTCCTTAAGTCCATGAAAACAAATCACATTGAAAATTAACAGGAATGTTGGAAGCTGCATCTCTGGACATGTATCTTAAAATTTTATTTTATTTTTCATAGGCCTAAGGTTCCATAAATATTAATATGATTTAAAATACAAGCTGATGAAATTCTCATGTAGCAGCCAAGATTAAAGGATGAGTGGTATTTCATTTTTTTTAATTAGGTCAACAGATTGCTAAGTTGAAGTTACAGTTAAACTCCAAGTATCCAACTATAAGCCTTTACATCAAGATTGAAACAGATACGATGTACAATATTAGCCACAAGCATGAGATGATTAGGTTGATGCAATCAAGCAGGTTAAGGGCAGCTGACCAATTCTATTGATAAGCTGTGACTTAGCAAAAATTAAATTTTGCTTATTTCTTCCATTCATGATATTTTCCATGGTTATTTCCCAATTCTCATGGTACTATATTGTCTTGTACTTGATTGAAAGTACATATATATTACGTGAGTCCGATGCTAACTTTGTGCTTAAAGATAAGCAAAGATTTGAATTTAACAACAAAGAAAAACAAAACAACTAGAATAGAATAGAAAGGATAAGAAAATCTCACATTACATATCGGATAAATAAGAGATGTGAAGAGTGGTATAACCTATATAAAAAGGAGAAGAATGCAAACGAAAATATCTCTATTTGGACAAGAGTTATGGACCATGGTTTAATACTCAAAAAAATAAAGTTAGGAACCGTCGGTTCCAGTCCGGTTCAAATTGGACAGTTCCTTCAGAAATGGAACCGAAACCGGAATCGCCCTGATCCGGTTGTTAAGTTCCGGTTCAGTTCGGCGGTGCGAACTGAACCGGTGTCGGGTCTAGTTGGATCTCTCGTGGTCGTGGACTTGATCAATACCCAAGGACGAGATGGATGGACGAGATTCGATTATGGAGGTTGTGGAGCCCACTACTTTCACATCACAAATTCACCCAATTCCTTTGTTGATTCCGTTTGTTCTGTGTTTCAAGTTTCGACATCCCTGATTAGCTTCGTGTTTTGATCGTCGACGACATCTTCCACTCGTGCAAAGTAAGCGACTGCAACACACTTTCTCTCTCTCTCTACAAAATTTATTTATAGGTTCCAAAAAAAAAAAAAAATTCCAAAACTAAAATGAGAAGATAAAGTTGCCTTTTTTTCATTTGTTTTTTTTTTGTTTTACTTCAATGATAACGAGAGAAAATTCCCCTTTTCATCATTCATAATTTTACCAAATTATTTGTAATTATTTCAGATTTGAATTACTCCTCCTAATGTGTTATATATATACAAAAAATTTTAATAAAATCAAATTAATGATATATGAATAAAACAAACTATAATTGGTGTCTTATTTAAGTGTTCACATTTGAGAAGGTGGCACCATCAAGCAGCTATCATTCATGTGCGTAAAGCCTTAAAGACCCAATAATACAAGCAGTATGTGTTTGCTGAAAGCTGTACTTTTTAACTTTTTATCCTCTCTACTTGTCACTGATCTGGAATTATTTGGAGACCTTCTGTTTGGTTATAATTGCAATTGAGACCATTTTTTACTCTTGACTTCTATTTTATAGGTCCAATTAAATTGCTTTGATATCCAATGTAATTCGGTAGACAGAACCTTATCTGTTATCATCTAAATCAGTGTTAGGTAAAAAAAACCAAACCCAGCAACAACAAAAAAAAAAAAGAATAAGTAAGAATTAAAATTTTACCGTGGTTATTTAATTGAAATTAAAGTTCTATTTCTAAATTCCCTATAACCTTTTTAGTAGCACAATTATACTAATCATGGACTCTATCTAGTATATACTAGTTAATTCCCTTTAAAAAACGTTTTATACTAGTTTTCTAAATTTATACTACATACAAAATAATTGTATTATTATCTCCAATTAGTTAACCTAAGTCTAGTCTATTAAATGAATTAGGAGGGTACACGATTGTCTTATCCGTATCCATTATTATGTGTAAGGTGAGGTATAAGGTGTGTACGGTTGGTGAAAGAAAAATTAAAATAGAAATGGGCTAAAATGTGAAATTTACACGACAATGAAGAAGTTAGAGTAATAACCGAAAATAAGGGGGGCATCTGAGCAAAGCTTCTGATAAAGAATAATATTCTAATACAGCAATTCGGACATTCTATGACTGACAAGATTAGAGTAGTTATGGCATAAATTATATTTTACCAACCAAGAATAAAATTAAATGAAACATGGTTTACACCAAATCATATTGTCTTGTCTACTATTCACTTGTTAATTGGTAGAACGTTGACTTATAATACAAGTAGTCGTGCATTTTATATTCACATATGTAGAAGGAATTCAAATTACATTTTGCCTATAAAATTACAAAGCATGAGGAGACAACCCATCCATGCCAGGAGTTGTGTTTTAAACCGTACTTTATTAATCCGGTCAGTCTTAATGGTCAAACATTACTGTTTCATGTAGCACTCACCAAATAAATTAAACCATATCATATATTTTGAAGATTATTAATTAATATTAATAGAAACCAATTTGAAGAAGAAACCATATCATATATTTTGAAGATTATTAATTAATATTAATAGAAACCAATTTGAAGAAGAGTCAAGCGAGGCGACTTAGAGTTCGGTCTTGTTAAGAGTTTAACAATATTGTTCAATGCTAGGTCATTCAACTTTAATTCTTCAGCGAACGTTAAATCTTGTACTCACAATTTCCACAACTTGACGATTAAATAATAAATAGGGATAATTATCCTGGTGGCTATTAAATTGATGACATATTATCAAAATGACCACTAGATTGAAATTTTTTTCTTAAATGGCCATTTTTTGTAAACTTTGTGATACTAATGACCATTTCATCCAATTTCATCCAATGAGTGATATTTTGGTAAATAAAGGGATGACATTAATTTATTTTAAAAAAAAATTTAATCAATTTTTTTTTTTTTTTTTTTTTTGAAATTCAAAAAACAAAAAAAAACAAAAAAATTGATTTCCAAAAACAATCTAAAATAAATCTAAAAAATCTAAAATAAATCCTTATTTCAGTATTCAACTTTGTTGACAAAGTCACAAAACACAACAAAAAGAAGTAATTACAAAAATTTCTACGTCAATCAAGCTCATATAATCATGTGACTCTCTAAAATGAAGATGGCATAATTGGGTGGCTCTAAAATGAAGATTGAGCTATCTTTAATTTGGCTCGTATTAGAGTTGACGATGGTATGTGAAGAAGACTTAAAGATGAACCAGAATTAAAAAAATTAAAAAAAATTGATACTTAAAAATAAAATTAGGGTTTAAATGTTGGTTTCTTTGATGGGGAAAGTATTTTGATTTATTTAATTTTAATAAAGTTATTTTTTCTCTTAATCATTTTATTTAAGGTTATTTTATTAATAATTTATTTTAATAAAATATAAATATATAAATCATATCTTTGTATAACAGTAGTTACCCTTAAATAAATATATCTCGATTAAATTGATAAGAATAGTCTATGGGATAGAAGATTAAATGAAATATATATTAAAAAGAAATATACAAGTTAGCTAGAAAGAAGAATAATTTAGGCCAAAATGCTATCTTAATATAATTCTAATCTCTTCCGTCAGAATTTAAACAAAATATATTATATTTAGTGTGTATACATATATACACACTAAATATAATAATTCGTTTAAAAAAACGAAAGAAAAAATTGATTTAAAAAAAAATCTAAAATAAATTAATGTCATCATCTTATTTACCAAAATGTCATTCATTAGATGGAATGACCATTAGTGTCACAAAGTTCGTTAAAAATAGTCATTTTAGAACAACTTTCCAATCCAGTGGCCATTTTGATAGTATGTCATCAATTCAATGGTCACTGGGGTAATTATCCCTAATAAACATATTGTATTTCATGGGGTTCTATACTTCTATGAAACTCGTACTGCTAATTATTATTGGATTGAATAAGTAAATATCAATAATATTCCAAAATCAAATAATTCAAATTTCTTTTTCAAATTCTTTTACATGTTTAATTATATTTTAGCATGATATACAAACATAAAATGATATAGACATATAGTTGATCAATCACACTATCCTATTCCTCAAACGATGAAGGTTGTATTAGACTGACGAAATGAGATTGGTTCTACATCTATGTTATTAATGTCGGGACTTGTAAGTTCAAATCGGATCCATCTTCTTAAACTTTAAATTAATTATAATAGTTAAAATTTTTTATTGAATTGGGTTTAGACCTAGGTAAATAAATGCATCGGAAGCTAATGGCTGTCGAATTTGAAGAAAAGCCCATAACTCATTACGCAATAGTCCTGAAGATATGGGCCAAAACCCAAATTTTAGTCGGACCCAGACCTCGTTAAAGCCATCACCATAGAGAAAGTGTCATTAGTTTTTTTTTTTAAGGATATCTATTCGTTCGGAGTTAGGAATTTTTTTAAAAGCTCTCACCATTGATAGAATCAAACCATTGACTTGAGAGCCATTTACCTAAACCCTACATTTGTCCATCTATCAACGAAACTGCACCCCTATTGACGATTGTCATTAGTTATTACCTATTGATGTGGTAATTTCTTACAAATAATTCATTTGAAAAAAATTGAAAATCTACTTACTGGATGATCATAATATTTCGCTAAAAAAATAAAAATTATACTATTTTTGTTCAACAAGATAAGAAATTAGATGATTAACTCATTTTATAAGGGCATAGAGTATAAATAAATGGGTAAATTTTAGATTTCTCTTGGGACACCCTGCCGTAAACAAAATATTTTCTTTGCTCTTACCTGAAAACCAACACATAAGATTACATATAAGATCATTATCAGATTATTTTCCAGTCACAATGCAATACAATATCGCGGGGATGACACGAAGAACCACACATCAAACACCAATATGATGACTGACTTCTCATTGTTAAATTACATGACATTAACCAATTAAGAGGCAATAACCAAAAACATTGCTAGAAAAATGAACAAGAGCTTATAAAGTATAAACAAGGCTCCTCCTGACCACTCTAGAACCAAATACAAGCACAGACCAGCCTATACACAGTTTGATCAATAGAACCAGACAACAGCAACATTTGATCATATACTTTACAAATCCTTACTCTGCATCAGCAAATCTGAAAACATGAAAAAGATGTAGAAATAAATACTCAACATAAGCAACATAAATACAATTTGAAAGGTAAAAGCGAAAAGTGTTGCTTCTCAGTTCTCACTCACCCAAGTTCTGACAGCTTCAAATGAGATTCAACATAATCAGCAAAGAAGGCATCCTCATCCTGCAGGATAGCAGCCACCATTAACACGAAGTTCGACAAACCTTTCAATCAAATCAACGTAAAGATGACAGCACATAAAAACATAAATACTATTTGATAGTCATAAGCAGTACTCACTGCAGCATATTTTTCAACGAGAGGACGGAAAACTGGATCCTCTAGAAGAGCTTTGTCTGACGGCAGCTGAATAAGACCTTCCTTCTCTCCACTAAGCAATTCCCTAGACAAATTAATACACAACAGATCATTAGACAATGTGGCAACAAATCTTGCTAATAGTTTCTACTAGCACTAGTTTTTCGATACACATCAAATCGGATGAATGAAGTAACTTAAACTTGTGCAAAAGACAGAGAGATTATTAATATGCTTACTTGAAATACGAGTTATCGAAAATGAGTGGGTTGGTAGTCCAGGCTCCCTCAAATCCAGAACGCTCCTCGTGGCACCTACCCTGTAAAAATTTAGTGAAAGTCAATATGGAGAGCTTAGAGGATGAAAATTGGCATCATGTTTCAGTTCATATTAGAAATATATATCCCATGTTTGCATACAGACCAGGGTGTGACCTCCGGATAAGGCAACGATATCCTTATCGCTCAGACCCATGTGGCCAAAGACATCCCTCAAGTGGTCTGAACCTGAAGTTAATTACAACAAAAGATTGTGAGAGTCATTCACTTCAATCACAAAAAGATACAATAACAATCATGTCATGATTTAACTTTAGGCTTTCACCCACTAACCTACCTTTGGTGGCAGCAGGCAAGCGACCTTCTGGGGGAGGTTCAGATTTGTCCTGCAATTAAGATGACACTTTAGAACTTAATTTAGAAACGTTGATACCAATTTAGCATGAAGAATTGAAACTATGCGATTGGATGGAATAAATCGTTTGCAATACTCAACTAAATTTGATTGGCTACTATAGATAATCATTCTCACATTAGCTATAGATTAACTGGCCTCGAAAAACAAAAGCCTTCAAAATGATTGAACATCTTAGTTATCAATGAATTAAGTAAAAATTGTAGCAGCAACAAATAAATATGCAGAGAACATATATTGAAAAATTCACTCACCAGTCTTCCTGGGTGGAAAGGAATCTCAGGCCCTCCAGTAATTTCAACAGCAACAACTCCAGCCAACTTCAATAGACATAACACAAATCAAAATATATTAAATCAATAGACAATATATTAAACCATTTCAACAGCAACAACTCCAGCCAACTTCAATAGACATAACACAAATCAAAATATATTAACCACTCCATTATATAAAGACTCGAAATTTGCATGGTACAAGATATAAATTGAAATACCTGGTAGAAATCTGCATAGGACAAAATTGGAAACTGGTCCTTGATGGGTTCCAAAAGCCTCACAGCAATATCGAGACCGTTGTTGGCCACGTGAGCAAGCTCATCTGGGTGCCTGATCGTCCCAAACGGTCCTCCTGTCTTCGTTTGCAGATCAAAAGTTCCAGCTGAGTGCCATCTGCAATACAAAAAACACCAACACGTAGACATGCACACGTACACATAAATAACACACAAGCAATATTATAGCTAGAGAGAAATCAAAGAGAAGTTACTAACGCTAGACGCAGAATGATAGGAGCACAGCGCTTCTCTGCAATGAGTCCTCTTAGTTTCCTCTTGCATTTTTCCACTGCTTTCTGGTACTCTTCACTCACTTTTGGATAGCACTTTTTCCCCATTTTTTCTTTACGATTTTTTCTGCCATATTTTGTAATCACTCTCGTTAACAGTCACGAAATCAAAACACAAACCATTTCTCTGAAATAATTCATCGCACGCACCCGGAAAATGAATTATTTGTTTACCTTCTAGAGCAAATTGAGACTGCTTGCTATATGATCACGAGTTCACGAGATTTTTTGCAACCGATCAGTGTGTTAGAACTAAGAAGCAGAGGAGGTAGTGTGTATATATAAAAGGGAGGCGTGTTCAGGACAAGAAGAAGATTCTAGCGTTTGTTTTAGGCCGTTAGATCTGCTTCTGTTTAAGTGAGCGGCTGCGATCGTAATTGGTGCCGCCTCTACATTTGTGTTTAAGTCTAATAATTGTGAATGGGGCCGCCTCTAAATTTGTAAAGAAACTGAAAGACTATTGGTGTTTTTTTGGGGTGGCCAATGCGGATAAGTGCATGTGGAGAAAATCACTTATTTATTAAAATTTAAACATCGTCTTTAAATAAAATTATTAAAAATACATTAATTAATTAAAACTTAAATATTTTTTATTTAAAATTATACAGATTAAGTAAATGTTATGATAAAAATTAAGAAGAGAAAATTATTGAATTTATTACAAAACTAATCAAATATAAAAATTGTAAAAGAAAAGAAAATATGGAGGTGGCGTTGGCCTCCTGAGGAGCCGAAGCCAGGATTTTGGTTTTAGGGGGACCGTGATAAAAAGAAATTTAAGTTTGTGAAAGACAAATATATTAATATTTAAAAACTAAATTATTAAAAATAAATAAATAAATAAATGTAATACCGTTTAGTCTCATAAATTAATAAATAAAATAAATAGAATTTTTATGAATCAAAATACCGTTCTTTAAAATCTAAAAAATCATTTATAATCAAATCTATACTCATATTTAATTATTGTAATCGAGAATCAATTGCAACATAAAATATATATATACCAAATAGTACTATTTAATTGTCAAATTATTTTGTCGATATTGAGTTCGACCTCGTATTGCAATGTAACAAGCATTAATATCTGGAACATCTATATTGCATGTTTTACAAAATGAACTTACTACTTTAGTAAATAATTTATTACACCCGATATTTCTTAGTGACCATGGTTAATAATCTTCATGATATTCATTCATTAGACACGTTATTAAATAGGAACATATGAATAATTTATTCTTAAAACGGTTATGGTCATAGGCTCATAGTTGCTGATGTTTCCTCACATCAAACTTTCTTAGATATATTGGTTGTATAAGACTTTAAAGGATAATAATTATATTTATAATTTAAAAAATGATGTAATGGATCAGATATATCTTTACCTATATAACATATTATGATAATATTATACATGGAAAATTTATTGAAAATATTTTGGTTAGGGGGGCCATGGCCCCTATCGACCCCTGCCTATCTCCTCCTCCGCTGAGGAGGGCCTCCTCCATCCCGATATGGAGGTTTTGGATTTTGAGAAGAGTCGTGGGCGCATGTGATCCTTCTGTATATAAACGGTTTTTATTTTTTTATTTTTTTATTTTTTATATATAATTATTTTATAATATTTTTTCTAAATTTAAAAGAACTAACACTTTTTTTTTTTTGAAAAAGATATAATTGATAATACGTGTGTTGTGCTTACGAGTTATAATGTTTTGAAAGTTTTTAACAAAAATAATATTAATACATAAAATAAATATACTTAGAGATAAAAAGAGATGCAACTTCCCCCTACATATTTTAGACATTCCCCTACACAAAAAAAAAAACCGGTAATACCAACTCCTTAGTCAACTAATCCTCTTATCCATTGAGTTAAGGATAATCCATAAAATACATCTATATAAATACGATTATATGACCAGAGTTGTGCACGTCCGGTTTAGTTCAGCTAATCCTCTTATCCTCTGACTTAAGAATAGTAAATAAAATACATCTATATAAACACGATTATATTACTAGAGTCGTGCACATACGGTTTTTTCACAGCAAAAATATCATAACTCCAGTTAAAATACACAAAACCCCATATGACTATATGAGAAACTTCAAATTTCCAATCCAAGCCCAACAATACATTTTTATTCTCTTATGGCCCGAATGCCAGAATCCAAGCCCACAGAATATATAGATTCCACATACAACGGCCCAAAAAGAAGGAAAAAAAGAAGTTAATTTCGCAATTATCAGGAAGTAGAAGGGCAAGTAGAGAAAAAAGAGAATAAATTTAGTGACAGGTAAGGGTACGCAGGAAACAACATCTACTACAGCAACAGCAATAGCTACAGCTCCTCCATTACCAACAAAACCCATCCGATTGTGTGTGTGTTGCCTTTTCATTTCACATTTATCTCTCACAAAAAGAAGAAAAAAAAAGAAAAGGAAAAACAGAAGAACCTCCTCTCTCTATCTCTCTATCTCGTTAGTGCAATCTAATCATCTTCAAAGAGATTCCACTATATCTGCTTTTTTCGCTTCCTCACTGTAAGTCTTCTGTTATCTCTATAGCTCGATTCCGCGTGAAATAATTAATCTGTATGACCAGATTCGCATTTTGGATCATCGAACCGCAACAGAATATCTGAAAAAGTAGATAATTATTTGAGTCATCGTTGAATTTATCTGTACCTTTTTGGATTTGGTACTCAAAATTAGTTCCGATTTTCGAATCTCGAATGTTTGTTGTGTGCGTGTGGATGTGTTTATTTATTTATTATTTTTTTCCATTTCTTTTTTAATAATTTGTTAATTATTTTGGATCGAAGCTTTAGGTGTTGACTGTTATCATGAAGTCGATGGATGAGTGAGTGAAGTATTTTTCCGTCAGTGGAGTTGAGTTGTGTATATTCTCTTTAGTATTTGGTCTGGTAGTAACTATAGAAGAGCCGATTACTGGTTGTGAGTTGTGACATAAGCAGTGGTTTATAAACATGAAAAATATACAGTGAATATGAGGTCATTGCTGCCAAATGTTCATCCAATGAAAGATGAAATATGTTTTGACGGATTGTGTACATGGTTATGAATGTCATTGTATATAACAGAGTGATGGGCTGCGAGTTTTTTGTATTGTTTTGGCAGTGTGGAGTCTCGTTGGCATGTTGAATGTTCTTATGTGTGTGTGGAACTGTGGATATGTTCATTTGTTGTGTTTTTAATTTTTTTTCCCATTTTTTTTTTATAAATTTGTTAATTATTTGGATCGAAGCTTTAGGAGTTGACTGTTATCATGAACTCGCCGGATGAGCGAGTGAAGTATTTTTGTCAGTATATATATATACACACACACACACACACTCTTTTGTATTTGGTCTGGTAGTAACTATAAAACAGTTGATTACCGGTTGTGACATAGTGGTTTATAAACATGAAATATGAGGTCATTGCTGCCAAATGTTCATCCAATGAAAGATGAAATATGGATTGTGTACATGGTTATGAATGGCATTGTATATAAAAAAGTGATTGTCTGCAAGTTTTTTATATTGTTTTGGTAGTGTGGAGTCTCATTGACATGTTAGAGGAACTCTTTCAAAATTGTAATTGACTGATTCTTAATTACTGAATTATATTGGCTAGGAATCATTGTGATGGAATGAAATTAGTGTATTCAGTTTCCTTGACCCCTGTGGTTGATGAACACAGTTTGAATAATTTGAACCATTCAACTGTATCAGAATTTGTAAGTGCAAACTTTTTATGTTTGCTTAATATCTAATATTGATTTTCTTACACCATTTAATGTTCTGAACCCTCTCAAATCTCAATATTTTATTTGATGTATATTCATTTTGGACGTTAGTGATCCTCTTTTTCTCTCGAGTATTACATGCTTTTAATGCTAAAAAGACCGGATATTGTGTTGCTTAAATCATGTTGCAGCTTCGCATATCTTATTTTCATCTTTCTTTGTGCAAATGCGAGATGCATGTTAGCTTGATTTTGTGAATGTATCATGGAAAAGTTTTGAGACTTCGCTCAAGGAGAATCACTAAAGCAGAAATTTTAGTTATATACTAATAATACTAATATTGCTGGTAGTTATTTCTCAAATGCCCATTGGGATGTAAACCTAAATTCATGTATGTCAATATTTTTAAAACAAGGTTGTTTGTTATAAAAAAAAAATGGATTTCCTTAATTATGTGATCTTTGCAATTTGGCTGAACTTTTAGGGCAATCATGAGTGAAAAGGGAGAAAAGACTTGCCCATTGTGTGCTGAGGAAATGGATTTGACTGATCAGCAATTGAAGCCATGCAAATGTGGTTATGAGGTTTGAGCACTAGTCTTTACCCAATCGATGAAGTGCTTATTATATTTTTCTGTGTTAATTCACTGGTTTATGAATTTCATTTAATTTGTAAAGATATGTGTTTGGTGCTGGCATCACATCATGGACATGGCTGAGAGGGATAGCACTGAGGGCCGCTGCCCAGCATGCCGTACTCCTTATGACAAAGAAAAAATTGTGGCGATGGCAGCAAACTGTGAAAGGTTGTTGTGGTTGCTCAGTGGTTTATTTGTTAATGTGTAATATTATATGACAGGCTGTTGAGGTTGCAATATGTTCTTTGCTGTACAGGATGGTGGCTGAAATCAACACAGAGCGTAAACAGAAAACACAGAAGGCAAAGCCCAAAGCATCTGAAGGAAGGATGCATCTTACTAATATTAGAGTTGTTCAACGTAATCTAGTCTATATAATTGGATTACCACTTAACCTTGCAGATGAAGAGGCGAGTACCTTTGCACCGTGTAATTGTTGTGATTTTCTAGAATTTGCTGCTCCGCATCTTTTTTGTCAAAATACTCTGTGACTTAGTAGTTTTATTTAATTTCGTTTTTTTTATCTCCACCAGTTGCTTCAGAAAAGAGAGTACTTTGGCCTATATGGGAAGGTTTTGAAGGTTTCTATATCTCGAACAGCAAGTGGGGATATTCAACATTCTTCAAATAACAGTTGCTGCGTGTAAGCTGATTGGCCATCTGTTCTTGGAAAATTCGTACTTTCTTAGAATGAAACTTTTTTATTTTCTTAAACCATTTTCACATTTGATGGTAGCCTCAATTTGCTATTGAATCACACACAATGATTTGTGTAGTCAAAGTTCCTTCTTTCATTCTCTGTTTTCTCTCATTCACTCTTGCCAAAAATGGCATCTTCATCGAGTGGTAGTAGGTTGTCATCAACCAGATTTGCTTACTGTGTTATATTTCTGGTGATTTGGTTAGGTATATTACATACTCAAAAGAGGATGAAGCGATTCGATGTATTCAATCGGTTCACAGTTTTATCTTAGAAGGTAGACCCTTGAGGTAAGAATGTCAACTTTTTACCTAATCTTGATATGTGTACACTTCTATTTGATGACAAGTCAGAATTATTTTCCCCTCTTGGTTTTGCAGGGCGTGTTTTGGAACCACAAAGTATTGCCATGCTTGGCTAAGGAACATGGTAATAATCGTTTTTCCTATCCGGTCATGCTTTCATTTGCACATAATACAATGTTTGGTGTAGTTTTCACTATGATTAATGCTTCTATTGGTCCAGCCTTGCACCATTCCAGATTGTTTATATTTGCATGATTTTGGCCCTCAAGAAGACAGTTTTTCCAAAGATGATATAGTTTCAGCCTTTACAAGGTATGCTTGATTTTTCACGCAAGAATCTGTGTATGTGTTTACGAGGCATAGTCTATAGTGTGGATGAAACTTGGTAGTACTTTTGTTGAGTTGATATTTTAAACGAATTACAAAGGAAGATGGATTTTACGAACAATTTAAGTTGATTTCTCGGGGAGAACAGTGAGAGGGGTCTGGGAAGGGAAATAGCCACTGGTTTGTTGTTAGTGCACTTCTTTTACTTAAAATATTTTAATCTTGGTGAAGGATGTGTTGTGACCCTGAAACAATAAATAATATATTCATTTTCTTGTAACCTCAGACTGCATTTCATACATATATAATCATTTTAAACGTAAACTTTTTTCGTATAAAAGAATCACGTTTTAGTATTTGCTATATGATTTCCTTATAGTATAAGCCAAAAAATTAAAAGAAAAAAGAATGGGAATATTGATATGAGGAAACCAAGTTTATTCTATATGGCTGTTTTATGATTCAGCATGTTGTAAGTGTGGAAAACAAAATGGTACTATACATTTTATGTTGAGCTGAAAGCAGCAGTATAAAGGCAAAAAATGTTTATATTAACTATTTTCTAGATTATTACTTATTCTATTGCTTGAGTATTGGAAACTATTTACTGATAGTTTTTTAGATCGGAAGGCTTTTGTTTGTTAATTTGTGCTTGTAATTTTGATCTTGTTTTACATTGCCCTTCTAATCGTGGTTGACTGCTTAGCTTTACATTGTCCTTGTAATCCTGGTTGACTGCTGTGGTGCTTGTACACTCTTCTTTGATATCTTTATCATGTTCTAAATTAAGTTATTACGGTTATAAAGGAGTAAAGTTCAACAAGTTATTGGTGCTACAAATAATATGCATGGGCGTTCAGGAAATGTTTTACCACCTCCCCCAACAGATGAGCATAACAGTAGCAACTTATCATCATCAACAAGCCCCATTGCCAACAATTCTTCAAATGTAAGACTGCATAATATTTGCTTTTTTAAAAATAAAAAAAGAGTCTTTTTGGCATTTGATTTCTGGATTATACATTTTTCTTGGATAATTTAATGTGGCATAAGGTGTGTACAATCTGGTTAAGGTGAATACGTAAATTATGAATATATATTACTTTTGAATGTATCATGCTGTTTACTCACAAGCCTACTTATGTCTTTCCTGCAGAATATTGGGAACCAGAATAATGGATCTCGTGCAGATAGTGGTACCGGAAGATCTAATGCGCTTCCTGCGGCAGCCTCATGGTATCCATTTATTTATCTTTGGCATTCTAATTTGGATCGTGTTTGATATGATTACTTATATTGCCAAATTTTCTCTACAAGGGTCACACGTGTCTCTGCTAGTCTACCTCCAATAAAAAACTTGTCAGGATCAGGTAGGCCTCCCAGTGATCAGCCTAAGACATCTAGCAGTACCCAATTCCTTAAATCAGAAGTTGTAAGCATCAGTAGATCTACCAGCAGTATGAAGTCGATGGATGCTGTCGCAAGTCATGAAGGGCATCTTAATTCTACATTGGATCTGCTGGAATTGGCTGAAGATTGTGTTGATGGTGATCCTCAAATTGATTTATCAAATACAAATGTAGAAGATATTGTAGATACAACTCCTGCTACTGCAACATCCAAAAACAACTTATCTTGTCTGACATCTGCAAAGGGCAGTGATAGAGATATTGCAGCATTGCCCACCAGCACAAGCTATCTAGAACATACCAAACCATTCACTGATTCTGTTTATGGTGACGATGGCGGTTGTCATGTTAGGGATTTTCAGGGCCTATGCTCTGGGTTATCATCAATTAGACTTCAAAGTCACCTTAAGAAAGAGCACTCTGTTCCTGTTGTGAGTTCGGTATCTAATCATATTCCAATTAACTTTCCTCGAAGTCAAGGTTCACAAGATGATATCAGTGAGCAATATAGTGCGCCTATAACATCTTCATCACAGAGGGAAGCTGCAACAATGGAAGATTTACTGGAATCTGATTATCAGAATTTGAATGGCTCGGAAGGCATCTATCAGCTTCCTTCTGTATCTTCAACTTGTTCACTGCAGATTCTAAATAAGTCAAGCTATCCTTCTTGGCAGCCAGGCGAGGCCAGTAATCAGAGTTATCTTGATGCACATACTAGAATTGTACCTATGAAACAGGATGAAGTTTCTTCTCCGTTGAAATCTCAAAACCCAATATCTAAACATAATGAAGTTGCTTTACCGTGGACACATACCAACTTTACATCTGATGGGTTCAACAACAAAGCTAGTAGTTTTGTTAATTGGGATGCAACTATTGACCATTCCAGTGTATTTTCAGAGAGGGGATTAGGAAACTACTTGGGAAAATGTGATAATGACACAGGCCCTTTACACAGTAGCGTTGCTTCAGATATGGGAGAGAGCAGCATAATCTCAAAAATTCTGTCTATAGATTCTGATGTATGGGAAGATTCATTGACCTCGCCTCAGAGTTTAGTTAGATTATTGAGTGAAAATGATAAACATGGTTCCCTCAAATTTCCTAGTTTGCTCAAAGAATCAGATGGTAGGCAGTCAAGGTTCTCATTTGCCAGACAGGAGGATTTCTCTAATCACTTATCTCATTTGGAGCATTCTCTTGGTAATACCACACAATCAGCAAACAAATGTTCTGCCCCAAATGATAGAGATCTTTGCATGGACAAATATCAAAATATCTTTACATCCAATCACTCTGTGGAGTCTGATAATTTTCTCAGTGGTCATTTTTTTATGCCTTCTCCTGGTGAGTATCAATTACTTGTTTTCTAAGTATTTTATTTGGGTCTAATTTGGTTCCAGTGGGGCCAGAACATTATTGAGCAAGATTTTCATTTGGAATATTATATTAAATAATTATTTCCTTATAAAAATTATGGGACCTGTGGGAGAGTGGGTGCCGGCCACGCCTAGTAAATCAGCAATCATTAGCTTTTTTCTTTTGTTCACTTTCTGATCGAGCATGTTGGTCTGATATAATATATAATTACATATATTTCTAAGTGTACTAAGTGAAGAAAAATAATTGGGAATATTGGAACAAAAACCTTTGGCCTTTTGGAGGGTGCTTTTGGGATAGCCGAAGGATTTTGCTGGGTTTTGCAAAGAATCGGTAGTCATATGTTTATCAGTAGACTATGTTATTGTTTTAACAGGTGATGATTAATTTAGAAATGTCAAACAACCTTCATTGCCATATAAAAGTTTGTTTTCTTTGCCTTATTTTCTCCCATGGTGCAATTATATATTTTGTTATCTTTGTCTTCATAATTTTAGTCCTAAACTTCTTGCTCCTTTGTCTTGTAACAGTTTCAAAAACCTCAAGTTCAGCCCCTCCTGGATTCACAATGCCATGCAGAGCACCCCCTCCTGGTTTTTCTACTCATGAAACAAAGCAGAGGCCTTTTGACAGTTCTGGTTTGTCTTTTTCTCTCCTCTTGATAGTTAATGAGCATCCCGAGTTTTCACTCTAATATTCCTATTCTGATGCATTCTACAGCGAGTCACCTGCTACAAAGCTCACAACAAACAGAGCAATACTTGCTACAAACCTCTACACCGGCTGCTAGAACTGGTGGAAGATATGAAGATGTTGAATTTGTCGATCCTGCGATACTAGAAGTTGGCAAAGGGGTACAAGCAACGATACTGAATAATCGAGGCATTGATACAAGGCAAACTTCATCCCTGCAGCTTAATCCCTTTGACCATGATGCGAGGCATCAGCTGTTGATGCGGCAACCACTTTCTGGGTATCAGGATCAAAAATTCCAAAATCCCCTAACTAATACATTTGCTCCCCCAAATAATACCTATAGTATTTCACCAAATGATGCTTATAGCATTTCACAAAATGATGCTTATAGTATTTCACCTATGCTTCTTGATCAATCCGAACCCAGCAACCCATCTATGTTTGTGCAATCGTCAGCTCAACCGTTTAGAAACTTGAACATGTCAAGCGGACATTTGGGTAATTGGAATGAGGTCAAGAGCATTAGCGATTTGGGTGTGTCGGATTTAATGACAAACGGGGGACTTGGATATAACAAGTTTATTTCTAGTTATGAGGATTTGAAGTGTCAGATGTCCAATTCCCGTAATCTATACAACAGAGGATTTGCAATGTGATTTTCATTGGAACTGGATGCCCTCCATTCGTGAATGGACATGCAAATGTGATCGAACGGATGAGTTGGTCAACTTCTGTCACTTTGAATGTGTTAGGGTCCCCAGATTTATACAAATCAGTTTCTTGGTAACACCAGGTAAGAAGCAAACTTTCTCCTGGCCGTGTTAAGGAAGTTGTAGTCCCTTCTGGAACTGAACCGAAGGCTGGAAAACTGCAGAGGCAATACGCGCCAAAGGAAATAGCAGGCTCAAAGGACAAATAAAGCTCTCCAACTCACTCCGTGGTAAGTTTTACCATTGTTACCCTTCTCTTAGAAACACATAATTGTTGGTAGTGGCTCACGAGTCACGACATATATCATGTATCTTCTCGTTGTAAACTGTTAATAAAACTTAGGTTTGGATGTTTGTACTTATCACAAAGTGGCGATTAGCGTCAAGTCTATATTGAACTTAGTTTGAAACATGAAAATGTGAAGCAGGTCAACATAGAAGTGTTTGATACCTGGACCAGAACTACTGCTGTTTTTATGTTCCGTTTTTGCATGCAAGCGACATCTCTTGTCTATACAAGGTTTGTCGCAATTTGGCCTGCCCTGGTGACTACTCTTGTGCTGGTACACCTTCTATGGAGTACACGCTCAGAGAACTAATAGAACTAATACGCTCTTCGTACATTAGCTGGTCTGATATATTTGGAAGTCGATATATATCTTAGGCATTGATTTGCAATTTTGTTATGGTATGTATGTCAATGCCATGGCCTTACTATAAATTTCAAAATCATGATTATGAATTTATGATGGAATGGAATTACCACAATTATCATCTAGTCAATGTAGAGACTGGTAGTTTGTGTAATCTTTTTTACCTCTACAATGGAACGATTAAAGATCTTTTAAATACAATTTAAAAACTTTGGTTAAAGTTTGGAAGTTCTTTCTTTTAATTTTTTTTTTCTGAAGATTATATTTATACTTTCTTTCGAAATATTAAAGATTGTAGAAACTATTTAAAATCATCAATCATTAACAAATCTCTTTTAATTTTATGGAACAATCGAATTTAGGTGTAATTAAAGAGAGTTAAATATTTTTGGGAAATCTTGACATATAGTATGAAAAATAGTACTTTTTTTCTTCTCCCAGTGATTGGTCTTGATGGATATCATTATGATCGAGTAGGGGGAGAAAATCTTCGATGGGGCAGTCTTATTGTCATTTGATGAGAAACTATAATTTGGTGTAATTTTATTGGACGATCTTACCAAGTAGCAATGAGTAAGGTTGACCTTGACGCCTGACGTTTTTGGGGCTGGGGTAAAAATGTAAAAATTGGAAAAATTGGTCCTATGACATATCAAATGAGGTGTAGGGTGTTGTTATAAAATGGGTCCTATAATTTTTTTAATATATTATATACATATAATTATAAAAAAAAAAATGAATTAGACCTTTTAGATACGATTTTTTTTTTCTATGTACTATAACAACTCAACAAGTCTAAATCCAATATCTCCCAATATTATATATTAGTTTTAATGAAAAAAAAAATAAAAATTGAGAACCACGAACAGTGGTTTGGTTGGTGTGAGGTGAATGGTTCAAGTACTGTCCGAGTTCGAACCTCATTGGAAGCACCTCCTGATTAGATTTTATTGATCTCTTAACCAAAACGGAGATTAGTTCTACTCATTAATGATCGGTTGTCAATTAGAGATGGATACCTTATGGTCTACCTCGTGGTCTTAAAAATAAAAAAAATAAAAATAATAAATAAATAAATAAATTGAAACGCAAGACGGGGTGCATTTGATGCACCACCCGGGGGGAGGGGGGGCGCCCTTGGCAATAAAACCCTTCCATCGAAGATTTTTTTCTCACAGTAGTGACTAGGCATGCCAAAAAATACCTGCTATTTCACGTCATTATCTGGAGCAGTTAACGATCAAAAAAGGATAGATATCACCGAATTTTTTTTTTTTTGAGAAAGGTAGATCTCACAGATTACAATAAAACAAATAAGAAAAATAAATTCTGAGTAGACTTTGAAAGCGACCCTTATTGGCTGAGATCCATTCAGCATGTAAGGTACTGGGAGACGAAACCTATAGCTATAGTATCATTAGAACCACCATCAGACTGGCGAGTAAAACACATGGTCAGCCTAGAAAAATTTATAAAGAGGAAAAAGTTGGTGATGCTTCCATCATTCTGGCGGTGGAATAGTTGAAGTATTATTTACACACAGTTTCTTGCACTAGTAGTAGACTTGTAGGTTTACAGTTTTGCAGTGAAAAATCAAAAAATCAAAACCAATTTTACAAATGGAGCGTGAAACTTGTTTGTTTCTTTCTTTCCGCTTTCTACTTTTCTGTACACAGTTTACACATTGGTCCAATTCCCACTATTATATATATATATATTATACTCTGATAAAAAGTTCTTAAAAGTGATGAGATAAGGATTGTTGACCGTAAAACCCTCCGACCTGCACCATAATTCGAATCTCTTGTATTCTAAAAAAAATTCTGAATTTATATAATAGAATAATATTTTTAAAAATAAAAAAAGAAAAAATAGTACTAGATACCATTAATTGATAGATAGAGTCTCAAAAAGGCTATTAACTGTTTAAATTGTTTTAAAATCACTATTTTAACAAAATATTATTCCAAAATACAAGACATTATTCTAAAAATCAAAATCACTATTTTGACAAAACATTGTTCATTGACAGTCGTTCTATCGTTCTATCGTTCTGTTAAAATATAACAGAAAACTACTATTATTTGTGACATGACATCTATAAAAATTTTTATGTGTAATATTTTATGTATTTGATTATTTGTTTATACATAAAAATTAATGATTTGACTAATTTATTATTTTTATAGGTAATATTTCCTGTTTATAGGTGATATTTTTTATTTTATTATTATTATTCCCTAATTAATTTCCTGATTAATTTGGGATGGCATCAAACTTATTTCATGATTAATTTATTATTTAATTATATATATAAAGTAATGATTTAATTATAAGAATTTTATAGACAATATTTCCTGTTTTATAAAGTAATCATGATAAAAAAAAATTTCAAAATAAAGGTAAAAAAACAAGTTCAAAACCAATTCAAAAACCACCCAAAACATGTTTTACTAATTTGTGGCCCATATTCTAATAATTATAATATAAGCAAACAGACTTTAAAAAATTACTGTACAAAGTGGCAACAATTAATACTTTCTTTCTATGAAATGGTTAATTTGAGCCATTTTGAAAAATTAATGGTCATTTAGGGACAGCCTTACCAAATCAGTGGATTTAGATATCACTAACCTAATAATATATATATACGGTCCCGTTCCTATCAGAGTATCCTTATATAACTTTATCAGGACATTGAATGTGAGTCACTCATTTATAAAAGTGATTTGACAAGTGTATACATACCAAGTCAAAGTATGTAAAACGAGTGGCTCACATTCAATTTCTTTATATAATTCTATCATGACATTCTCATAGGAAAATTTCCGTATATATATATATATATATATTCTTAAAAGTTGACCCCTTTTATTCTCTCCAGTTGCGGGTTCGAGTCCTTCCACATTTTAAAAAAACTCGAATTTATATAATAGTGTGATATTTAAAATATTAAAAAAATAATAATAATAAATCTTAAAGTTGACCCCTTTTGTTCTCTTCCTCTGCATTGCATTGTAATTCGTCTATTTCGTAATCTATATACCGTTCCTATCAGAGTATCCTTATATAACTTTATCAGGACATTGAATGTGAGTCACTCATTTATAAAAGTGATTTGACAAGTGTATACATACCAAGTCAAAGTATGTAAAACGAGTGGCTCACATTCAATTTCTTTATATAATTCTATCATGACATTCTCATAGGAAAATTTCCGTATATATATATATATATATTCTTAAAAGTTGACCCCTTTTATTCTCTCCAGTTGCGGGTTCGAGTCCTTCCACATTTTAAAAAAACTCGAATTTATATAATAGTGTGATATTTAAAATATTAAAAAAATAATAATAATAAATCTTAAAGTTGACCCCTTTTGTTCTCTTCCTCTGCATTGCATTGTAATTCGTCTATTTCGTAATCTATATACCTAATACTAGAAAAAGAAGTGTTTGATTCATATTTGCAAAAGTGATTATCAACTGTACCAGCCACCTAGAGTGACAGTCCGGTGCTGGTCCCGACGATTCTGAGGTTTTTGGATGAAATCTAAAAAATAGGTTCAATACCAATAAAATTATCTCCACTTTATCCCAAAATAAAATATAAAATTAAAAAATCCATGATTTTTATATCTCTAGTTGCCTATTTTTTTATTTATTTGTCTTTGGTATGTGAAGAAGAAATAAATAATATATAGATAATACGTGAAAGGAAAGTATGAAACTTTAAAAAATTGGGTTTTGTACTAAAATAAAATGAATTGGTTTAGATTCTAAATTTTTTTTTTAGTATGTGTTGAGTTTTTTTTTTTTTTTTTTTTTTTTTTTTTTTTGATTTTTTTTTTTTACAATTTAACCCATAATAAAAACTCATATCATATAGTTAGGATCGCTAGACATGACAGGTTCTGGACGGGGCGCAACCCTTTACCCACCCAGGGGCGCCCCTGAGTGACACGAAAATGGGATAGTTTTTGTGTACTATATTGATGAAAAATATATATTTTTTATTGATAGGAGAAATGTAGAGTAAAGATCCTAGAAGAGAAAAAAGAGGATTAGATTCTAACGTAAAGCAATTAGAGTAAAAAGGTAATTAAAAAAAAAAAAAAAAAGGATTATAATTTAAGTAGATGCTTAAACAAAAGAGGTCAATTGATCAGTGAGCCAAATTTATAAGGACATTATTACATCACAGTTGCGTATTTTACTTTCATTTTTATTTTGTACTTGTTGTCGATTGTCGACAGAAGAAAATAGTATTAACGTTAAATGTTAATGCTAGTACTTTACTATTATTAACTATTAACCCGTACATTGAATTATTACGTTTTGCTTTTGCAGAGACTTTTCTTGGTTTCATTTGTCAGTACGTGATACCTACTCTTTCAACTTTCCTCTATTTAAAAACGATGTTTGTTTATTTATTTATTTTTAATTATTACATTGATTCAGAGTTTTCTGTGGGGAGGAGGAGGATTCATAATCTCATAATATAAGCGTGAGAAAATATTTACTACCGAAATAATCTCGTTTCATCTTTAAAAAAAGATGTTTAAAAAAATGAAAATAATGCATAACTTGAAATTCTGTGAAAAAACTTGAGTGCATGCATATGCAAAATTGCAAATATGCAATCATAAAGTTTTCAGACAATATATATATATTGAAGTACTATATAATTATATAAATTCAGAGTTTTTTTTAGGGAAAACTTGAATCTGTAACCACGTGATATAAATATAAAAAGGGTTTACCACTTAATAATCCTCATTTCGTCAATATAAAAACGATTATAGATATACAACCAATCATTCATATATATATATACACACACGGCGAAATGTCCCCCCCCCCCCCATATTAAAAAAATTATCTGTATTTATATATAGCTTCTAAAAAGCCTAAAACAATATTTCAAAAAAAATAAAGCCTAAAACAAAACCGACCATGATGCCACTGGAATGCAACAAAAATCCAAAAGTAAATTGTGTCAACAAAAAAAAATAAAAAAATCCAAAAGTAAAAGCACCCTATATAAGTACATATTACTTTGATAAAATAAAATAAAAAAAGTTTGATTTGATTTGACAAATGATAATAATAATAATAATAATGTGTGATTCCTATGGAAGAAAAGCTACTTTAGTAGCTTCTGTTAATAGCACAATTTACCAGAAATTAACCTAATTAAGCTGCCTTTGATGTAATGAAGTTAAAAGGGAATTTTCACGGGTTATATATCATCTGATATCATTAAGAGATAATGGTGGGATTGTCATATTTTTATATTTTTAGAAATAATGCTGGCCATCTTAATTATATCTCAACTTTTACATCTCAATCTATGCGTGGCTGTCGAGGTGTCAAATGGTGAACAGATACATATGGTAACCGGTAAATATGATAAATTCACTTATCATATAGGAAAATTTTTAGATACCGATCCAATATCTAAGGTACTAACTCCTCTAATAGGATGTTGCCATGTGGTTTGCATCCTTCACAAAAAGGCTATATGGTAATATTTCATTGGAGGATCAATATATTAGATATTGACCGGTCAATATTTAAGTGTTGTTCATTTATATATATAATATTATATATATATATATAATAGAAATGAAAGAGACTTTTCAGAGAATGAGTTATCTTGTCGATGTCTATCTAGTTCATCTTCATGGCCTGAAAATATTAAAGTCCCAACAGTGATTGGCAATTTAAAATATATTTAGTTATTTTCAAGTTGGTTAGAGTCTCCCAAGGATGCTCCACCACCAAGGTTCAAGTCTTGTTTTGGTATATATACATATATATAATTTGTCCCACTTTGACTATTAAATTCCAAGTGTGGGTGCTTTTTCTCGGTTCTATTGAGAGAAACCCTCTCTTTAGTTGTAGGAATTGTAATCCATTTGTACCCTTTCCCTGATAGTGGGAGTAGTATTCCGGACTGTGCTAGTAGAATCTAATCCCGTCAGATCTCAGCAATTGTTATAATTAAAAAATAAAATAAAAAGTACAACTCATAAGGAAATCAATATCCATCCTCTCAATATTGATCAATCCATTATTTCTCTTGTTTATATATGGTCAGGAAAAAAAAGAAAAAAAAAAGTGATTATTTTGAACAAATTTTATGAAATAGAGATCCTGATAAGTTGAAATTATTTTACAAAATTTCCCTCTAAGTTATATATAAATAAATAACTTCAATAGTTTGGCATAAAACTTAAAAAAAAAAAAAAAATCAAAAATGAAATTTTAGTTGGACAAAAATGAATAATTATCCATATAGATTTTTTTTTAAAAGTGTTACACAACTTAAACTATTATCTAAATTCAGGATTTTTATTAGGAGGATGAGAACTCAGAACCTAAAATGCAAGTGTAAGAAATTTATCGAATCAATCTCATCTCGTCAATTATATTTATAGAATTAACTAGTCAAATTGTTGTTCTTTTTATAGCCAATATTTTCTGTATAATTTCTCTATCTCCGATGCAAATAAAATATTTTACCAGGAGATCCCAGACAGAAACATCCTAAAAAAAAAAAAAATATGACAGACAAAGTGATAATAACAACTTGATTACACAACAGAAAATTGAATGTTCCTGTAAAGCAGCTCACTTCAAAACCCAACATGGAAAACTCTTTCCAGGAAATCTCCAGACTCCAGGGGTTCATAGAAAAAAAACCTGAAACTGAAACCTGGAAATAACCAACCATTCAGACAATAAAATAAAAAAAATAAAATAAAAAACCTGGAATAATCAAAGACTCAAAGAGAGCATGTGAGTTTTCACTTTTCATAAAGAAAAGTACAAGCAGGTTTTTTACTGGCTTTCATGGATGACACACAGACAACAGTCTATCTATGAATTGAATTGACACTTTTTTAGCTTTCAGTGGACAGACCTGGTCCTGGTCCTGGTCCTGGTGCTGCTGCTGCTGGTGGTGGGACACTGTTGTACGTACACTCCTGAACCAAAGCCGAGGAATCCGGAGGGGCCCATGCAGTCAAGTGTTGGAAATCGTACACGTGTCCCAAGTACCCCAACCCTGATCTGATGAGAAGAATTCTTAAATGTTTGTAGATTGAAAGGTAGATAATGTATGTACAGATATATAAGCAAAGGTTGTTGTCACGTACAGTACGGGTACAATCACAATTATATAGTTTTACAGAATCTGATGTCATTATATATACGAGTAACGTTAGATATCATAACTATTATATTATAAAACATATAGCATAAGAAGTGTCAATTGGTGAATGAATACATAGATAAGATAAATCATTATTAATATGTAACGTTAATCAATTAATACCTCATATACAATATGTGTTGTATTAGAATAGTTGTGATTTTAATTATGATATCTAACGTTATTCTTTATATATTACATGAGCAATGCAATTTCTTTTTATGTTTTGAAGTTTTGCTTTTAATGCAGGTAAAAGAAATTTGACATCATTATTTGTTGACCTTTGAATTTTCTATTAACTTTTTGAAATTCAAACCGACATCCGTAATCGATGATTGAAATTTATTTCTTTTATTTTTTCCAAATTCATTATTTGATAACCCTTCTAAGTCAACACAAAAGATTAATGCAACAGACGATCCGAATCATGTGCATTGTAATTCACCTAAAAACGATCGGAGACGGATGAGATTGAAAATAATGAAACATTTTAAACAAAAGCAGGAAAAAAAAGTACTACATATATAGGAAATATAGAGTTAATACAGAGTAGATCAGTTTACAAACGACATGAAACCAAGACTTAAAAGTTACAATCAAATTGTAGTAACTGTATTGTCTGAAACTCCTAATCATGAAAGTTCATTCTTGCTTGCTTTTCATTTTCTGAAGAACGGCAAACTTGACCAAATCAGACATTTTTCCTCTTAGTCTGGCTCGGCAAAAGCATGCCAGGATGCTGCGTGGTACTTGACATCCAGGCTAAACTGATAAATGCATAATTTAGTGATACTGATATAAACTACCATTCAGCTCCTGCAGTAGAAATACGGGGTGTTGTTCGGGTTATTGATCATCGATGAAGTGAAATTATGGTTTCGGAGGGGTGTTGGATCCGGATAGTGGAGATGATTAAGAGCTGCAGCAGAAGGTGCCGTATTAGCAGTAGTTGTTGAAGATAGGAATCGTGATGATGCTGCAGTAGAGAAGAGAGGAACTGCAGTTGTTCCATTGTAAGGGGCTTCGATCTTCCATGCCCAACTCGGAAATGAATGAATGTCCCTCCTCTCTATTGCTCTTTCCTGTAAACAGCAACAACGATAACGATATCTTAAATTAATTGAAATTTGAGAAGCACATACATGATCAAACACCTTGTAGTAGATAGAAATAGAATTACCTTGTAAATTGGAAAGGAATCTGAATATACACCGCTCCAGATAGAAGGGTGATCGGAAGCCATAGCAGGGCCCTGCGCGGATAGAATCATCCTCTCTGCTGCTGATGAAGAATTCTCAATTGGCTGAGTCCAACAAGAGGAGGCATTATCAGTGGAGTTGAACATCTAAGATGAAATTTTTATCGAAAAGTCTATCCGAAAAATTCAATTGATCTATCTACGATATGCAAACATGCCAAGATGTATTGGAGGAAGGATTCTACAAATTCATTTCAATATTACCTTTGTTCCCATGTTAACCAACATGTCATTCCAGCCATTTTCGGATTGAAATCCACTCAAATTGTCCATTTCCTTGAGTCCATTGGACATATGTGGGGGAGCAATCCCCAAGTTCAGATCAAGATTTCTGTCACCATCTATATCGAAAGAGTTATGAGCTCACAATATACACAGCAGTAACTAAGAAAATAAAATGAAATTACGAACAAACAATGATACCAGCATTATTGGCCTCAGAGATTATATCCTCCTCGTATGTGATAGGCTCAAAGTTGGTGACTGCTTCCCTTCCATAGGATTTTATAGCAGCCTTGTCATAAGCCCTGAGATTTCCACAACAGGTTAAATGAAGGCGAAATTTAGGCAGCCGGAAATAACAACAACAAAAAAAACAACTTTGCGATCCTTCGAACCTTGCAGCTTCCAATTCGGTATCAAATAGCCCCAGATATGTGTACCTGCTGGCAAGCAAAGTACATTGTCCAATCAAAAATCCAACTTATTCATTCAAAGTTCTAAGTTCATTTCACAAATTCAAAACTAATCAAGCAAACATTAATCGAAAGGATTTTTTTCTCACTTCTTTCCCAGAAACTGCCCCATTCGAGCTTCCCATCGACCACATTTGTGCAGCGTCACTCCCCTGTACTTGGAGCTTCCTCTGGAGAAGCCGGTGCTCTGGCGCCGCAGAAGATGCACAAATTCTTCCTTGGTAAAATTAGACATCTACAACGCGAAAAGTAACTATATGAAATGCCCAAAACAATCGATCTTTTGCTCAATTACTCATTAAATAAATAAACACTCAATTCAGTTTCAGATCAGCAACCTACATGCTTAATATCTTCATCATAATCACTAACATCAAAATTGATATCAGCTTCAACTCCTCGAAACTTGATTGCAGCTCGATCATAGGCTCTAAATCAACACAAAATTCCAACCATCACAACTAACAATCAAACTATAAAAAACAATCTCAATTCATTAACAAAAATATCGAAATTCACCTTGCTGCAGCATGTGCTGTATCAAATCCTCCTACAAAATTTATAACACACAGATTCATAAAAAAGACGCCTATAAACATACATATACTATATAAATACATACATATTATATATATATGATCTTTCTCCGGACCAGACCTGAGATTTTTCGTGCGTCTCAAATCAATTTATCAGTTTACCCGAATTATCCCATGAGACCGCACGAAAACTTTCAGGTCTGATAGAGAATTATTCTATACATATAATTTGATTATTCAAAGAATTGAATCTACTCACCCAAGTAGACTTGCTTGCCACAATCCCTACACAAAAACACAAACAAAACAAAAATTTTCAAATTCACATAAAATTTTGACTTGAAAAATCTTCAAAACGAAAACAAAACAAAACAAAACTTTGATGATTGAATGTAAAATTGAAACAAGCTAACCAAATGTGTGATTCCCATCTCCCAGTTCTTCGATAATATGTGACTCCACGATACTGAGAGCTTTTGGACCTGGGCCCACGTCTGCTTTTCTTCCCCGTCTGTCTCGGCTGTAAATTGTGGGCTGAGGCTGCAATCCTCTGCTGCTCCGCTGCACCACCACCACCGTTGTCCACCACCTCCTTACACGTCAGATCCAACCATTCCTTTCTTCGCTGCGATGGAGCCACTGATGATGACGACGACTGCCGCTGTCCTTGCTCGCCATTTTCCGGGAAAAACTGAATAGTGCGGTTGCTTGAGTACATGTTATTACATTCTTGATTGTTGTTGTTGTTTAAAATACTGAAGTTGTAAGCGAGATTGTTGAAGTCAGAGGAAGAGGAGGAGTAGTCGTCGGCGGTGGTGGTGTCGGCATTGACGACGGAAGAGTTAAGACTCCCTGAACTTTCCATCTGGTTGTTGTTGTTGGAAAGTTGTGGTGGAACTTCATAATCAGCTGCTGCCACCATCTCTGTTGTTGAATTGAAGCTTGAACCGTCTGAAATCACACACAGGTTAAGATCTAACATATCGTAGCACTTAATTCGATCGACTATATAATAATATTAAAGAGAGAGTGAAATGGGAAGTGAAGATATGTTGGTGGGTTGGTTAGTATTTATAGAGAGAGAGAGAGAGAGAGAGAGCCGGCTAAAGAAGAAGAAGAAGAAGAAGCTGGTAATTAAGGGCGGCTTTGTTGTGGGTTCATGGTGTACTACTACTACTGTTCACTGTTTAGAGAGAGAGTGAGTGTGTTGTTGTTGTTGTACTGTTTTTGTTTGTGTTAATGGTGTTTGATCATTGATGATGATGGAGCAAACAACAGAGAGAGAAGAGTCGGGTAATTGGGTTCTGAAAGAAGGGTCGATGGGACGTGAGAACGAAAGTAAAACTGGTGGAGGTTCATTTTTACTACAGTATTTCCATTTACTATATTTTTTTTTGTAATATATATATCTATATATATATATTTGCAGAAACCCTCCCATAAAATTTGAATATTCTTTTAAGATAATTTTATATTTTGAATGTCCTTTTAGGTCTCGTTAAGTGCGCCACACTGTATTAATGTATTAGAATTATTGTAATGTGTTAGAGAATACATTTTAGTTGGTCTAATACGGTGGATGTCGTATTAACTAATACATAGTAGATATATTGTATTGATTAATTCAACCTAATACAAAATATAACCAAAAACAGGATTAATTAACGATAATACATTATAATCCAATACAATACAATCAAATACAACTTATCAAATAAGCCCTTAGTGGTGTGGCACTCGAGTCCCAACCATATTCCTTTTATCAGTATGCTAGAATAATAATAATAATTTTTTTTACAATGACAAAATCGTGATGTCCAATGAACCCAAATGAACAATACTATGTGGGTGATGATCTTATGCTTATTGATGTCAACAATTGATGCTAGAAAAGTCCCTTCAAGTAAAAAACATACACGCATATAAAAATTGAGAAATATATAGATAGTAAACATCTTTCAATTGTATCGGTATATATTATCCGAACTGTATACATAACGTTTGATCTTGTTGTCGGTGTAAGAAGGACCTTGAACCCGTGGGAATGTGGGATGCTTAGATTTCAAATGTTGTATTTTCTTTTGGGTTAATTGGATTTTCCGGGAAAATTTGTATAGAGAGTAGGGGTGGAAGTGCGGAGTATTTGATGGTGACTAGACAGACTTGACTCTTCATCTGCGACTGTACTCTCTTCATCAACTGTCTTCTCTTCATCAACTGTCTTCTCTCTCTTCTTCTCATCTTCTGCAAACTGCAATGGCAATCGATGTCCTGCCATTACATTCCATACATTTCTCTTGTTTTCCAGTATATGTATATGCACTACAGTCAATTATATATACGATAATATAATTTTTTTAAAACAACAAAAATTGTACAATTTTTTTTAAGAAAATAAAAACTTATAATATAGTATTTTCTAAGATCATACTGCTTATAAATTCATAATTAGTTATTAGAACAAAATGTCGAAATGTTATAGAATCGTTTGAATTTTTATCCAAAATATATTTTATAAGAGATTAAAAAAGATGTATCAATTCATATATATTATATAGATGGGTTCAAAAAAAATTTGTCGCTATTTGAAACGGTTTTTGTAAAGATATCACCACATTACTAATTCAAATTTAAAAGACACATATTTAGGTGATCAGATAAAAATACCCTTATTTTGTCAATTTGTGTCTTTTCAAACCTAGAGAGAAAACAGTTGACACACAAAGAGAGAAAACATCAGCCGCAAGAAATAAGTCTGAAAACTTGCGAACTCACCGGTGAACTCACAGCGAACAACAAAAACCATATCAAAACAACAACTTCATGGAGACCTATGATTCTAAACCTTAAAGAACTTAAGCTGGTTGTGTGAATTTTGAATCAAATTGAAAAGGCTCGGAGACTATTTACAAAGTCTCGAAGCCAATGTTAAAAGTCTCGAAGCCAGTGTTAAAAGTCTCGGAGACTATTTACAAAGTCTTAGAGTTAGTGTTAAAAGGCTCGGAGACTATTTACAAAGTCTCGGAGATACAATTTTTTTTTTTTTTTTTAAAGCTGATAATTAAAAAGGTTCGGAAAAGGCTCGAATAATGTATAAAAAGTCTCGGAGAATTGTTAAAAAGACTCAAATACAATGTTAAAAATCCCGAAGATTCAAAAAGTCTCGAACAAAGACTTTTAACATTGTATTTGAGCCTTTTCAACAGTTCTTCGAAACTTTTTATACATTGTTCGAGCATTTTTCGAGTCTTTTTAACTATCAGCTTTTTAAAAAAAAAAAATTTGTATCTTCGAGACTTTGTAAATAGTTTTCGAGCCTTTTAACATTGGCTCCGATACTTTATAAATAGTCTCCAAGACTTTTAACACTGGTTTCGAGACTTTTAACATTGGCTTCAAGACTTTATAAGTAGTCTCTGAGCCTTTTCAATTTGTTCAACAATGGAATATTCAACCACCGTGAGCTCACCGGGAAACTCAACCTCCGAATGCGTCTGCGTAGCCATTAAACTAATTATCCAATGATGTCAACCTCCATTGAAGATCTGTTAAATAGACATCTATGAAGAGAGGTTAAAGAATAATAAATAAATAAAACTTCAAAGTAAGAGAATGTGTGTAAAGTAAGGGCATTTTTGTCCGTTCATCATAATAGGTGCATTTTAAAATATAAGTTATTAAAATGATGAGTTTCTTATAAAACCCCTTTAAAAAAATGACATTTCTCACCATTTCCACTTATATAGATATGTTTATTACATTTTTTTTTTTCCTGTGTTTTGGTGTACTTCTTGTGCTATATATTACACTTCATTTTTACAAATGCAAAGTTAAACTATGTTGTTGAAAAATTGATCGATATGTATTTACTTGCATAAAATTATATTAAAAACCTGTTAAATTTTATATTTAAGATTTATCATAGCATTGCAAGGATTTAAAATTTCTTCTTTATAATAAAATCGACCACTTGATAGACATATTTAGCTGAAGTTGAGATAAATCAATTCCATTAATAAAACGACGGGATTTTAAATTGACTAGATTGGATTGTGTTTGGATTACAGATGACTTCCAATAATCCAATTACTCATCTTCTTTGGTTTGTCACGTTGTCTACAAACATTTTATTTAGTTTTTTAAGATTTTATTGGGTTACCCAAATCTAACTATTTAACTTCACTTGCATGTAATAATCATATTTTGTATTTTATGTATTATTAATTAACATAAAATAAAATAAAAAGCTACATGAAACCTATTAAAAACAAAAACAAACAATATTTCTTAGTTGTCATCATCGGCATCTACATGCATTGTCAAATCCATAATCATTTATCCATTATTAAAAATCATATAAGAATATTTTATTCAGATGACAAATATTTAAAAGCATTTAAAAAAATTGAAAATTTTTTATAAAAAATATTTATATATTAAAACAATAAAAACATACTTATTTATGAGGTGTTTGATAATTAAGCATTTTTTTGATATAAAAAAAATAAAAAATAAATAAATAAAACTTTTTAAAACAAAATTATTTATATATAAAAAAAATTGATTTGTTTTGGATAATCCTCCTTTGGACAGCAGTCGCCTTTAGCTGATAGTACAAACATATGTGAGCCCAAATTATTTGGGTCCACAATAGATTTCCGTATCTTCTACTCTTGTTTGTCTCCCCTTTTATTGTGAAAAGAAAAAAATAATTAATATTTAAATAGTCTCAATTCTCAAAGGAAGTTTATTGAGAATTTCTTGACATAGAACGGGTAAGAGTTTGATAGAGTCTCGGTAATTTATTAAAATTAAACAGGTTCGGATATTTACTTTTACGAACGAGAGATATCTATTTTATAATGTTATGTTTAATTACATACGTATAAACAAAGGCCGAATGGATAACACTATACATATGTATAAACAAAAAGAATACTGTAAAAATAATAGAAATAAAATAATAATAATAATAATAATACAAGAGTTGAATACAATAAAAGGAAATCTAGCTAACAAGAGAAATCAATTGTTGAATTTGTCCACATTGTTTTCCCAGGTTATGGGATTTCGGCTTATATATATATTTTTTATATATTAGAATATTGAGTATTGACTCAGCCTTACGTTAAATTAAAGTTGTGTAAATTAATTGAAAAAAAATATCAATATGCTTGTGCTTGTCTTCATGAATGAGTTGCTATTAGTATTATTAATATTCTTACTACAGAGTCCTCTTGTATAACAATTGGTTTCCCCGCAATGTTTTATTAAATTAATTGTGGAATAGTTGGGGAGGGATTTGGCTAATTAGCTAGTGTATTAGATTTGTAACTATACAAGTTAGATGCTTTTTATTAACGGTACACGTATGATAAAACTAATTATTCTCTTTCAATTCAAATCACTACTGTCCAATATGATTTGGTGTTAAATGATATTCGTTCAGTCGGTAATATTCTTTAATCCTTCAAATGCATGCCTTTGCCTTTTCTTTCTCCACCAGAAATGCTTTTCAAACCACACGTACATGTCATGTTCTTAAGGGTGGGTATAAATGCAAAACCAATTGATTTGAACATAACCGAACCAAAAAAGAGTACCCGGTTCGATTCAGTACTCAACTTCGGTTTAGATCGGTTTCATAGTGTGATTATTTGTCCTTAAAGGTTTGTCTAATTGTCTTCGACTCTTTATTTTACCAACTTTTATTCATCAATGACACCTCCTCATTTTGGAAGAGTCTAATCTAATATTGTTATCGTCTTTTTGCCTTTTTTGGTTCTGATTTGCATATATTATTAGTGTCAATATTTGAATCACTGACGATTTTGTAAGTTTCCATTCATATATTCATTTTTTTTTTAATATAAGATTGACGATTTTGTATTGTCTACTTGTATGCTTGTGCTAATGTGATCTCTTGATTGTATTCAACTTTTGAATTTTTTTTGGCGTGTTCTTCAAATACTAGGGTCGTATAAATAGAGTGAATTGAAAGCCGTCCTTTGATTTTGGATTTTGGTTTCATTTGCAAATTGGGTTGGTTGTTTATTGTGTGATCATGTTAAATGGATTAGTTCAAAGCTTGCCGTTTAAGCACAAAATACGTAAAAATTTCACAATAGAGTAATTATAGTAGGAGCCAGTAATTTTGACAATAATAATACGTAAAAAATTTCATGTTACACCACCGGGAAGTGTTTAAAGACGATATGCATTAGGATATAAATACACCAGTACACTACCGGGAAGTGTTTAAAGACGATATGTATTAGGATTGAAAACAATTATTTTTCATGTTAAAATAAGTTTTCGATTAAATAATGTATTATCAACTAAAAAAATATGCATTCTACCTATTGATTAAATTTCAGTACAACAAAATCTATTTTATAAACTTTATATCTTATATAGTTTGAAAAATTCATGTGATCGTAATATTGAATCAATAAAAAAAAAACGTGATATATCGTTGGATGTCAATTTTCTTATAATTAAAATGAGAATAAGATATATTTCAAAAACTATTCAAAAGATAAGTAATGCACAACGATCTGTTAATGTTCGATGTTAATTTTTATTTAGCTCATGCATATTAACTTAAATACTTATTTAAAATTCTATATATATATTGTTAAAGTGATTCAGGATTTGATTAGATTGACTTCCATATTTATTTACAATTTTATTTACTGCTATAAAATATATATATATATATATATATATTTAAATTTACTTCCATATTTATTTATATTTACATAAACTATTCAAATTGATTCCATATTTAATTAAATTTACTTATATACTTATTTATAATTATATATATATATATTTAAATGAGGAACTTAATTAGGAAAAGAAATATTAAAATATATGTGGAAAACTATAATAATAATAATAAAAAAGATTATAAAAAAAAAAAAAAGTTGACCCAGCCCACAATTCATAAACATCTATTGGGCCAATTTTTTTTCTCTCTCGGCCCAGTAGTTATGTTAGCCCAATTGAAAATCTGAATAGTCGCGTGACGTGCCCGGGCACGTCATAAGCCATGTCATGCTAATGTTAACCACGTCAGCACCTTGCCGATGACGTGATTGGTCACGTCGGCAAAAGCAGTTCCCTTGAGGAAAGCTTCCAGGCATCCAAACACTATTCTCTCTCTCTCTCTCTCTCTCTCTCTCTCTCGGTCTCTCAGAGCGTCGAATTTCTTCCCAGATTCGTCAGCGTTTGAATGATTCCGGTACGGTTTGATATTTTGATTTGGTAGCGAACGAGAAGGTGAGTTATATTATTCAAATTTCATGAATATGTTAAGCTTCAACTTTTGAAGATTGAGTTTTTATGAGTATAGTGATGATTGCGTATGATATCAGATTCTAATGATTTACTAGAAAGTACTGGTTGAATCCCTCCACATCATTACATTTACATTTGTATCTTTATTTGCTTGTTCTGCATATGGTATCTGTATATAGGAAAATTTGAACAAATTAATATTAGGGCATGCTCAAACATTTATTTTCAAAATTGAATTTAAATATCAGTCATAATTTGTAAATTTCCTCGGAATTATGTATAATCATCATAGTTTAATTGATAAAAGCTGTCATGGTCATAATATTAAAATTAATTGGCAGAATAAATAAACCATATTAAACTATGGTGATACTATGAATGGTTTGATTGACATGTATATAAAATGTGGCTCGCTTGAAATTGCCCGTGAGCTCTTTGATTTTATGGAGGATCCTAATGTTGTCTCGTGGAGTAGTTTAATTGTTAGGTATGCTCAGTTCGGATGTGGAGAGGAATCCCTTGAACTCTTTAGAAGGATGAAAAGCCGAGGGAGTTAGGCCATTTCTCGGAGTCCTTAGTGCCTGCAGTCATATTTGGACTGGTAGAAGAAGGGTTGCAGTTTTACAGAAATATGGAAACTGAATATGGGATTATTCCAACAAGAGAGCACTGTTCTTGTGTGGTTGACTTGCTTGCTCGTGCTGGACATATACATGAAGCTGAGGATTTTAACCCTGGTGTCGTGGTGTGGACGACTTTGCTAGCTGCCTTGCCTGTAAAACACATGGGAACGTTGATGTCGGGGAACAAGCTGCTGAGAATATTTTGAAGGTTGATCCTACCAATTCTGCTGCTCATGTATTGCTTTGCAACATATATGCTTCTACCAAAAGATGGGAAGATGTTGCTAGATTGAGGAGCTTGATGAAAGAAATGGGTCTCAGAACTGGATCGAAGTTAAAAATAGGATTAATGTTTTCTTTGCAGAAGATAGTAATCATCCAGAAAGGGACAGAATATATATACAATACTGGAGGAGTTATGGTTGCAAATGCTGGATGAAGATCGTATTCAATTCCAAATATAGGCTTCAACAGAACCTCATACATTGAAAGAAACGAAGATGAGGTTCGTTCTCCATATTAATTGTCCTGGGAAGTAATGTTGGCAAGTTCTTCAGGTATGCTGTTTTGTTGTTTTCGTTTCTTTAGTTTTCTAAAACTTAAGATTTCATAATGGCATAACTATTGAAGTAACAAGTGTGAAGGATGTTCTATAGATTGACAGCAAGCTTTTTCCGGTTCAATAGCTTATTTTATCAATAATGTGCCTTCAACTTTGCTTTTGATCAGCAGTAATTTCTAATCAAGTTTTGGTCTGAAATATGAAAGTTATTCATTGATTATTATGGTTAATTTTTGATAGGAGAAGATATCGTTTTGCCATTGACAAGATTATGTTGTCCATTGAGCCTGGTAGTTGCTCAAAGCCTCAAGAACCAAGTTTCTTATTTCCTTGATGAGCTAAGTATGTTATACAGACTCGTCTTCAATCCGCGGAACAGGTCTAACAAGCATCAGAGAAATCTGATTGACATTAGTACATTACTAGTCTCCTAGTCCAGTAGTCCTTCAATTTCCAAAAGCAATGATTCTCATCAACTTTAGTCTTAATGACATTTTTGTTTGCACTGAGATTTGGTTGAAATCCGTTTATATCATTCTTATTAGTATTAGATGAAAGTAGTCACTAATGCCATTGAAGACCATCAAAATTCATGACAACCTCATGTTATATGTTCGTTAATATTCTACAAATTCAATTTGAATTTTACGAAATTAAATCAGTGTTGGAACAAGTTGATCATATTTTGGTAAACCCATTCCGCATTCTTTTATACAGTGTTTGAAAGTCTATTTCACATTCGAGTCCGAGTCATGCTAGGGCTTACAATAAACTCTGGACGAATTAAATAGGTGTTCAGTACTTCAGAAATTCTTAACTTGTCTATATTTTGTACACATTTTTTAACCTAAACACAAGTTGATGAAATCACATTTAACATCATCGCGACTGGTAAGACTTTAACAAACAATTCAAATCTAGCTCAACAAAAAGAATCCAAAATCCAAAATACAGTTTCAACCAGCTTTCCAAATCTGTATAGCACTAAACATATGATATCAAGTTAATGCATCACAAATCACAGATTAAAGATCACAATTATGATTTAAGTCTATACTAAAATCCTCGCATAACATAACAGTAAAATTACCATGATAAATCCAGATCCTAAAACATGTAAAGACAAAAAGGCAAGAAGGCAAAACTCAAAAATTGCCCATTACACTCATTTGCCATCAACACATTCTCATCCATTGACTCAAAACAGCTAAAGAAACAAATGTTGTTCAACACCAAACAAAAAGTTTAAACAAATATGGTCTTTAAATAAAAATTTGATAACCAGAAACTAGATTACTGGGAAACACCAAGCCATTTTGAGAAGTTCTCGAACTCGGTGTAATCACTGTCTGAGATCATGGTTTGATACCATGCTTTGCCTGCAGCCTTGATTGCAGTTGCCTCCTCCTGACAGGATCAAAAAGGAAAAGGATATAACCATATTAGCATAACACAATAAAAAGTGTATCAAATTCTCATCAAAAAGACCAAAATCCATCAATGTACTGATGAAAACACAGAGTAATTGATTGTCCACACATAACCAAATATTGTTGAGACAACATGCAACTATCAAAATGAATCAAACAAAAATGGGTTGAAGTAAATACAAAAGATAAGAATGGGTTTCAAACATAACCAGAAACAAAATTAAATTATCAACTCTAATAGATGGAACTAACATGCCAAAATCAATGGCTTATAAACTAATGTTGCACACTGATTAAAAATTCAGAGCCATACTTCGACTCTCAAACAGTAGATTCAAGTTAACCCTTAACTCCTTTTCTTGATCAGAATATGCCCTTGACAAACATATTTGCAAAATAAATTTTAAAAATAAGTGCAAAAAACCAATATCAGAAAGCATGGAATCAGATATATTAGGATAAAAGCATATGACCTGCAAATATACATCAAGTACGAGTTGCAAACTAGGTACCCACAACATCAAGTTTATTATCAAATACAGATCATAAACAATAATAAATGTAAGATCTTGGCATGATAATGACTACTACAGAGACAATAAACAAAACCAAGTCACTTCCAATACCAGGAAGTGAAACAAATCAACATTACTTTATCCATATGATTAATTTCGTGCAAAGACAACACAATCAACAATATTCAATTCACTTCATGATCGAGTGTATTACTAACACAAGCAAATAAATCAATCAATTCAAGCAACCAGTCATAGTATTCATCAACAATACAAATAAACAACTAATCTAAATTAACATGTAATTAAATCAATAAATGAACATGTAAGAAATTATACCTTCGATACGGGCTTCCTCTTCTTGTCGAGCTTCTCCTTCTTATCCTTGACGCGTTGTGCCTCGGCCAACAGAGACATCCTCCTGGCAGTCTTTGCATACGGGTTGAGCCTCAACATGGTGTTCAAGTTCTTCAATGGGTTCTTCTTCATTGGAGCCCTCTTGACTTCCTTCTTGATCGGCCTCACAACAGACTGCACCTCATCAGAGTTGATGATCCTAGCAAGGTCAGCATTGACCATCTTAGCACGAGGTAACACATAAGCATTCTTCTTCTCCGAACCCTTCTCGAAGGTTCCATAGATCGAATCCAGCTTCTCGAAAGCAGATTTCGTCCAGATGACGAAACGTCCAAGATGTCCACCAGGGGCCAGCTTCAATAGATTGAGTCTCTCAACATTGGCCACTTCGACACCAGGAATGTTGCGGAAAGCCTTGACGAGTTTAGCACCCTCGGTCGAGTACACAATCAGAGGACCCTTCCTAGAGATATAACGACGGTTCCTCGCCTTACCCTTTCCGGGACGAATGGCTTGGCTGTCCTTCGCCTTCTCAGAGTCAGTGTATGCGCCGATTTGCTTGAGAACCTTAAGAGCAGCAGAAGTCTTCTCAACTCCTTCAGCAGAGTCACTCACGACCAAAGGCATTTCAGGAACGGTCTCGATCTTATGGCCACGAGCCATCACGAGTGACGGAATAGCTGAGGCGGCGATCGCCGACACGATAGCATACCTTTTCTGGTTAACGTTGATCTTCCTGTGCCAACGGCGCCAGATCTTGGTCGGAGCGAACATGCGACCACCGCGACACATGTTTCCGAAAGCTCCCTGACCGGCACGGTGGGTACCGCCACCGGGAACACGAGGGATACGAGACACGGCACGTCCGGTACCCCATGACTCGGCGGAGGTCTGGTGTCCGGCCTTCTTAGAAACGGCGTAGGGTTGTCGGCTGTTTTTGGAGATGTTCGAGTGGACGAAGTTGACGATGTCGGGGCGGATCGAGGCCTTCATGACATCAGGAAGAGCAACGGTGGGGGTGGCATCGGTGGCCATGTCGCCTTCAAGTGACTGGACAGTGACCAAAGGACGAGCGGCTGCCATCGGTTATGGGTGGCGGGAGAAAATGAGGCTGCGGTGAGGGAGAAGAGAGCGACTAGGGTTTTGTTCTGTGAGAGTGAAGAAAAAAATGAGACAATTATATATATAGTGATCAGTGAATCGTTGTCACTAGGGTTTTTGAGTAGTTTGGTAGTGTTTGGTTACGGGATTAGTATGGCTTTTCTTTGGAGTGAGACGCTTTCCTGAACCGGTTTAGTCTTGTTTGTTATATACTTTTAATTTGTTTTCGTTGATTCGCAGTCGTTTCAGTGGCTCCAAAAAATGTTTAATTTTTAAATTATGTATATATATATATAAATATATATATATCGGTCACGTTCCTATCAAGACATCTTTATATAACTTTATCAAGATATTGAATATGAGCCACTCATTTATAGAAGTGATTTGACAAGTGCATACATACCAAGACAAAATATGTAAAATGAGTGGCTCACATTCAATGTCCTTATATAATTCTATCAGGACATCCTCATATGAAAATTTTCGTATAAATATATATATATTATAAAATAAACATCTTGATATATAATCTCACAAAGCCCAATAAAAATATAGATTTTATATAGTTTTTAAACATTAAATTAATTTATTAAAATTATATACATATATCATTTTAAAAACAATGAAATTACATTTGCTTAAGATTTTCGTATTACTCATTCTAAAGAACTAATAATCACATCGCATTTCATTGTTGACATTTTTCTTTTCTCGTTGTTTATTTGCATAACTTAGAATCTCAAGATGATTTTGTGTTTCTTATGCAAGAAATGTTCCATTAAAAAAGAAAATCCCCAATTTCATCTTCTACGTCATCTTGTTTCGCAAGTGTGATTGTTGTTAGTAACCAACATACCATATGACTTGACATGTGACCCATGTCTAAACACATATTTAAACGGGAGTTGAAGGCTCTGATACCATATTAGTAACAAAAACACTCAAAAGTTTAAACCGATAGGAAATGATCCAACAATAGTATCAGTTGTTACCACTTACGTTGTCTAGTATTATGATAATTGTTTGCAGCATACTACACCTAAATACCATGCAATCTAGTTTTATGCTCTTAGGTGTTCAAATCTGAAGGATAAATATACTATTCTATCAGTCTCTTACTGTAAGTGGCAAGACTTGCAAATCTAGATAATGCAATGAGATTCAAACAAAAGAAAATAAAATAATTGAAACATCATCATTTGATGCATTACACTACAAGAACAATACATGCAACTCCCAAAATTTCACTTTGTTAACAAGGCATGATGAGTTACAACTGGTTTACAGTTAACCTGAGTACTCCAACTCTCACTGCTGTCATCATCTTCCTCGAGAATATCCAAATCAACATGCTTAACCTGTATAGGTTCATCACTTCATGTGGCCTATGCAATATTTATGATATTCGGAGGAAGCAAACCTTGAATATCAATGATACTATTAGATTCCACATCGCTAGCGAGTGAAGCCCATAATTTGTATATATAAACCTTGAGTCATGGATAAAGGACCCTTGACGCTTACACATTTAGATGAATGACAATTGTGTGAATCCCGAGAATAAAGGAGGGAAAATAATCCATATACCGTTTATATCATATTGAGTAGCGGTAATATTATCATCAGACTTTTAAAACGGGAATATTTCCCTTTTTTGTTTAGATTCAGATCAAAGTTTCCTATAGGAAAAAATATCTTCATCAGAATATTATTGACAAAGACGAAGATCCAAAAGGAAAGAAGTTTGCAATTTCTCAATTATAAATTTATATTTCTGTTGAAGAATATATAAAATTCTTAATACTGTATTGTCTTTTCTTATCTCAATCTATCAAAAGAAAACCCTAATACTACTAGATATTTTAGATAGCATCCATGGAGAACAAAGAGAAGAAACAAAGCAAAGGTCAAAGAAAGATTGAAATAAAAAAAAAAAACAAAAAGCAAGAAAAGCTCCTTGTATGTCACATTCTCGAAGCGCCGCCAAGGTCTCTTCAATAAGGCTGGTGAGTGTTGTGTCCAATCTGGTGCCGAGATGACAATCATTACCTTCTCTCCCGGCGGTAAGCCCTTCACTTTTGGCCACCCGTCAGCCGATGCCATCTTAAACCGCCATTTAACAGGCAACACTACAGGGGAATCCCGTACAAATCTATTGGGAGGGTGCAGTTATGATTATGGATTGTATAAAAAGTCTGCTGCCGATTTGGAGGCCGAAACATTGAAGCTAGAAGATTAGGAGATTGGAAAAGCAAATGCCGATGAGTTTGGAGAAGGGTTTTGGTGGGATGAGCAGTCTATTGAGGGGTTGGACTCGGAGGAGCTCAATCAATATGTCGAATCCATGGAAGAACTGAGGAAACTGGTGGCTCTGAAAGTTGATGAGATGAAGAAGGGAAGCAAGTTTCCATCTAACTTTCTTAGCCATGGATTCAAATTCACTGCTTGATGCTTTTGCTGGTAGTGAAGCAGCATATATAGATTGTTTTTAGTTGATTTTAGTTTATATGTCATGATTTTGCAATTTCAGTTTAAAGTTGCAACATAAATAAATGAGCAATATTTTCTTTCTTTCAATAAATGAGCAATTGAAGCTAGATAAACATACAATTGCATCTGGGAAAAAAAAAACATAAGAGTTGAGCAGCAAAACTGTAAGAATCCAGCAGAATCAAACTAAGGCAGAAGCAAGAGTCTGACCAGAGTCCACTGCATATTTGCTGATGGCGAAGTGAATTGTCAAGCAACCTGTACAACATTAGTCTCGTAAAGATTATGCCATAAAGAAACATGTAACGTATAATTTCTGAGAATGAGAGACGCGAGAGCCAAAAGACAATTCTCATCACAACTATTTGTAGCAGCAATGCAGCATATTCAATATTTCAACCTTTGTAAGATTACAATACAATTAGATTACTGACATTTTCAACTGGCATAACGGATGGCTAGATCAGAAATAACAACAAAGTAGATGAGATATAAGCACAGCATGAAAGTGAAGAACTAACTTGGAAGTTGTTAATAGGTGAATAAATTGATTTGCCACGGTTGGAGTTTCGTTGTAGCCTAGCAATTCTTCAATATTTGCAGTCTCACTTTCATCAATATCAAAGGTTCACCATGACTAATATCATTTCCTTGAAATGAATCAGATAGTTTCCGATCCATTATCATGTTATCTCATGCTTCAAAAGATATGCATATAACATGTATGTCTAAAAATATATACAAATGAAAAATTATTATCGTTGGCATCAATTCATTCTAGCTAACTTGAAAAGCTTTTTCCATCACAAAAGACAATATTTACAGCAGTTATGCCAACTTCAGCCCAAAACAGTACTAACTCAAACTCTAAGAGTTTATTGCTCTTACTAGTGCAAATCTGAATAATAAATCCACAATTTTATCAATCTATTATTGTAAATGGCAAGACTTGCAAATCTAGATAATGCAATGAGATTCAAACAAAAGAAAATAAAACAATTGAAATATTATCATTTGATGCATTATACTACAAGAAAACATTGCATGCAACTCAAAAAAATTTAACTTTGTTAACAAGGCATGATGAGTTACAACTGGTTTACACTTAACCTGAATAATCTAACTCTTTCGATAGCTCAGAGTCGTCATCCTTCTTTCAATCATCATCAGAGCTTCCCTCATCGCTGCTAAAATCACTACTGTCATCATCTTCATCAAGAATATCCAAATCAACATGCTTAACCTGTATAGGTTCATGTGGCCTATGTAATCCCTGCGGAGGAACAGGTCGCAACATTTGCTCATCGATCCTAGGCACTTGAATGGCATCCAATGGAGGCAACGGTACAGCATCCCCAGGCTTCCATCCAGGTGGGGGCACAATTGGGAAATCTTTTGGCAGTTCGACAGGCATCCCTGGTTTCCAACCAGAGGGAACTGTGATATTCGGAGGAAGCAAACCCTGAATAGCAGATAACTTTGAGGCATCGTATGCCTGTGGAGGCGGGGGCTCAATGATAGCCTCAATTTTCTTCTCCTTAGTTTCATTGGTTTTAGGCAAACCAACATCGAGATCAGCAAAGTTATACAACTGGGAAGCCCTCATTTGCTCCTCTTGGGGAGCAGGTGGGAGCGCCCCGCGAAGAGGTCCTCCAGCACCGAACTCTGGTGGCGCAAATGTGGTGTAGCTAATTCTATGTGCATATGATAAAATATCCGATAGATTCAATTGAGAAGCGACAGTCGTTGTACAAGTATCATCAACATCCTCCTCCATATCATCATCCTCCAATTTCAATTTCACTCTTTTGGGACGTCTATAATCTGAGTAATCATCTACAAGTATATCTAAAACCCTCTCTGCCTCCTTAATCTTATTAGCGAAAGCAAGAATCCCAGAGTCTTTAGACTTAACTTCACGAGCAATCTTTTGCTTAGCATCTTGGAGGTCAAGAATTTCTTGAAGCTCAGCAACAGCTTCGAAGAGTTGAGTCTGAAGAGCTGTAAAACTGGATATAATCTCTTTGGTGCTCGAAGGAGAAGACTCAAGCGGAGGCGGAGGTTGTGACTGAGCTTGTGAGGCTAAAAACGCCGGCAGAGAGCCGCGAAAAGCGGAGAGCCAAAGGGAACGATTAGGCGAGACTTCGAAGAGCTTCGAAGCTAAGGAAGCCATTTGAAGGAGAAGTGCTTGGGCTCTAGGGAGAGGTGGGAGGAGAGGAAGAAGTGTTGATGAGGTGGGTGCACTTGTGTTTGTAGTAGTAGTAGTGGTGGTGGTGGTGGAGGTGGTGGCTGCGGCGGAGGTAGCGGTTATGGTGGAGGCTGTGGCAGTGGAGTGATGGTGCAAGTGGTGAGTGGCGGAGGAGGGGAATTTGGGAGGCGTAGAGTTTTGAAGAGAAGGCGAGTTCGGGTTTGTCAACCCTAACCTAGCTGGTGATTGTACGATTTGGTGTTGCAGCATTTTTATTTCTTCTGAATAATTTCTTCCTGTAAATTGAAGAAATCAGAGAGAAAAATAAACCCTAGAATCGGAACCAAAAGAAATTCCGATTACGATTACGATTCCGATTCCGATTCCGATTTGAATATAAAGAGTTTTAGTGATATTAATCGAAATGAAAATTGGTAATGTTTGACTGATTGAATTGAATTAATTTCGATTATAAATTGTACAGAGAGAAACGGTAAGAGAGAGTACCAGAAAATTGGATGCGAATTGAACAGTTGATGAAACAACACCGAGGAAGGAGAGGAGTTGACACCGTAAACGCCGTGTCGTTTAGAGACTTTAGTGATTATTTTCTACTTTTTTATGCAATGTAAAATAAATACGGAGCTAAATATAGGTTTCGGTGAGAATATTCAGTTCCAAATTATTGGAAATCTTGGAATATTTCGATCAAACATGTACTTGAAATTAACATCAAAATCATGAATACTAATTTTTTTTTTAATTAAAAAGAAATATTAATAAATAAAACAAAATTATAGCAAGAATAATTTTCATTCTATCTATGCCAATATTCTCAATAACCAAAAACTGCAAAGAGATCAATTTTTTTTTTTTTTTGATATAAAATTACATATATAATTAATGGATTAAAGAATAATATTAAATCCGTTAACATACATCTAAACTATAAAAAAGTGATAATCTCCTTTCAAGTAATTTAAATACTGCACGTCGAAAGTGATTTAGGAAAGAAAGAATAACATCAAAGGAAAGTTAACACAAGTAATAGTGACTTTCTAATGCGGGATTCTAGAGGTGAAAATTCGTGTGGAACCCAGCACTTGATAATTTTCCACACAATTATAAAGAAGATCAAAGGAAAGGAAACACAAGCAGAGGAAGACAGATTAGATTCTAATAAGAAATGGTGCACAATTACACAAAGCCTATATAACATTCTCCTTATTACAATATATTCAAATTGTCCTACTTAACCGCTTTGGCAATACATTACATACCCGAAAAACTAATCGAAAAAAACATTAGCTTAAAGAGTCACCAAACAAGCCTAGCAAGATATACACTTGTTTGGTTGATTTGATTTAACAACCATCCATTTCCAATGATGTATGAGAGTGGGATACTGAAGATTTACACTTTGAAAATCACTTTCTTTCACTAAACATCATTTGACAACATTCTCTCCCCGCAAAGGTGGCAATAGCATCTCCCTAATCATGGAATCCTCTCCGCCACAAGAATCGTTAGTCAAGGAATCCATGATCGATATACTAGTATGCTAGTCAAGATAACAGAGTTCGTGGTGAAGGAAAAAATTACAAGGAAAGTAGAGGTATAAATAAAAAAAAATGAGGAAAGAAGGAAACCGAAAAATAGAAATACTAGTCAGTAATTTATTAAGTTGTGATAGTTCAACATAATATATCACTTGTTTGGTTGTTGGAAACAATCCCCGTAGTAACCCCTACTGTTTTGGTGTTGGAGTCGTATGATGACAGAACCGTCCTCTGAATCAAGGAAATAAAATAACAATGTTACAGAACAATCATTTGAATATAACAAATGATGTTCAAATATGGGCAACAGAAATCAATCCAAATATGGGTTACAGAAATCAGAGAAAATCATTATGTAAATCAAACCATAATAACAATGACAACATTCATAAAATATCACGATGAACTAGTGTGATAATTAAATGCCACATTTAATTATGCCAAGATACCAGTGTTAAAATGTCGGATGTAATTATACATGGATTGCTACATTACAATTTGCACAAAATTTCCTCCATAAGAGCCAAAACAAGAGACATGTATAAGCATGCATAAGGTAATTCTGTAGATTTTCTAATTAAAGCTAAGCAAATTATTAAGAGCATATACAACTAAAAGGGAATCATATTGGAAAAACAGGGTTGAAAATATTGTATCAAAAAAGAATTCTTAGTACTTACAATTGGCTCAAAATCAGGGCTAGACAAGTTAACGCTAAGGTTCTTCATCAATAACAAAACCTGCAAAAGTGACCAAATGAAATCACAAATAGAGTAAATTTGAAGGATTACACACAGAGCAGACTGTCGAACTATATTTTAAATGATTTATGGAGTTTGAACAAATAAATATTAAATGTCCTTAGGGATAATTTTTGGATCCCCACAGACCACATCACAGCATCTGATAACTAGATAGATATAGAAGTGACTATGGTATGAGAATCTTAAATGCCAACGCTGTATCTGAAAATGACACAACTTTTACACTTTAATAATCACTATGTTGACAGATTGTTAGCAGGCTGGTATATTGCAAAATTAATTTTAAACCTATCTTTTTTTTTTTTTTTTTTTTATCTGACATTAAGTGATCCTTTCTTTAACCTCTTTTTTTTTTTTTTTTTTCACTTAAATTGGAAACCAAAAATCCCTTAAACTCTGGTGTGAGTGGGATTTGCTCTCAAGACCTTTTATACAACTATAAATGACCTTATCAACCAAACTAGTCAGCACCCACAAGAAAAACAAGTACATCTTATGCTATCCACAAGCAGTATAGCCAATGAAACTGAATAAAGTATTATTTTAACTCACAGTTTCAAAATTTATAGGGTCCATTTCCTTGAGCTTTTGCACATGGTCGTTGCTTTCTGGATCAAAGACACTCCCTATGAAACTATACACTTCAGCAAAGTCTGGGATACCTGCAAAGCATACACAAAACAAAAGAGAGCTTACCTTTTATATCAAAATGCTAAGTAGGTAGACCAGAGAAACAATCACTCATGGTATAGATGATTACCATGAAGAACAGGAACTTTCCCCTGCTTTGGCAATTCAGAGCTTGGTAATGTTCTGGTTGAGCTTCCAATGCCACTGACACTACTGTTACCTGTCCTCACTAACCCCTTCGATCCAATATCAGCTGAATCAGTAATGTGGTATATCATAATAAGTGCTGGAAAGTTCCCTTTAAAAATGCTATTCTACTTATATTAACTAAGATAAAAAAAACACAAAAAGAAATAAGCATGCCTTTAGCTCCTTGTAGATTGGTAAAATCATCTTGTGGCAGCATAATTTTGCTGTTAATTATCATGGAAGCGTCATCCCATGAAGCATATCCATGTGCAAGGGCGTTTACTGAAGGATAAGCGAATGCTGCGTGCAGGGGTGCTAGAACTGCAAATCAAGAATGTAGCATATCAGGCTTGTCAACTATGCAGTTTTAATAATTCCATATACTATATCAAGATTATGCATCAATCAGCCAAACCATTTTTTGATGCTTTTTGCGGATAAGGATGAGTAGCTTTGCGCTTAGGACGAGGAGGAGGCACATGTGCAATTGTCCCATTCTTCTGGACCTTCAGGAAGTATTTCTGGGCATGACTCCGAATCTGCAAAGGAAAACATTTCAGCAAAGAAAAAGCCCCCAACGGTAAATGAAATAGAATTTTCAACCCAGAACAACTAATCACACAATGAATGGACCTGGATAACTGTCTTTGAACCCACAAAATCTTCAATCTTTTTCCAGTCGCGGTCAAACCTGAATCAACAAGAAATGCTAACTTCAAAATGAAGTCCACTTCAAACATAGTTGCTAAAACAAAAGTCTCAGGCTTTATAATTCATTCACGACACATATAGCAACCAAATAAGCTTAACTACAACTGAAACGTTTAGCTAATTCAAGTTCAAATAAGTTAAAATTGACAAACAACTTGATGTACCAATTTCTCCTAACAAACTTGAATCAGAGAAATCCGCATGTAATTATGTACTATAAACCTTTCAATTTTATAACCAATTAATTAAATTTCTTCACATTATTAATGACCAATTAACACCACAAACATCAAATTGAACTCTTAAAATAAAGGAAAATATTAATAATAATAATAATAATCATACGACAATAACCAAAACTCGCAACTAAAACTATATTCTAGCGCGCCTGTAAAGCCGTAACTAACAATTAAAGACAAAAGTGAAGTAAACACAAAGTCACAAACATACAGTTGAAGTGCTTCGAGGAACTTTTCGTGTTCTTCATCGGTCCAGCTCTCTCTGGACTTGGTGATGGTGTAAGGTTTCCTCACCTTCTTGTTTCCTCCAGAGCCATCCGTTGCCGTTGGTGATGCAGTCGCCGCTGCTGATGACGTGGTCTCCATCATCGACTGCGGAGGCGGAGGCGGTGGTGGAGGAGGAGGAGGGTGTTGGTTTGATAATGATGATGTTGATGATGATGGTGATGAGTTGGCGTTCATGTTTCCAATTCGCTACCAAACCATAGGCTTGTAGAGAGAGTCGATACTGGAGGACTTGAAAAAGAGGGAAGAGAATAGACAATCAGAAAATTCTCGGCTCTAATGTGGCGCGCGGACCTGCTTTTTTTTCTTGTGTGGTGAGTTAACTCGGGCCTTTCAAGTAATCGTCCACTTGGAAACATAAAAGTTACAACACGCCCAATTCATCGTGCACAGTTTTTACGTTTGTTTTGGAGATTTATTCACCTGCGACCCTCTGCTAATAATTAACGTGAAATTGCATGTTCTCTTTAGCTCGATGGGTGTGTATCTCACTTTCTATTTTTTAAGTTTAATTACCACAAATTACATTTTATAAATATATACGGGAAGTTTCTTTTAGAAATCACGGTTATATAAATTGATATCTAAACATACATGTAATGCTTGATATATCTCAATATGTCTTTAATTTGTTTGGTATCGTATTTTATATATGATATTATAATAAGCTTTTATATTTTTGAATTAAATATTTAATATTTAATTTTGTTAACATCAAATTAATCCAATATTTTAATGAAAAATAATAAATGATTAGATCTATATAATAATTCATAAATAAAACAAAACTGTAACGTTATATTAAATATAAATTATTATATGATTGTTTTAGTTTAAAAATGTTAATTTATTTATTTACTATTTTAAATTTTTAAATATAAATAGATAGTACAATAACGTTTATAGAATTAAGTAATATATTTATAAGAATATTTTCAATATCATCGTATGTTTATTTTTATTACAATAATCATAAAAAATAATTAATAAGTACAACCTTTTGTCACTAATCTTATATTTAAATGTTACGGTATTCATTTTTTTTAGTAATGTTTTTTTAGTTAATTATAAGTTACAAAAATTGAATTGTAAAATGAAATTATGGGTGTAAACCTAAGCAATTTTGATAAAATCAGTGGCGATGCAGTGAATCAATCCTCCAACCACTGACAGAGCCGCCGATGTATTAACAATCAGCCGAGTAATTGTTAAATGAAATGGTTGTGGGTCCCAGGAGATTTGTGATGGTGACGTGCGAGTCTTTGTAGTTCACTAATATGAGAACCACCAAAATCGTACTCTTGTGTCCATTGCTGCACTTGTGTAAACACGAAGGTGGTCCAGATCGATAAACTCACATGACCACATAGGATCCAACGGTGGAGATTAACTCTTTCGTCAACCAATGGTGGATAACAAGACCCACCGTCATTGCTCAACTTTTAACTAACAAGGATCTTCTAACACGTGGAACCGTGATCTTCCACTCATTGAATAACAATTAACAACTAACAACTAACAAAGCTCTACTTTTTTAAATAAATAAATAAAAATTTGAAGGATGTTAATGAGACCAGCCAACTTGCTGACTATGGCCAAATATAAATGTGGAAGAAGAAAAGTTTTGATGCAACAAATTTAGATACTTTTTTGACCTGGATTGCTCCACCGACTAAGGAAAGTATTATCGACGATAGGAGGTGGTTGAATGTATGATTCTTATATCTACACGTTAAATTATGGATCTGATACTTTAAATTATATTCTTCTTTTCAAACTTTAAATATATTGTAATAATTTAATAAATGAAAAATAAAAGAAGCATCAGTGATGGGATTGAATTACACGTGTACGAATTATCAGAATTTATCATGTTCTCGACGTTCTTAATCAATTAAATTAAATTTGATTTGTTTTTTAAATCAGAATACTATACATCCAAAATCCGAATTGTTTATATGACAAGTGAGATAACAATAGTGTTAGGCGTCCAAAATCAGGTCCTAAATGTAATAACTTAACTTATCATGTCTAATCCATGTGACATGAAACAAAAGAGATAAAACAAATCTTTTCCTTTATCAAATGACACACCATAAAAATTGGAATACAAGTTGTATTATCGATACAATGTATGACGTAATTAAAATAAAAGGATTCAAATTGATAAGAAGTTTTTAATGCACACAGGGTATGTATAAAAAAAAAAAAAAAAAAAACCAGTGTTTACAAATTTTGTTACTTTTCTATATATGTGTATATCAAAGAAAACATAACTATATATGAAATCAAATTTTGATATCATATTATGATTTGTGACATTAAAAATGGGAATGTATAAAAACTTTTTATTATACCATACACTACTTTTTTTTATACATATATATATATACACTAAATGCAGTACGGTAACTGGAATATGGGACATTGCCATCTGGGACATTGCCGAAGCAAATATAAATATTCTTACTTATGCTTTGTTTGGTATAAGGGAAAGATGGAGGGAGGGAGAGGGTTGGAGGGAGAGCTCAAATCCCTTGTTTGGTTGAAGGGAGAATAGAGGGAAGAGGAGGAGAGGAGGGAGAGCTCCTCCCTCTGAACCCACCACTTTGAATCCACCCAATGATGGGTGGATGAGAAAGGAAGGAGAGTGAATGGAGGGCAAAGACAAAAATGCCCTCCAATTTTATACTACCTTCAATTTTTTTAAAGGGTAATATAGTAGTTTTATAAATTATATACTAATTCATCAATTCAATTCTCTTTTCAATACTAAACAACATGAATGATAGATGTTATCCTTCTCATCCCTCATACTCTCTCTCCCTCTTAATTCATCCATCTCTCATACTCTCCCTCCCTCCTACCAAATATAGCCTTAGAGTTTTAGTATTGAAATGGGCTCGGGTTGACGGCCTACCCATATTCGATGAAAACGGTAACTCAGGTGATCCAATGTGCCAATCGACCGGTCCCACAAAAAAGATAGCAATCAACCACGTGTCATACTCAAAGCTGACGTGGATGAATTAGAGCCTCGTATTCCACAAAGCGATAAGAAAAACAGAAGACCGTTGGTTTTGGCCGTTAACCAACAATTGATTTGATTTACGCGAACAGGAAAAAAAAAAAAAAAAAAAGCGCTTCCGATCTGGAATCTCTTTGGAGATTCAAATGGATATTCAAGCTCGAATTGGTAGCATAACTCCTCCCACTCAAAGATTCTTCTCCCGATCACACTCTTCTTCTTCTTCTTCTTCTTCTTCTTCTTCTTCTTCTTCTTACTCGCCTATTAAACCTCTCTGTTCTAGAAGAGATGATTCTCAAGAACCCCAGAAAAATGGTGACAAAAACAATGGTCAGTAGTTGTTTATCCTATACAATTTTTTGTTTTTTTGTTTTTACTTTGATTAGCTTAGTAGTTCATTCTATAATTCACATTTGAATTTATATATATATATATATATATTTATATATGTACATTGTTTGTCGATGGCAATGGGAGAGATTGATCAGAACTCAGAAATCAGAAATCAGACAAATATGTCTTGTTAAATATGTTGCATTGCATGATATTATCAGAAATTAGAGAACTTGATGAAAAAAGGGTTTGCAAATTATATGAAGAAAGGAAAAATCAGCGGATATATATAATATTGCCTTTGTGATGTTTATGTGAAAGTACTGAATTAGAGGATTTCTTGTGTTGAGGCACTAAATTAGAGGAGATTCAATTATTATTATTATTATTATTATTATTATTGCAAAGAGAAATATAGACACTCTATCACCATATCAGAATGAGTGGAAGTGGGCATTTTCTCTGTATTCCAAGTAGGAGATATATTGTGAAGTTGGGATGTGGTAACTAGAAAGAGTGATCATTATCGATCATCTTATCGTTCTTTCGTTCTTCTCTTGAAGGGAGAAGAAGATATTTAAAGCGAGAATTGAACTGTAGTATTATTTTCTATTAGGATTTAGCACTTTATTGTGTTTTGTTTAGGGCAGGATCATATTTTCAGTTGTCACATCAAACGTTGAGATACAAGTTAGGATGTCTAGCATTGCACCTTATAATATTTGTTCGGGCTATAAGAAAAGCTATAAAGAAGCCACATAAGGCATAACCATTAGGAAATTCACTGTGTTAAGTGCATTATCTGTATATCTATCGAGGCTTCATAGATCCTTTTATGGTAGGTGCTAGTTATTAAAGCCAGCAGGATTTCTTGTATATAAGGGGCTTTGGATCAAATAATACTCATATCTTTTAAGGATGTAGTTTTATTTTAGGGATGGTTGCACTTGTATACGAATTTTCCATGATTGTCCTAAGGTTACATGAGTCCTGATGGTTTACAGAGCGGCTGCTGAACCCGGGTGACAGTGACATGTTTAAGTCGCTAAGGGAATAGCTCAATTTATTAGAGCACTTACAATCAAAACAAGAGGTCTAGCCGTCTAGGGACCAATTTTCCTCACGCCAACCTTGGACGAACATTCTGTTTAAATTTTGTTTATGTATGGGGAAGGATGATTTCTATGCATCTTTACAATGACGTCAGAAATCTGGTTGAAGGCACATATTTCTCTAAACAAAGAGTGGTTGCACTGTAAATTGTCATCATCCTTCTTGGTTTTCTCCTCATTGCCATGCTAATTTCACTCACACTGTACACTTACTTGGATGCCCTGTACATTACGAGATACTAATTATATCGTACAGTTGTGTTTCATCTAACTGAGTTAGTTTCTTTATTCTATATACACTTTATTTGCAAAGCCAGAAGAAACAAATTACAATCTTTCTGCAATTGGGAGGCTCATTGTTAGTAGTTGAGCTTAGTTTAACTGAATTTGTAAGCATTTGTATCCTGAACCGCTATATGTAAATTCGGATACCATTCATGTAAACTCCGAAGAACTCATTCCATCATTTTTCATGCAAATATCTCAGGTGATAAATCCTCAACAGACTGGGATAAGGCATGGTCAAACTTCAAGAAGCAAGGGAAGAAATCCCTCTTTTCACAGTTTTCTCCGAACAAGTACGTGAGCTGGAATCCCAAGCGTTCAAACTATCCACTCTCTGAAGAAGTCGATCCCATCAAGAGAACCGAAAGGTCTAACCTGATGTTATGGACTAGTCCCCGTTTTACCCTAGCAGGGGCAATTGTAATAGTCACCTTTCTTTTGGTCTACACGATTCTTGCACCTGTCAAGTGATCTAACTTACAAATATATTTCGCTCAAAGAAAACAGGTGAAGGAGTTATCAATTGTAAGTAAATACAAATACTTGCTATTATTTATTTTCCCTTTTTGAACCTGTTGGTTGTAATCTATATCCAACATTTTGGCTCTTTTTCATGTGTAAATTTCAAAAAGAATGAAATCTGAGCATAACCATAAATTAAGAGCAGCTGATGATAATAGACAGTAAATTTACAATCCTATTCCTAAGTGAATGTTCCTCACAGAGCGATACGAGGTCATATAATATGAAAACATTCAACTGAAACTTCTCTGGTATGCATAGGCCTGGATTATTTTGGAGAAACAACTCAATAATTTAGAAGATTTACTTGGTTTAGGAAAAATTATGTTTTGTCAAACTGAGAGTAGCTGTAAATTTTGTAGGATTTATCATCTGTTCTGTTTATTAATGCTGAAATTTATACATAATAAAAGCACAACAGAAGTGAACAATTTATATAGATTGAGTTCTGGTGATATTCAACTAATTTATACAAGCTTCTGGTGTAAAACTCTCCCTGTTAGAATCGATGGTTTTTTCAAAATGTATTATGGTGACAGTGATGATCATGTGGACTCTGTGACTTCATAATTCATTATACAGGAGCATCCAGACTCCCATAATGTTAATTTCTTCAATGAAATGAGTTGAGAAGAGTGTTGGAAAGTTAAATCAACTTTGCCTATTCCAAGATTCATGAACCATGGAAAGTTGAATTCAAGGTGGTGTTTGTTTTGTTATGGTGTTTAGTCTTAAAACATATCTGTTCAAGTGCATGCTTGATTACAATTGACAATCTGCCATGTTGGGCAGGCAAGGCATGCCACAGAGATTGACAAGCAACAGTGTTGAGAGGAAATTGTGTCTTCCAGCTTGTTTGTACTGAGGTACTTGTGTTAGCCGATTAGTTGACCAGAGCTTTTGCTTTCCTGATAGTTTTGTCTGAGAACATAGACAGCTTCAGTGGAGTGGCACAATAGAGTACTAGAACCATCATCATTCATCACCAAGACCTCCTTGTGTTCCTTCTCCATTTGTTTTCAAGCAAGGTGGAGGAGTTGCAGACAAAAAAAATAAAAAATGGTTTGATCTGATCTTACTATGCTTCCACTAATTTTCTTATCTTCACCAAATTCAGACAGCTTTGTCTGCTCTTTTCCCTACAAAAGCACTTGGGTCATTTTCTTCTGGGGACAAAATGACTTGCATTAACAAGATTAACAGAGACTTTAAGTGGGGGAGACTTGACAATCATGCAAATACATATTTCACCCTCTGACTGAAGACTTTCCTTGGCTTTCAATCTCTTTCTTTTTTTTTTAAAATATTTGTTTGCCTTTACTTGGTCTCATCATGCATCAACTTATCTTGAGGTGGTCCCAACAGTCAACCCAAGGAAATTACCATCTCTGTTATTTTTGCTTACCGATGATTCAACTATTCATAATCGTGAAAGATCCCGTACCTGAAAGCATCAGAAACTCTGCAGAATCGAAACGATATAATCCAAATTTTCGTTAATTAAGTTGCTCATTGCTTACTAATTAAGTAGAAAAATGTATCATTAGTTGACCCAAGTCTGCTCTGACTGATTTCTTTTTATTCTTTTTAATTCTTTTTATTTTGCAACAAAGTTGGGTAGTAAATGTGAATCAAAGGAAAAGAAAGTTTCCAAATCGAAGAATTTAAAGTCAAAATTTTATTCGTAGTGAATGTGAATCAAAAGAAAGTTTCAAAATTGAAGAATTTAATGTCAATTTTGTTTTTTTTGTTTTTTTAGTGGAAATGAAATGAAAAAAACAAAAAAAAAAAAAACAAAAAAAAAAAAACAAAAACAAAAAATCTAAAAGATTTTTTACAAGCTAGTGCCTTACGCCTTTACTGTCTTTGCCTCTGCCACCACTATATATTTGTCTATTGGGTGTCTCCTTTACTCTAAGCTAAAAAAATCATAAACCAGTGTTGGTTTTTTTTTTTTACTGTTTATATACGGACAGACTTTTATTGGTTTCTTTTCTTGAGCAATTTCATGGCTATAATTATAAACAAGCAGGGACCAGTTGATGATCATGAGTCTCCCCAAAAAGAGAAGGCATGGCGGCGGCTGCCGCCGCGTAGAGGTCTGATAAAAAACAAAATCATATCAAGCATTTTCAAGTGGGTGGCCATTGGAGCTTCAAAAGCAGGAAGAAAAATGGAGATCAGGAAGAAACAGAAGATCATATCAGAGGAAACACAAACACAGTTTCCTTTATCATCATCAGATGGATTCAAGTATGAGTTGAATAAGAAATGATCAAAACTTGATCAAACAACACAATAATCTTCCATGAAAGCCTTTTCTACTACAATCCATAATATTTATGGATTATTCAAGTCTTTCTGTTGCTTCTTTGTCAACTCTTTCACTTACATTTCTGATGAATTGTAGAAGGAATTTTCATGGTTTCATGTTTCTTGTTTTCATTTTACTTGGTGTGTTCATGAAATGATTGAGAAAATATTGTTAGATGAACTGTGTTTATTCTGCTTAGTTCACAACAACTAATTCAAGATCACTTCTGTGTCACAATTAATGTTCTTTCTTTTTTAATAAAACCATATAATGATGTAGATCTGAATCATCTGATCAATCCTCTCTTTGTTCAACTGTTTACATTTTTTTTTCTGTTGCGTGTAGGACAAGAAATTATTGATACAAATTATCGAATGATCAAAATTCTATTAACAAATTAAAGATGGTCATCATCAAGCTTAATCGATAAGATTTCTTATTCAATAATGTTCCTTTTGTATCGATGTAAATCAGAATATCACAAACCTCATTATAATTATTAGAAAGAGAGAGACGTGGAGTCATGCCGTCTTCGGTTTCCATCATACACAGGTGCATTGGTGACGTCCGTATTATGAGTAAGACGCAACGATATACACGTGTGGGTTGTATATTAGAACAATTATAAGCACAAGCAATAATGTTCCCACAGGATTACGACAACACGAACACAACCAATTCAATTGGTCGTAGCTTCACATGAAATGTTAGCTTAGCTGCCGACCATTACAGGTCTGGCCCTAGGAGGAGCTATGTAAGACAACGGTTTAGACCTTTATTGTAGAGAGCATTTAAATTGTAGTTAAATAATAAAAAATAATAAAATAATAAAAAAATGACGATTTGACACTCTTCAAAAGCTGTGTATACATCGTTTTCGTAAATACGTCTTTAAAAGTTTATTGTTAGTATTGATTTTTGTTTCACTCAATTATAGCAGTAAAAATTATTTATCAACTCAATTAATTTGTATTCCTTATTGAAATTAGTATTTAAAATAGAAGTTAGGGTTTGATAAAATAGAAAATTTTTTATTGTCATATCAAACAATTAATAGGTAACATTTTTTTTTTTTTTTTACACAAATGATTGATATAAAACCAATTAATAATTATTGGTGTATACTTATAAACTATTTAGTCATTTAAGTAAATTTACTCAATGATAATATTGGATTTTCAAAAAATACTAAATTGGGTTGTACATACAGTTTTTGAGGGGTGTAAATATCATCACTCTTAAAAAAATTGATTTTAAATTATAGTCCACATAAGATTTTAATCAAAATAGACCCGTAAATGACTTTAAAAATGACCCACCATATATATATATATATATATATGTAATATATATATTTTTTTAAAAAGCACCCCAATGGAAACTCAACCCATAAATGACTTTAAAAATGTTTCACCATATGCATATACTTTTTCCTTTTTTTTAAAATAATAATAATAATAATAATAATAAGACCCAATAATGGAAACCCACTTATCATTCTTACAACAACATTGGATTAAGGGTAACGATATGTTGAATTCTAACAACACTCGTGTTTGTCACAAATAATCCTCTTTTATATCTCTCTCTAAAAATAAAATAAAAAAACTCAAAACTCTCTTTATACGAAAATGTAGAAGCCGTTGTTTCGAAGATAATTAAATCAATACACATTTTTTTTTTTTGAAAGCCATTTTTTTAAATTTTTTTAGCTGCTAAAAATGTGAGACGAATAAGCTTTAAATGATATATTCTTTAATACAATTATAAAATTTTTTATATTCTTTACTCAAGGAAAAAAAAAATCAAGTAAATATATATATATATACTATCGAGTGCCTTATTTTTTATAATTCGGTTCGGGTCCTAAAATCTTAAGGCCACCCCTGCCGACCAAACACCTTAGTCACCACTAAAAGTTATGATCTTTTTGTTGTTGCTTTGCTTCTATATGGAACATATCTTTTCGACATGTTTATTCAATCCCCCCACCACCCACGTTCGTTTGTATTATTATACCATTTTGAATTTTTATTTTATTTTAGGCTTATAGAGCTATCGATCAAGTTTTGCAACTTTACATACTCTTAACGAGACTTGTAACTGGATTCTCTCTTAGATTTTGTTGAGTAATTGATCATTCATTCATTCTATCTATGTTTGGTGGACAAGTTAACTATAATCAAGAAACCATACTGATAGCAAAAGAAGAATTTTCTGAGACCACATAGTTGATAATAAGGTTAAAACAAATCGATGATAATGTATTGGTGATAAATATGAAATAATCTAGAGCAATGACTAGAAAACGACAAAAGAGGCGACTACCTTTTACTAGATAAATTTTAACGATTTGTAAGAAGTTCCGTTTACTATTTACCTTTTAAAATTTCTTATGGACCACCTATTTTGGCCTTTTCCTTTCATTTTTGTATAACTTAGGACTACTCTTTAATGAAATAACAACGGAATATATATATATAGTGGAAATGGTGGAAAATGTCACATTTTCTAACTCACTTGGTGACAAAGTAACCGGTTTAATAACTTAAGTTTAAAAGGTACTAAAGTAAGTGATTTCCAAAAATGCCTATATTTTACACATTCTCTTTCTTACTTTAAAGTTTTTTGAGATTTTTTCTTTCATTTTCCTCTGTAACAGACCTTCAATGGAGGATGGAGGTTGAATACTATAACATTATCAATTCATCTCATTTGGATAATTAATTTTGTAGCGCTACGCAGATGCATTCGGGGGTCGAGCTCAGAGAAGTAATGAAAGGGCTCAGACAACTATAACATTATCAATTCTTTTTTGTAAGTCTTTCTCTGGTTATATGAATTTTGAATATAATTGAAAAGTCTCGAAGAAGAAATGAAAAGGCTCGGAGAAGTAATGAAAAGGCTCGGATAGTTCATTAAAAGGCTCGGATAATTCATTAAAAGGCTCGGAGAAGTAATGAAATTAACAACAACAAAAAAATTGTTGAAAAGTCTCGGAAAAGAAATGAAAAAGCTCGGAGAAGTAATGAAAAGGCTCAGACAGTTCATTAAAAAGCTCGGATATTCAAAATTTTTTAAAAAAATGATTGTCGAAAAGGCTCGGAGAAGAAATCAAAAGTCTCGGAGACTAATTGAAAAGTATCGGAGACTAAATGAAAAGGCTTGAGCTTTTTCAATTGTTCCCCGAGCCTTTTCATTTCTTCTCCGAGACTTTTTGACAATCATTTTTTTTTTTTTAATTTTGAATACCCGAGCCTTTTTATTTCTTCTCCGAGCCTTTTAATGAAGTGTCCGAGCATTTTCATTACTTCTCCGAGCTTTTTCATTTCTTTTCCGAGACTTTTCAACAATTTTTTTTTTGTTATTAATTTCATAACTTCTCCAAGCCTTTTAATGAACTATCCAAGCCTTTTCATTACTTCTCCGAGCCTTTTAATTTCTTCTCCGAGACTTTTCAACAATTTTTTAATTTTTTTTTATTTTTAATTTCATTACTTCTCCTAACCTTTTAATAACTATCCGAGCCTTTTCATTACTTCTCCGAGCCTTTTCATTTATTCTCCGAGACTTTTCAACAATTTTTTTTTTGTTAATTTCATTACTTCTCCGAGCATTTTAATAAACTATCCGAGTCTTTTCATTACTTCTCCGAGTCTTTTCATTTCTTCTCCGAGACTTTTCAACAATATTTTTTTTTTGTTAATTTTGAATCTCCGAGCCTTTTCATTTCTTATCCGAGCCTTTTAATAAACTATCCGAGCCTTTTCATTTCTTCTCCGAAACTTTTAATGAACTGTCCGAGCCTTTCTAAGCTTTGTCCGAGACTTTTTCGAGCCTTTTTAACAATCTTTTTTTTTTCTTCGCACAATCTGTTTAAGGTTTACAAAAGAGTGTTTTAAATTGAAAAAAGAAAAAGAAAAAAGCAACTAATAAGACGGTTTATATCTCAGATGTAACTAACAAAGGCTGGAACATAAAAAAAGTCTCTATTGTATTTGGTCGTGATCCACCGTTGTCCATTGATGGAGGATTTTGAAAGAAAAAAAAAAAAAAAACAAAATGGTGAAGAAGGTTACTGTGGGGGGCATTTTTATCCGTTCACCATAATAGTACCTTTTAAACTTAAATTATTAAACCGGTGACTTTCTTACAAAGTCAGGGCTAAATAGTGACAAAAAATTTTTGAACCCTATATAACTTCACGTCGTTTTCCCAACCAAGGCGGGAGCCAACTTAAGTGACGTTGCTAGGCTCCTTAATTTCGATCGATGTCTTTGCTAAGCTAGCTTATAGTTGTTCATTAAGCTCGTCCATGTCTAATTCTTCATCATCATCATCATCATCATCTTCAGGAATAACTTCATCATCACGAACAGATGTTTTAGCAATAATGTGTCCAGGATTGGGACTACACGAACTTGACCAATTCAATTGTCGCATCTTGACAAGAAATGTTAGCTTAGCAGCCGACACTTACGTTCGCTTGTATTATTATACATTGACAAATTGTTTTTTTCTTTTTTTACGCTTATAGAGCTATCAATCAGTCCAGTTTTTGCAAATTTACCAAACTCTGTCGAGACTTGCAAGTGCAACTAGATTCTCTCTTAGATTTTGTTGAGTAATCAATTATTCTATATATGTTTGAATGTTTAAACTTCTAAAATTCATATTTCTAACTTCAATAGAAGTCGGTGTTGCACCAAGCTTTCTCATTACGTACATTATCATTGAAAAACTGTTGCGTTTTGAGATATCTCAGTTATTGCAAAGTTGGTGAAATTTTCCGCTAGACTGAAGTCTGAAGCATCAAATTCAATCAAAAGAAGATAAAAGAACCAACCGCGGATCCCTGAATATTTGAGAACACGAGTTCTGGCAATGACAATGATAATCTAAGAACCGGAAAGTAAAACTTAATCAGGTAGTAAGCAAACAACACGATGGGCAAGTTGACACTATTCTGAGACCACAGTTCAGAATAAGATTAAAAACAAACCGATTTCGATAGGATAGATATAACAATTTGTTTTTATAACTTTTGATATTACAGCCATGATAACGTATAGCTGATGAATTTGAATAATCTAGGTAATGTAATAGCTCAGAGCACAGTGCATATATTACTTCACAATCATTTTCCCAATCAACGCGGAAGCCAAATTAAGTGATGTTGCTAGGCTCCTTAATTTCGATCGATGTCTTTGCTAAACTAGCTTCTAGTTCATTAAGTTCGTCCATGTCTAATTCATCATCATCATCTTCAGGAATAACTTCATCATCACGAACAGACGTTGCTGCAGAACTCGGACCATCTCCAGCAGAATTGTCATTGGCCTGAAGTTGAATGGGAAAAACAACAGCTGGTCAGGATACAACTTGTCCATTTGGATTTCAAACCACAACTAGAATCCATCAATCAATAGTAACTAAATAATTTTCAAGCGCCAATAGCATTACACCGCGGGGAATATGGAAAGCAGGGTTTTAATTTTGTTGAAAACGGAATGAAAACGCAACACATGAAACATTCTCTTTTAACGCTTCAAACATTTTTTTATGATTTGAGAATATAAAGAGAAACAGCTAAGTGACTGAACACTCAAGTATTTCTCGTTTATTAGATCACATCAACTTCTTTACAGTTGTGTCCAAGCTAGAGCAACAATAGAAGTTGGTATGTTTTTAACAATTTTCCAATTTATCTTATCATGTTGGCTGGTTTCAATTGAACAAAGATGATGTGCATTATAAATTTCATGTTCACAGTAGTTAGAAATTCACTAGCTGCACCAATTATTAAATTTGAAAAAATCGATGAATAAAATGAACACGTAATATATATTATCAAGCAATTTCACCATTACATGATCTGTGCTAGGAGTGATGAAATGTAATAAACTGATGATGATTAAAATGACGAAGTTAACATCTATTGCCTGTGCATGATCACTATATGCATAATCTGGGTGACATAATTTTGTACATAATCACTATATGCATAATCCGTGTGACATAATTTTGTTCAGTATAATAACAAAGGTATCTGAACAAATACTTAGCATTCACACCTCATTATCTATAGAAATAATTCGAGTCTATAGCTCGAGTCTAAAGCAACGATATGGAAATATGGAGGAAACAAGTGAAGATCTACCTTTTGTTCCATGACATTAGATTCTTCCTCTCTTTGGTATTTCTCATATGCCTCGGCATCATCCACAAACAAACTAGAATCCGAGAGGAATAGTTCACGCCCACTGAAAGGGAATCGAAAGCATTATATGTTAACAACTAAGATAACAAAATGAAGAAATTAGGATACATGTCTGAGCAAAGCACACGTAAAGAATATACCTCATACGGTCATTCTTAGCTCTTTCTGCCCTTAGTGCAGCCAAACCAGCATCTCTTTCAGACATCTTCTTCTTCTTCCATGCCATAAACAGCTCAGGAGTCATGGGAGTTGAAGTCGTTATTTTAGCACGCTAAAACCAAACACAAATAGAGTAAAACATCAGATCATCTATCGTGTGCCGGAAATAAAAGTATGAGACTGCTAAATGGAAGGCAAGGCTAGTTAGTTCCAGAATAATCTTATCATCGTCACCTGATTTTCAATCTCCTCCTCAATGGGTATCTTTTCAGACTCTTCCTCTAACAGAGCTTTCATCTGAGATTTTAAAATGTAACCAGGAGGAAGAGCATGCCTGTAGTGGCAATCTTTACCACCATTTGGGCAGACCCAAAACCAACCATATTGTTTCTTCTCCACAGCTTCTAAAAAGTATTTACAAACCTGCAAACACATATGCAATTGGTAAAATAATAGTGGACTTGACAACTTTTACTCGACAAAGAAGATTGAATTCAAATCTTACAACTTTCACTCGATGCAACCTTGATATAAATGAAATCAATAAATATTCCTCAGTGGTTCAAACAAATGTACGAAAATGAAAAGAATCGATCTCCAATCTCATCGTTTTAACCAAAATACAACCATAAGTTCAGTTAAGTAAGAATCAATGCACACTATGAACTTGATCAAAAACACCAGAAACAAAAGCAATATCATGGAGAGAAAACTTACAATATCAGTAGGTTTGTTCTGCTTATACTCGTTCACCTTTGATTCGACAACCTTCTCCAAAGTTTCTTGATCCCAATCCTCCATAGTTTCTAAAGCAAATGAGAATCACAACTTACATTAAAACAAAAAATTGAAGCTTGCAATCATTCAAACAATGAAATTTAAACACAATACAACCTTGGTCACGTTTATCGCTGTAAAGATCAATCTTTTCGCCTTTCCTCTGAATATTTAAATCGTGTGAGAATTTGCATTTGAAACCTTTCGCACACTGCCCCGCCTTATAAAACTCACACAATATAGACTTTGGATCAACACCTGATCACACACAAACACACACATGACACAACAGATCAAGTCACAATTCATAAACTCATATGCATTAACAAAAGCTACAAAAAAATCCCAATTTTTTATACAAATAATTACCAACTGGAACTTTGGGCTGACTAACTGCAACCTTGAACAACTCATTCAGCTCCTTCTCTTTGGCCTTCTCTTCCTCCTTCTTTTTCTGTTTTAAATTAAAAATAATAATAAATAAATAATTAGATTCAATGAATTGAATTGAAAAATGAGAAAGGTGAATCGATTGGTGATTGAAGTAGAGGAGATGATCGGAGTTGGACCTTGGCGGCGAGCTTGGACGGGTCGGGTACGGGTTGGACGTTTTGCTTGAGAGAGTGGACATATTTTTGTACGTTTTTGCTCTTGTTCTTGTTTTTAAGACCGAAGGTCTTGTCTTCTACCATCTTCTGCTTCTTCGCTAACTCTGCTTTTGATAGCTGCTTCGGAGGCATCTCGTATCACCATCAAAATTTCTCACAACCACAATACAATTTCCAGCTCGATTGATTAACGATGATTATCTTTAATCTTTTGTTTGCGTGCGATGAATTTGTTGTTGATTTGATTAGAGTTTGATTTGTCGTTAGTTACAGGTTTGATTTGAAGAGGAGGTCAAGGGAGATTGGCAGAGGCAGAAGGATCGAGAAGCTGCGTTTGGTGTAAGTTGTCTAAATTATTCTTAGTGCTTCACTACGTGGCAGGTTTTGGGAGATATCTTTATTGGACCAAACTTCCCTGCCAATCATTTCCTTAAAAAAATAACGGGTCAATATTAAAGGCCTCCCCTCACCTTTGAACTATTATTAGATGTCTTGCTAAAAATGCTTTTATTTCAGAAACATCCCCTGTGGACTAACAAACAATGATTCAATTGATTGATTTTTGATGTTAAAAAGTCTATAATATTCGCATTTAAGCTTCAATTATATTAATTGAACATTATACCCTCTGAATCTTACCAAATAAAGCATTGTTTGTTGGTCCATAAAGGGTGTTTCTGAAATAAAATCATTTTTATCTAGACATCCAATAATAGTTCAAAGGTGAGGAGATGTTTTTAATATTAAACCAAAAATAAAAATAAAAATAAAGACGGGATCAGATTTACGGGAACTGTTGACATCAAACACCGATACAGAAATATCTACCCTTATCCGAATATATCTACTCTTACACTATCGGAGGGATTCCTAATTTCCTATAGTCAGAAAGCACGTAACTCGATTATCTACTCATATAGTATTGGGGGGATTCTTATAGCTGGAATATAAGTAATTCAGACTCATACGCTATCAAAGATTTCCTTTAGTTGGAAAATACGTATATCTCGGATTATCTACTCATACATTGTAGAAGGGATTCCTATGGTCGGAATATAAGTAATTTATATATCTACTCATACGTTGTTGAAGGGATAGTTGGAAAATACGTATATCTCAAATATCTCCTCCTATAATATCCGAGAGAAAACTCATTTTATTTGTGGAATGTGCAAGTAACTTATAAAACCAAAAAAATCAAAATCAAAATAAAACCAAATAAATTTATTGGCTGACAGTTACAAATTGGAGCGAAATATCTATAACACTAAATTTCAAATGACAATTTTACCCTCGTGATTGAGAAAAATCCCATCCCAGCTTAACTGCCTTTGAAATCCAATCCAATATAAATCGAGCCAAAAGACCCCACGCAAGTGACAACGGTTGGCCAAGAATGAGAGTCATTCTTGGTTCATCCTCCATTGTCACTCCACCGCCAACACCACCGCCACCGCCACCTCCGGACTCACAAACCCACCGCCACAACCACCGCCCCAAACCCAAATCCAAACACTCTCGACGACTTCGCAATCTCTCTCCTCCCAGAGCTGCTTCATCATCTCGCCTCTCCACCGCCCAATGGGACCTCCTCACTTCCCGCCACAAGTACCACGCCGACATGGCGTCGAAGCTGGCCGAGGACGGTAGACTCCAGGAGTTTGCAATGGTTGTGGATAGTGCTGTTGTTTCTGGTGTAAATGCTTCCAAGTTTACTTCATTGTTGAGTGTTGAGCTCGTCTCAAGTGGGATTTCAAGGAATCTTCGTGAAGGGAGAATTTGGTGCGTTGTTGAGGTTTTGAAGAAAGTGGACAAGCTTGGGGTACCACCATTGAAGCTGTTTGATGGGTCTGCTCTGGATTTGCTTAAAAGAGAGTGTCAAAGGATTGTTGATTGTGGTGAAGTGGAGGAATTTGTTGATTTGATTGAGATTTTTGGAGGTAATTTGATTTGATCACTTCACTTGCAGTCACTCATTTATTATTATTCTCTTCATAATTGAGATTATTAACATCTGATAATGTATGATTGATTTCATTTCCTTGGTACAGGGTTTCAATTTCGCATTAAAGATTTGGGTGACCCGTCTCAAATTGTTAAACTTTGTGTTGATAAACGCGACGCCAATTTGGCTATAAGGTTCATTTAATTTGAAATTCATTATTGGGATGTCTTTGATTGCATGATTGTCGCGGGACAATTTGAATTTGTGTTCACTCAATTAAGTTAGTTTTTGTTTGTGTCTTATGTTTTTAATTTTTATGTATTGTAGGTATGTGTGTGTACTTCCACATGCTCATATTATGTTCTGTACTCTTATACATGAATTTGGAAAGAAAAAGGACTTGGTTTCTGCTTTGACATCATATGAAGCATCCAAGGAAAACTTGACCGGTCCCAATATGTATGTATGCCGCACAATAATTGATGTTTGTGGTCTCTGCGGTGACTATATGAAATCTAGGCGCATCTATGAGGTACTAGCTCTAATGTCCTTCTAAAACTTTAACATAATTTACTTGCAAGTGCTTATTTTGTGTTACTTCAATGCATTCATTAGATTATGCCTTTGTTTTGAAACAATCCCGGATTCTTTTGCTTCCATTAAGATATTCTATTTCCTTTACGTATGGATTTTTCTGCAGGATTTACTCACTCAGAACATTACACCAAATATATATGTTTTCAACAGTCTCATGAATGTGAATGCCCATGACTTGAAATTCATATTACAAGTGTACAAGGATATGCAAGTAATGTTCTCTCTTTCTCTCTTTCTCTCTTCTTTCTAGTAGTTTGTTGGAGAATGGAATGCGTTGAATTTTAGGGATAGACTTAATATCGGCAAATTAATACTTCGCCTATATTTTTAATGTCCAGAAGCTTGGTATCGTGTCAGACATGGCATCATACAATATCTTGTTGAAGGCATGCTGTCTAGCTGGAAGTGTTGATTTGGCCCAAGAAATTTATATGGAAGTAAAGCATTTGGAATCAAAAGGGCTCTTGAAGTTGGATGTCTTCACATATAGCACGATAGTAAAGGTACATATATATTAATGGCAGTATGTGAACATCTACGAGCGTGCCTCTATCTGCTCTAGATCTCATGACTCTTATCCTAGTTACCTTTATCGGGCTCTTTTTTGTTTGTAGAAGTGAAGATCATCTAGTGAGGTTCATACAATATCTTGACGCCTTTATTCTTTATGCGTAAATTTTCCAGGTCTTTGCGGATGCAAAATTGTGGCAAATGGCACTACGAGTTAAAGAAGACATGCTATCAACTGGTGTCACCCCTAACACAATTACATGGTCATCATTGATTAATGCATGTGCCAATGCTGGTCTTGTGGAGAAGGCAATTCATTTATTCGAAGAGATGCTTCTCGCTGGTTGTGAACCTAATTCACAGTGTTGCAACATACTATTACAAGCTTGTGTTGAGGCTTGCCAGTATGACAGAGCTTTTCGCCTCTTTCAGTCCTGGAAGCAAAGTAATACTGAAAAGACTCTTGTTGAAGGTTCCGATGGAAAAACTGATCACACTTCAAGTGTGGAGCATAAACAGAAACATCGTATTATCGGTACACCAAATATTGTATCTAATTCACATCATCTAAGATTTGTCAAGAGGTTTACCTTTAAACCGACAACTACAACATATAATATTCTGATGAAGGCCTGTGGTACTGATCACTATCATGCAAAAGCTCTGATGGATGAGATGAGGACAGTAGGTCTTTTCCCTAATCACATAACTTGGTCAATCTTAATTGATACGTGTGGAAGCTCAGGCAATGTCGAAGGTGCCTTACAGGTAAGATGTCTTTTCTTTTGAATCTACTCTACTTCCCCTTTTAGCATAAATTTTCAATCCATTGTGCTGCGAATATCTTTCTAAAAATAACCGTAGCTGCTCGTTGATTTATGATCCGGACACACATTTATAATCAAATCTTGTGGTTAATCTTCTCATTGATGTTTATCATCTGGGACTTGAAAGTTTTCTTCTTATAATTGTATGCCCACACCTCATGTTGGGTTGTTGAGTATGCATTCATTTGCTTTATCCCAGTTCATCAAGAACACCTTCTCAGTGAAGAATTATTGTATGAGGATATATGAAACTGATAGCCATGTTTTCCTTCAGTGCAGATTTTGAGAGCTATGCACACGACTGGAATCAGTCCCGATGTTGTTGCATATACCACAGCCATCAAGGTCTTTAACTGTTCTTGTCACCATAAGCTTAATGGTTCTATGATTTCTATCCTTCAAATAAGCTTAACAAAATGATTGGTTCTAAATGTTGATACGTCCTGCTCTGTGCTTTATAGGTTTGCGTCAAAAGTAGAAAAGTGAAGTTAGCATTTGCATTGTTTGCAGAAATGAAAAGGAATCATATACAACCAAACTTGGTAAGTTCTCAAAGTTGATAATATATTCTTCAATTGCAAATTGTTTCTTGGCATTTCTTGATATGGGTTCAACTTCTAATTTTTTTTTTTTTATAAGAGTTAAAATATTTGATGGCAATTTCAATCTGCAATATGTATATGGTTGTGTAAAACGGCATTCTAAACCCATAACAAATCATTCTCGTTCCTCTATTCAATATTTTACATGAATAATTTTTTTTTTTTTTTTTTTTTTATAATTTTAAGGTGACATACAATACACTTTTAAGAGCTCGAAGCAGATATGGTTCCTTACGTGAAGTGCAACAATGCCTGACTGTATATCAGGATATGCGGAAAGCAGGGTAAGCATAAATTCTCTTGTTCATTGTCTTGCCCCTTATGTTCTGGGAATCAGACATTCTTCTTCGATCGTGACTAATCACTATGAACCTTGCAGGTACGAACCCAATGAGTACTACCTCAAGGAATTAATTCAGGAGTGGTGTGAAGGAGTGATAAAAGACAATAATCAAAACCAAGGAAAGCTCACTTCCTACAAAAGAACCAACTTCAGAAGATCTCAGAGTCGACTCCTCGAAAAAGTTGCTGTACATTTGCAAAAGAATACCGCTGAGAATCGAGCTATCGATCTTCAGGGTCTGACAAAGGTTCGGTATTTTATTGAGCATTCATGACATGGTTACCATTTTGATATTGGTCATTATAATAGTTCTAACATTTACATAGTAAACTTCAGAAGTGTTGATCAGTAACTTCTGTGACATGTAATGACAGGTTGAAGCTCGGATTGTTGTACTTGCAGTTCTACAAATGATCAAAGAGAACCATTCTCTAGGTAAGTGGGAGTTTTTACCTAACAAACTTGCATTAACAAAGCATGTAAATCATTCCCGCATTAACATATTTTAGAGATGTGCATGTCTTAACTGGACTAAGGTGGTTTTTCTTTTCAGGGATACCGCTTAAAGATGATATGCTGATCATCTTAGGACCCAATAAAAGCGGTGCAAATCCAGCTAGGCACAACTCTCAAGTGGCAGATGCTATAACTAAACTATTACAGGATGATCTAGGGCTAGAAGTTTTGTTGGATAGACTCGCACTTGATGAAAGTGTAGATCAGGAGAATCCTCTGGATTCAGATCATAATTTGGAAAAAATAATAGGAAGTAAAGAATTACACATTGAGTTGGAATCTTCAACTAGGAGACCTGCAATTCTACAGAGATTAAAGGTGACAAAGAAATCATTACACATTTGGTTGCAAAGGAGATCGATCTTGTAAAAAATCCAGTTTTGTGTATAATTTTTGTGGCCAATTTTGTATAATATGTATTCAATTCAAAGTTCTATTGCTTTTCCAGAACAGAATAAGCTTATGTATCATTGTATCCAACAGCAATTCATGTCAAAAAATGTTATCTATACCCGAAATGTAGCTTGCAAATCGATAGCTAATAAAGATATATTTCATTCTCTCTTCCTTTATATTTTCTGTTCTTCCACCGGAAGTATAATCTTATAATCGGAAATTTCGATTACCATGTACACAGAATTGCTATCAAGAAGTGATGAATCAAACAACCATTCACTGGAATTATCATGAACTCCTGATATAAAGTTTCAAGACGATACAGATGAAAAAAAAAAACTCACTATCATTATTAACTTAATAGAAGAGAAGCTAAAAAGATTCTAAAATCATTTAACAATTTTGCAAAATTGTCATACCAATTGTTGTTAACATTCGCAGCAACTCTCCTTCAAAGCCAATCCTTCTGCTGCAACTTCAAAGGCAGATAAACCTCAGACAAGTACTGAAATCCGAACGTGCTCAGCGCTTGAATTTCCGCCTTCTGCTTAGTTTTCACCATCAAATTCAACTCCTCAACCCACCCAGGATTCTTCTTCACAAAATCCTCCTCCAGCAAATCCTTCCCTGTCTTAATATCCTGTTCGGTCATCGGCAACCTACATTGTTCCGGTATCTTATACTTATCCAAATCAGACGGTCGTATCCCCAACCATTTGATATCCGGCGTAGTCAAATTGGCACTGTCATACGACATGTTCTTCGAACCACAACCGTAAACTGATAGAATCTTCAAACCGTACGGATCACTATCAACCAATGCTAGAACAGGTAGCTTCAACTCTATCTTCATTTTCCTCAAAAACAACCTGGTTGCTACATCAGGCTGGCCTTTGGCAGTGACAATGATACAAGGAAATCGATTGTAAAACCTATCTTCTGCTAATCGAATATAAGCAGCATCTTTTTCAACTAAGAGTATAAACAAGGCATCACTTGTCATGTCCCCAACTCTATCGATATTTGGTGGAATCGCTTTACCTCCCATACCCATTTTTGTACAATCGATCATGTCGCCGTTGTCGCTGAATATCAATCTTCCGACGACGACTCCTTTCTCGGAGGCGATCACGTTGAGACTTGAGCGAGTACAGCCGAGCATACAGGCGACGTCGTCGAGAACAGCGTCGGATTGTGTCTGGTCCTGGAAGAGCTTGACGTCTGTGTAGAAGAGGTCTCGTTTCGTGACGTGGATGCTCTTGAGACTGAGTTGGTGGATGAGAGCTAAGATCTTGGTGGTGATGGTGGTTTTGCGTACGGAAGACATGTGCGCGAAGGGACGGAGGGTAGATTTGTCTTTTAACACGATGCGGTCGAGTTCGGGGACGTAGAGTTGGTTGGAGGAGGCGCGTGAAGGCACTTGGAAGCCGAAGCCATTGCCGGACAAAATGGAGTGGGTTACTTGAAGGATTAGGGTTTCGATCGTCGATTGGATGGAGGAGAGAGAGAGATCGGTGACCTCGCGACACGTGTCGGCGAGATTTAGGTCCGATAGGGTTAAGGGTTTGGAAGAGGAGGAGGAGGCCTTGGTAGTGGCCAAGAGGAGTTTTTTGAGGGTTTCGAGGATGACCGGGTCGGGTTTCAAGATGTTTTTGAAGGGAAGTTCGGATTCGTCGTCGGAGTCGGGTCGTCGACGTTTTTGTTTCTGTTTCTTGTCTGCCATTGCTGGAAATGACTCAAATCTCTAACTAATTTGCTAGGGCTTGCAGTATACTAGTATGCACAAAGAAGTGATGAAACGGCAACGTTTCTGCGAGATATTTTATTTTGGCGGGATGGGAATAAATTGCAATTTGAAAAAAGAAAATTTTTTATACTATAAAAACTATGTCGTTTAGTACAAAAAAAATTCGGGTAATCTTTTTTGTAAAAACCTTTTTGTTGTCCTAGTAATCTTATGCAAAATATCAGTTAGAAACCAACCAAAATTCAGAAGAGATTGCATTTGCCAAGCATTCTACATATATCTTGAGCGACATTTCAAGCACCCGTAGACTGCCTGGACCAAAGACTAAAGAGTAGGATATCGAAGGTAATTTATAAAAATATTGGTGCATATATCGGAAATATCACTTATACATCGTTTAGTAACACAGATAGATGTGAGGATGGTTCAATTCTTCATGAACAACATGCTTTCAATATATCTTCGATATTAGGATCGTCTCCTGCTTCTTTATCCTGCACGAAGCAAGCCACAAATATGAGATTGTATCTTAAACACAGAAAAATATCACAATGACATAACAATACCAAAGGAATTTCCATCTATAATACCAGTATAATCTTTACATTGCATCAATTGTAAATCCAATCGGAAAGCATAAGAGAAAATTCGGTTATGTAAAGGATCCAAGTGGCTACAAAGTTTTCAAATTCAACTATTATATGTAGATCAACATTCTCAGTAATTTATCGCTTCATATGTTAATATCATATATGTTGTGGCATGATCCACAGCTATTCAAATTGGCCATAATAACATTGAGGGAACAACGTGAGTACTTCTAAGACGGAGTGAGGGAGTACATGGGAGGACTGACCTTGTGGATATATGAGATGTTACTTTTGCCAGGACCTGCAACTATAATTCCGCCTTGCTGCCTGTGAGAGAAAACAAATTTTACAATTTAGTCAAAGCTAGTTTCAACCGATGTTTGTTGAGATCAGGAATGAGAAGAACTGACCATTTTTATACTAAATTTACTGGTGTCTGACTTGAGTAATGTGACATAGAACTTTTGTATGACAAAGTACAGCTCAAAACACTAAAGTTCATCAATCCGACATAGGTATGACCAAGTATTTGTAAACATCCACATAAAGTTACACATTTAACCCAATGAAATATGCAAGGGCTGTTTCGATCTTATGTTAGATGCTTCTGAGTACTTAAAAATTTGGATAGTTGGAAGTTCTAGACATCTAATAAAGAACATCCAAGAAGTTGATCTAGCTCTCAGATGCTTTTCACTGAACTATTGCACTCAAAATCAATAAAGTTTTATCTTATGCTTTCTCGGCTCTATTGATTTGCTCTAACATGTATGGAAATTAACTTGACAAGTTTAAATGCACTACAGCTGCTTGTAATGGATGCCATAAACTTCATTTAGTCAATTATATGTATCAATAATCAGAATTCTGTTATTTGACTTTGAGTTGTTTAGATCAACATATGTATATATAAAATGCAAACCAATATAAAAAAATTTCAAAGAAATCATTAAATTTCAACAGTGTTTATTTTGCACAAGGTGAGAATTTCTGAACCTCCGCAGTAATGCATCTAGATAACTTCAAAAGGATGGGTCACACATACCAACCACCTCGAGACACAGTATCCTTTTCAAATGAAAGGTTCCAGTCTTGTCGATAACCTTCCATGTATGATTGTATTATCTTAAGACCTGCCTGATATATCACAGAAGCAACTAAATGATAAATGTCTACTCAACTGCACAGCATCCAGAATTTCACAAACACTAACATTCTTATTCATTATTGCATCAATGAATACGCCACTTATATTCACACAGAAGATTTTTTACATACCTTGGGAGTAAACGTGGTTGAAACCCCGGAAACAAATCTAAATGCCTCATAAGATGAGTGGCTAGGATCTGCATAAACTTCTGAAACAAACAACAAGGTTTGTTATTGGGCTGCAATTAGAAGGAAGACATTTGGCTCATGGCTGCAAGAATTATATATATCCGGAGAGCCTTATGTCTCTTCCTTTAACTATCGCCTATCGGTCTTCACTTTGAATTTTCGATAGATAGTTAAAGAAAGAATAAACAGTCTTCCCTAAAATGTAAGTCTTACAGCCATCATATAAATTTCAACCTCTAAACATACCTCCTTTGAACTTGGTTTGCTCGGAGAATGCTCTTGCCTACATCAAATTACTGTCGATGGTCATAATAAATATCAGACCAATTTACACGGTGTATGTAATTTAATGAAAGAATCACTAAAAGTGATCAAAGAATCACTGATAAGTATTTCTGATTAAGCAGTAAACTTGAAAATTTTAACAACTAGACTAAGAACGCCCACGTGAACTTCATGTTCTTCTTCTGAGAACAAAAGCGGGAATCCTATTGCATGCATGCTTATTAGAAAAAAATGCTCGGTGACTTTGCCATAGAATACAAATCAAATTCAACATAGCAAATCCTTTCCAAAAATAAATAAATAAATAAATAAAATTCAACATAACAAATTCCAAAGGTGTCAGCTGTACATCCATAAAGAACTCAACTAATTGAAACAAAATAGCAAATCATACCAAATCATGCTAATTCAACCCAACTAATTCGTGCTATAATCGCATACCAAATCTCAAACTCCTTAGGCTTTTTCAATAAGACTAAGCGGGAATTCTATTGCATGCATGCTTATTAGAAAAAAATGCTTAGTGACTTTGCCATAGAATGCAAATCAAATTCAACATGATCTTATTCCAAAGTGTCAGCTATACATCCATAGAGACCTCAACTAATTGAAACAAAATAGCAAATCATTACCAAATCATGCTATAATTCATGCTAATTCCAACTCAACTAATTCGTGCTATAATCGTGTATCAAATCCCAAACTCCTTAAGCTTTTTAAAGACATACCTGATCAACGCTACCGGGTCCAATTAAAACAAGCGCCACACCAGATGCCTCCATTTTATCCTGTCACATATCAATACCATGGTAATTGATGAAACTGAAAATAGCAACAACAATTAGGTCTCCCACAGAGTATAAACAATCGAATCAAAATAAAATGATGGAAAATTCACCTTCTTTGAGGCAAGATAATCAGCTCGCTTGCGGCAAAGTACACATCTGGAATCAAAAACACAGGTAAATTATAAATTATAGAAACGGTTCACAAAACTCAGTTAATTGAAATTGTAGTAACAATGTAACATGATCACCCGAAATGGCGAGCAAACGCAACAACAGCTTTTCGATCTTTCCATAAATCAGAAATCGGAATTGCGTTTCCATTCAAATCAAACACCTTCACAGTATCCAATAAATTCGCGCTATCTTCTCCAGCCAAACCAGAAGATTCAATTCCTGTTTTCACTCAACAAGACAACAATCAATTTCTTTTCTTTTCAAAGTGTGCAAATATTCATACGCGAGAAAGAAAAAAAATGTATGCATGCCTGGAGACTCGGATATTGTAGAAGCGACGACGAGGCCTCGTTGAGGCGTGAATTGGATTGTTTTATTCCAGTGATTGGAACTGTGAAGAGAGAACCGGAGATTGCGATGGGGTGATTGGTTGGGGAGTGCACGTGTCGAGAGGTGATTGGAGCATCTGTTGAGTTGGAGAGTGTTAGGCGAGAGAGTTGTGGAGAGTGAAATCGCCATTGTTACTTAAGGAAGCTAAGCAGGTCTGTTTGCATATAATGCAACCGTTTAAACTGGAATTGATTTTGTGGGATGGAAGATGTACACGTGGCAGACGCTGTGATGCTAATGACTGATGACTTGGCTGTAAGTTGTAAGTTTTTTTCTGTGTGAGTGACTGTACAGGATTCATAAGATGGGCTGGGCCTTAAGAGACCGGTCTACAGGCCCAAAAAATACGTCAACCCTTCTATCGTGTGCACGTCAACAAGAAGTGAGGACGTGTCAAAAAAAGTAACGGCATGGCTAGGCACATCAGCAAAGAACGAAGACGAGGACTGTCACGTCAGAGATTAGGGGTGACGTGCCCAGGCACGTCAACTGTACCTTCGTTGGCACGTCAGTAAGAAGTGAGGACGTGTCAAAAAAAGTGATGGCGTTGCTAGACACGTCATCAAATAGCGAGGACGTGGACATGCACGTCAGACAGCTGGCACGTCACCACATGTTTACTGGGCACGTCAGCCCTTTTTGCGGGCACGTCACCGCTAACTTGCCGACGACCAGTCACAAAACGATCTGGTGGTGAATCCTAATCATTTTTCCTTTAACCCAAAGAAGATGAATCGAGCATGGAGTGAGTTGTGCTTGTGCTAATTGAATCAGAAAAAAGAAATGAAAAAGCTACATGTACAATTGGAGTATCTGTCTTGGCGCCAAGAATACTGGGAGGTTTTTGATGTCGAACTCGAAGAGGGAGTATAATGGAGGATGCTGATTTTCAATTGATTTGAACTTAAAAGCTTTTCGGGAGTCGAAAATGGTGGTAAGTGCGAAGAAGAAGACGAAGAGGCTAAAAGGTAAAGCTGGCCCGCATCTCCAAGGCTCCAAGCCCAAAGGCCAAAACGCTGCCGTTCTTATAAGAATATAAGGTAGTTAATGGGGTCTGTATATGTAACGAAGCAACCAACAACTATTTATCATCGAACTGACTACATACCCTATCAATTTGGGTCCATATACCATATTTTTATTTGTAAGTTTTTCATAAATATCTTTTGCTTAAATAACAACGGGACCTACGTGAGGTTGGCTTAATTACATACGGAAATAACTTTTTCGAAAACTTACATTGATCTACCCCGTTAAGAATTATTGATTTTGTCATTTTTGTTACTTATAGCTTGATCAAATTTGTATTTTTTCTTAATCGAAGGCTAACTAAATATATTCGAGTTTCAGTTATTTCAATCGTTTCGGTTTGAAGCTAAAACCATCGAAATCGAGTTCTATTTGTAATAACCGATAGAGTTTATTGATTTTGTCATTTTAGTTGCTTATAGTTAAAACTTGTATTTTTAGTTAAGTTAAAACTAAGCTTCTCAACTTAACATATGACTAACCAACCAAAACTAAGCTTCAATGAATTTGATCACTTCGGTTTTAAACCAAAACTATTGAAACCATATAAATTTGGTTCTGTTTGTAATAATTATTGGTAATTGTGGATTTTGTTTGGTTGTGTTTAACTTGATCAAATTTATGCTTTTAATTGAGTTAAAACGTAGTTTCACATCCTAATCTCGTATTGACTTATCAAGTCCAAGTTTCGGTGAATTTAATTATTTCAGTTTGAAACCGAAACTATCAAAACCACAAAAAATTGAGTTCACCTATGAGCAATTATGGATTTTGCCAGCTTTTTTATTATAACTTGAAATAATATGTGAAAAAAATTAATTCTGTAACCTTAGACCAACCGAACCAAATCAAGTTTTGACGAATTAGATTATTTCTTTTTAAAACCGAAATCATCGACACCATCAAAATTAGGATATATTTGTAATAAATGTTTTGTCGCAACCTAACCACACGCCAACGGATAGAACAAGTTTCGGCAAATTCGATAATTATTTATTTATTTTGAAGTATTAAGATTATTTCGTTTTGAAACCATAGAAATTAGGTTCTATTTGTAGTAACTTTTAGTAATTAACGATAAAATCTCTCACCTTTGACTTACTCGAAGTCTCGAAGAGGTAAACGAAAATGATAAAAACTCAAGATTAGGGTTCAAACTTCAATCAGCTAACAGTCTCGATCAGCTCTAAGTGCTGCCGCTGTATCGAAAGTCTTTATTTCTACAATGTCAGCCTTAACACGCATATCGAGACCCTCATCGATTCCCTTCTCTAACATCACAAAATGCCTGTATTTTTCTACTACCTCAGCTGCTCAACCTGAGACCACCAACAACTCTTATCTTCAAAACATCAATTTTTCGCGCAAAGATCCGAAGGACAGGAATGTTCAATGGGTTTTCCTCGGCGTCCCAGGCGTCGGCAAAGGCACATACGCCAGTCGTCTCTCCACCCTCCTCGGTGTCCCTCACATCGCCACCGGTGACCTTGTTCGCGAAGAACTCGCATCCTCTGGTCCCATCTCTCAACAGGTCTCTCCTTTTTATTTTTTTATTTTTTTATTTTTTAGCATTCGATGCAATGAATTTTTAGTTACTTTACACCCTTGTATTGAATATAACTGATGTAGTGCAATAATTGCAACTTTAGATTATTTTTTGGTGGGTTTGTGCTGATTGAGCTAGCTTCTCTTGAGATCTGTTTCATGTCCATGTAGTTTTATACACACACACACACACACACACACATATATATATATATATTCCTGACAAGATAATTAGACAATCTCTGCTTTTTGTTGAAGAGCTCGTCTTCGTGCAACCATTGTTCTAAGTAGCTTGTATTAATGTTAAAAACGATATCTTGCTTAGATTCAATCTCAGTTTCTTTAGGTCATTGAGTTGGTCTGTGTCGATTTAGCTATTTGATGGAATTGCCTTGATGTGTAGTCTGTGCAGGAATGTTATATATGATTATATTTCTGTTGACTGGCATTAATGTCTTGTCGTAAACCATTGACACACACCAGAGTCTACATTTGTGTAGTTTTCAGGAATTCCATGATCTCTTAGGTGGATTTTGTGGGTTGAAAATCAAATTCATGTGATAATGTTTGCAGTTTATGTTAGATCAAATGTAATCTTGGAAGTTTCATCATATCCCCTGATATTTTTCAGTGTAATCTGTTTTACACGTCGTACTTGTAAATAGGGTCCTCTTGGGACATATTTAACATAAACGTAGAAAATAAGAGTGGATCAAGTGAGCCCTCAGGGAGGTTCATGCATCTGTTTTTGTATCTTATTTTTAATCTCTCTAATGTTTCTTTGTTGTTTGCTGCAGCTTGCAGAAATTGTAAACCAAGGCAAGTTGGTTTCAGATGAAATTATATTCAACCTATTGTCAAAGAGACTTATAGCTGGGGAAGCAAAGGGCGAATCAGGATTTATTCTGGATGGTTTTCCCCGTACCGTAAAACAAGCGGTGAGCACCTTCCTTGTTTAACCATATTTTTGCTTTCTGCTTTGTAACATCTTTATGTTATATGATTTTGCTATGCTCCATCTCGTAATACCCTCAGTAGATTATCCAGTTGAATTTAATACTATCTCAAACAAGATAATCAGTCTATGCAAAAATTGGAAAACTTTTTATGGTATTGCTACGATTTGTGTTCCTAAATCCTTCTCTTGAATGCTCCAACTTTGTTTGACCCACCAAGTCAGGTGCTTCCCACTATAATCTGCAGTAGATATTTCCCCTTATCAAATAGAGCAATCTTTTCTGATCTCACTGTTCTCTGCCTATGGATTTCTCTCTTTTTATCTCTTCCAGAAGTTCACGCTTATTTGTTGATATATATGCATATGTGCTCAGATTGTTTCTTTACATGTGTTTTAGGAAATACTGGAGGGAGTAACCGACATCGATTTGGTTGTCAATCTGAAGCTAAGAGAAGATGTTTTGGTTGAGAAATGCCTTGGGAGAAGAATTTGCAGTCAGTGTGGGAAAAATTATAATGTGGCATCGATTAATGTCAAGGGTGAGAATGGGAACCCTGGAATGAGCATGGATCCACTTCTTCCCCCCGCCCATTGTATGTCAAAGCTCATCACTCGGGCAGATGATACTGAAGAAGTGGTGAAAGAACGCCTTCGCATTTACAATGATAAGGTATCAATTGGTTCTTTTGTCATACATTTATTGAGTAAAAATCTGCTGAACGCATGTAATTTGGAATTTTTCTTCTACTCTTATCTTGTATTGTGTCTGTGTGTGTGTGTTTTCCCCCCCTTCGTTTTAGGTATATTTTTTAAGTTTTTTATGTGCATTTTAAAAGCGAGCTCTATCTATTACATCAGGAAATAATTTTTCGTTGTCTCTACATTTTTTCTTTATTTCCGAGGATGCTGTGGTGAGTGGGCGATTTATGTGTTTTAAAGGGTGCTGGAAAACAATGACTTATTCTGTTTCTATATCGTTTGCATATGCATTTCTGCTAATTGGTTGAACTTGAATCTTTTACTCATGCCAATAGTTCATGCTTTGTATCTTGTTTTGCTTGCAGAGTCAACCTGTGGAGGACTTCTACCGCAGTCGAGGAAAATTGTTGGAATTCAATCTGCCTGGAGGAATCCCTGCATCTTGGCCAAGGTTGCTGGAAGCTTTAAATCTTGATGACTATGAGGAAAAGCGGTCTGCTGCAGCATAAACTGTTACAGGCTACTGTAATTTTAATAGTAAGTTTTGTCATTCTTTGCATGTAAAAAATGCATGCTGATTATTTTTCATGAAGAGAGATTTTTAAAAAAACTTAAATAATTAAGATCCAACAATCAATTAGATCTTAATTGATGCCGTGTTAGGCTACTATATTTTTGTTTTATAAAGAGGTTGTGGTGTATCTTAACGAGAGAAGAAAATATTTGTCATGCCATTGTCATGGCTAAGGATGATTTGGATTAAAATGTAGCAATAATTTTTGGTACCATTGATTGATATAACAATACCTTGTTGATTTTGGTATAATGACATTGAATTGCAGTTAAGTTACTGAAGTGCGTTCTTATGTGTTCATGCTATGTTCATAAATTTTTAACTAGAATATTTGTGATGTTGATACTAGATATCAAATGAAAAGTTATTATTATGATATCTCCAATTTCAGGGATATCGAAACCCTATGCAGAACACTCCTCTACGTGTTCCTGAGAGGGGTTCTGAAAATATTATGTTGTTCTGTTTCTGCTCTTGTATTATGTTGTGCATCCGGGTTTCAGGATTGCCTTTGCAGCTGGCCGAGCTGGCTGGCTTTAGTGTGGCCAGGCAGTAAGTTAACACAGCGGCATAAAACAAAACTGGGGCGCACAGCCAATTCTTGATTGCTATAGTTCAAGCAATGGAGATAAAGATGGTGCCCCCACATATATGTAAAATTATTAACTTGATATTCGAAGTGGTGGGCACACAGTGTGTCCATTCCAACATTAGAACATCTCCTACCATACTCTAAAATAGAGAATCGGTTACTCTCATCATCCTCTAAATTTATGTTTCTAAGAAAAAAATTTAGAGTTTCCAATATTGCTATTCTAAATTTAGAGTATCAGTTTCTAACATTTTATATTCCATTTATACCCTTTTACCTTTTTCATTAAATTCAATTAATGTATAATAAATTTAATTAACATAAAAATTATACCATTAGAAATGTTAGAATTTAAATCATCTACTGATCTTTTTTCTAATCTGACATAATATCACGACACATAAGCATTGTAATGCAATGAATATGTGGTTAATATGTGATTGATTTGAACAACTATTTTATCAATAACCAATCACATGTTAAAAAAATGTCAGAAAAAAGATCAATAGAGGATCCAAATCCCATATCTAGATCTTTAAAATAAGGCCAATATTGAATATTAATTAATAACTTTTTATTTACTCATTCTTACCGTACTTTATCATTCGTGTGTTTTGGTTTTTTTCTTATGTACAAGTCTTCTATTATGCTTTCCTTATTTTTATTTTTTATTTTTTTGTTGTTGAGATTTTGTATAAATAATCCGATTTTAATTCTCAACTGTATTATAGTTATCGTTGTTAACTAATGGTTGTAATTAAAAAATAAAAGAATAAAAGGTTACTCATTTACCAACTGAACCCTATAAAAAAATCTTCCTTTTATTGTTATTTATTTTATTATTTTCTTATAATTATTCTAGTGAAAAAATTATTCTAGTGAAAAAATTATTAAAAAATAGAGTAATTGTCACAAATCCCATCCCCCCCCAAAAAGATTATACCAGCTTTTGCATGTTGCCCCCTAAACTATTTTATTAGGTACTAAACCTCCTAAACTATTGAAAATTGGCACAAGTAGACGGAATGCTGACAGAATCCAAGTTCCGTCTCATTTGTCATCACGTGCGCATCACATGTCTACTTACGAAGGGCAATTTGGTCATTCCGCTTGTACACATTGCGGGGCAAAGGGCAAATCGTTGGCAGTGAATCATGTCTTCAATCTCGCGGTACGTCTTACTATACGCTCCGACGAGATGTCCAACGAAAGTTGGCAGTGGATCATGTCTTCAATCTCGCGGTACGTCTCGCTATACACTTCGACGAGATGACCAACGAAAGTTGACGACCTGTCTAAAGAAAGCCACTTTTTCAACCTAAAAGCCCCTTATTTGGCCTAAAAGCCCTTGTTATCACGTGTAGACTCCTTCTAAACCAAAATAACTTATAAACACATTACTTAAACATTAAAACATGGTAATTCCAAGGAAAACGATATCAAAACATAGGATAATAAGGGATACGCAAAACATATAAATTGACTTATCACTTACCAGTTATTTATGTTACTGTTGTGTCCTCGTGGACTTATCTCTATGTGAAACAGTGAAAGGATATAGCTTGCTCATTCTTGTGTTTTGAAATTTTGGTTAAATTAATTCCTGATTAGTATTGCTGGAGTCAAATTTTATGTAGTTCAAAACTTGTTCAAGTAATGTTATCCGATGTCATACAGCTGTAACAGAAACAAAGAATTATTTTCCTATGAAAACTCAGTGGCAGTTTCACTATTTACTATCAAGGTGAAGCCATACTTCAAATATCTGTTATCAATCTTTAAGCAGAACCACTGCCCGCTTCTCACCAAAAGCAAGGCACCTTGCAGCACAACACAACCCTTCAAGAGAACAAGGGACCCAAAAAAATGGACAAAACAACCACACTCTAACACAGCAAAGGAAAACAACCACACTTGTTCATTCTTTGTTTTCATAAAATGAAAATTACGAAAAAGATACTACACAATGTGCATTCTCTTATACAATGCAAATTAGGAAACACAGCTTGAACATTTGATTACACATTTGTTACATTCTACAACCACTGAGTTTGTTACACATTTGATTATACATTTGTCACATTTTAGACTATATGTTTTTCAGATATTGTTTCCAAACAACAACCAAAATCATTATTGATAAAACCAAAACACGAAACAAGTTTATTCTTCTAGGATCACTTTGATGGTTTCTTCCCATTGCTGCTGCAGAACTGACATCTTCATGGTTGCCTTCAAAATCATTGCTTTCCCCCTTTCTCATCTCTAGCTCATGTATTCTTCTAAGTAATTCAGGAATAATCTGTTTGGACCTTTCACAAATTGGAGAGTCATGCTATCTGAAAAATCCGCAATTCACATCTCCCTAACAAGCAAAAAAAAAAAAACAAAAAACAAGTTTGAATTAAAAATATCAGAAGATAAGGAAAAATAAAAACCCCAATTTAAACACCTACATACCCTAAAATTTGAGCAACCCCATAAACGTCTTCCTGGGTTTGCATTTGTATTAACAGTTTGGGTATAAATCCCCAAAATCCAAGTCATTCATGTTTGCCTTACTTCATGTTTGTCTATTGTGCAGGAGACATAAGAAAATCATCAAGGTGTTTCTCATACCCCACAAAACACAAACCACAACATCACAATGAAAACCCATAAATGAAAAATCAAAAGAAGCTTACCATATGGAGGCTTTTCGTCATCGTTTTTCCTTGCTCGAACCATTTCTACCGATTGCTTACCCTAACCTCAACCGATTGCTTTTCCAATCGAACAAACCTTGTTCGTGACAATCTCTAGCCCTTAACCTCCAAATCGAAACAATAAATCTTCAACAATTGCAGAAAACGCAGACTAGCCCTAGCTTTTGGAAACAAGAAATTGAGAGATGTTGGGAATTTTTTTAAGAAACACAGACTAACAACGATTTGCAAGTCGCCCCTCAATGTGTACCAGCGGAATGACCAAATTGCCCTTCGTAAGTAGACATGTGATGCGCACGTGATGACAAATGAGACTAAACTTGGATTCTGTCAGCATTCCGTCTACTTGTGCCAATTTTCAATAGTTTAGGAGATTTAGTGCCTAATAAAATAGTTTATGGGGCAACATGCAAAAGTTGGTATAGTCTGGGGGGATTTGTGCCAATTACTCTAAAAAAAGTTAGATTTTGGTGAAAATCTAATAAAATATTATATTTTTACCAAAAAATAAATACAAATGTTATTAAAAATAATATTTGTTAAAATTTAGTTGAACAATATTTATTAAAGAAAGTAAATAATAATAATAATAATAATAATAATAATAATAATAATAATTTAATTTATTTAAAGATATAACCAGAAATAGGTATAGAAAGTAGAGAGAATGAAAAAATTTTAAAGATGAAATTTGGGAGGAATATTTTCATTTAGAACTCTATTTTAGAGTCAGAGATAAGAGGTTTTGGTGGACGACAAAAGTTGTGCACGTGAAGCCATAGGCTCCGTAGTTGACGTGTCGATACCATTCGCGACAATTAGTAACAATTTAAAGAAAAGTTTTGGTCAGAAGATAGATGAACAGCATCTTCATCTATAGCCAGGAAAGGAAAAGAAGTGCTCAAGATGGCCTTGCCAAAAGCTGAAAAATTCTACATTATTTATATATGATTCTGCCTGACTCCCAAGTTACCATCAATGCATATTCTGAGTTTGTGCAATCCCTGAATGCAGTCGTGTTTGGCTTGATTTCCTTCGAAAGCGAGTTCCATCAAGTTCTTATAAGGAAATACGACAATAATAAATCACTTTTTACGTCATCTAAGTTTTGTTTTTATTTATTTATTTTGGAATTATTACAATATTTTATATCAGGTATGATTTGAACCTACAATCCTCTTGGATATAGATGTGAGGTGCTTATAAATGAACTAATCTCATCTGATCATATCATTTAAATTACTTTTTAAGATAATTAAAAAAAGGGTTAATAGCATCATTATCCTTTGAACTCTTAGCAAATTTGTATGTTGCTCTTTTTAACTTTTTTTCTAGACAATTTATCCTATTAACTCTTTTTAATTGGCAAGACATGAATGTAGATACCCCCTCAAACAGGTTTTTAAGAGGTAAAAAAAAAAAGTTGTTTTGCTAATTAAAGAGAGTTCAGGGGTAAATTTTCTAGAGAAATAGATTATGGGGCAACTTGTAAATTCGCAAAGAGTTTAGAGGCCAACGGTGTTGTTAACCCTAAGAAAATAATTATGATAAACATCCAATACTTTTATCCATTATTTATATTTAACTAGATGTGATAGTTGATACGACACTTCTTTATTAGCTGTCATATCATCATATCAAATGAGTTGTATTAAAAATAATAATAATTTATATTCCTTAAATTTAGTACTTTAATATAAATATATTTAAATAAATAAAGTATGATGACGTGGTGATGTTCTATATCAGTTGTTATATCGCGTTGGATAAAACAAAAATATTGGGTGTTTAGTATTATTCTAAAAAAAAAAAAAAAACTTAAGGCTACTTGGCGAGGATATTTTTGTACATAGATATTTTTCTAGCCAATTAGATGTCTACACGAGGATTTTGCAGGTTTGAACGCCGTGACGACTGACGACGACCATCAATCAAATATAGACCGACCAAACTACAACTAGATATTTTTGACGTCCGTGAAAACGACGTTTCTTTTTATATTCCCTTCCTCTTAGATCGACAAGTGCACTAATCAGATCTGCGGATCTATAGAGATTTTATAACAAACAACAAAACACTCGAGCTCACGGCTTTTGATTTCGTCCAAGTCAGCAATCCCCCGCCTCATTAATTGTTGCCACGTTTGAATATATGGAATCCTACGTGGCATTCCGGAAAACATTCCACGCCTCCATTTTATCCATCAACCTTGTGTACGTCTAATCTCTCCTCCTCCTATTCTCCTAAGCAAAAGCTCGACGATACCTTTCTCTTCTAGTCACTCTGTTTCAATATCAGTCCAATTTGAAAATCGATTTTTTTTTTTTCGAAAATTAAAGCGAAAAATATTGTAATAATTCATTAAATCCAAAATTTCAATTTCAAAATCAAAATATATATATTAATTCTGCGCAATGCTTTCAGCTCAAGTAATTTCCTGCTCGATCGAGCTCATTAATGGTGGTTAATGAAGCTTTTGAGGTAAGATATCTTCAATGTAATTTTTTGAATTTTTTGAATTATCTTTAATATTGGAGCTACTGATTTGTTAAATTTCATTTTATTTTTTGCATTGAATTCATTTTATTTACTGTTGATTTCTAGTTTGTTGAATAGATGGTTAGTGTTTATATAACGTTCAAAAGTTTTGAAATTAATGCTTAATTGTTAATTTTATTTATATTTGTGATATGTTTTTCTATCAAAGTTTATGTAATGTTCGACTCTTTTTATTGTTTGAGATTAGGGTTTTGAAGTATAGTTGTGCAATTTTCACTTTTGCAGATCTTCTGAAATTTTGATATAAGAAACTCTGTTTTGGTTGATACTGGGAATCAGAACAATATGTTTTTGTAAAAAAAAAATGTTGCAGATTGTTGTTGCTCAATGTTTTAGTGAGTCGCTTTATTTTTGTTGCTCCTTAAGTAATTTCATGAATTTCTCTGTTTAGGTTGATGTTGATTTTATTTTGTCTAACAGGACACTCTGCTCATATGGTGTCGAAACAGCTTACCGGTTTTGGAGAAACTTGTAGCAGTTTAAAAGAAGAAATTTTGATTGGTGGTGATTTGAGTGAATTTAATCATGGAGCTGATTTTTGTGTCTTTGCAAATGCGCTAATTCCTGGATTGTATAAGATTGAACTGATTGTATCTATATTGAGGTTTGATTCTTGAAGAGGAAGATATGAGCTATTTGTTTTGCAGATTGAAGAGAGTATTTCACTGTTATGATCTTGGGCCTTCCTTATTATCAGTCTTTTTGAATCTGATTGACAGGGAGTGTCTAGATGACAGTTGATGGCAATAGGGACAAAGAGTTACAGGAACTAAATCAGAGATTGCAAGATGAAAACGAGAGAGGGGGGGACAGAGTTGGGGGTGAAGAACAAGATGTAGTCAACGATGATCAATTGAAAGACCATAACATTGCTGAGGATGTAAAAGATCGAGGTGGAGGGGCTGTTCAGGCCTCAGCTGTGCTGCAGATGCCACAGCAGCAGCCTCAAGGGGCGATGGTTTGGGAGCGGTTTCTCCATCTAAGATCCCTCAAGGTTCTGCTAGTGGAAAAGGATGACTCTACTCGCCAGGTTGTTGCTGCACTGCTTCGCAATTGCAGTTATGAAGGTTAGTAACCAAGTCTATGTGATGCATGCATGTCGTTGCTGCACTGCTTAATTGAAAATGTCAAGAACTCGTGTATGCAATTTCTGATGAAAAAGAAACTAGATTTTGAGAGCTATGGAACTCAAAATTTAGCCTAGAGCGCTAGAGAAACATAGAGGAATAAAGATGATACAGATCTTCTTATATTTGATTCTCCATGATTTCCTTCTACATTCCATGCCAACTTTTATAAAAGGTTCTTTGTAAAAATGGTCTGCAACTCTACATGCAAGTGACTTTGGTTGAAGATCAATGGTCTGCATGCAAGCAAAGCTAGTCCTAGCTGGAAAATACTTAAGTCAGAATCTTATTATTTTTTATTTGGCAAATAAGTCTATTCATTGCATCAAATACTTGCCATACTTTTTGGTACTGCCCAAAACTTTTTTGAAACTATATATTTTCTATCATTTGATATAATGTTATATTTAATTCAATTTTACTAATTCTCATTTTCTATTGCGGATTGTTAAATTTCTTTTGGTATTTCCAGTGACTGAAGCAGCAAATGGATTACAAGCATGGAAGATACTGGAGGATTTGACCAATCATATTGATATTGTCTTAACCGAGGTAGTCATGCCTTGCTTATCAGGAATTGGTCTTTTGTGCAAGATTATGAGCCACAAAACACGGAAAAACGTTCCGGTTATTAGTAAGTTCATTTTGTACGATTAACTTTTACTTTTGCTGCCATTTTGTCAATTGATTAGCATTAATGTATGATTATTTTTCCTTGACATATTCCGATTAGATACTGTTAACTACTTGTGGTGAGCTGTGTGCAGTGATGTCGTCTCTTGACTCCATGGGTTTAGTCTTTAAGTGTTTATCGAAAGGTGCTGTTGACTTTCTAGTGAAGCCTATACGAAAGAATGAGCTTAAGAACCTTTGGCAGCATGTTTGGAGAAGATGCCAAAATGTGAGTTGTTAAAAAAATTCCCCTTAAGATATAGACTCTATACGTGAAACAGGGTTTGGGTTTACTTTTGGCTGACAGCTCTCCACTCTTATACTTTACAATTTTAAAAAGAACGAATTATACCCCTCCTACAATTTCTCTTAAGTGTTTAGTTCTACAGTTAACTTCATTAATACATATATTTTGAACTCAGATTACTTTTCAAATTTCATGTCGCACTTTTATTCAATTAATGATTTCGAGTCTCTCTCAGTCTAGTGGTAGTGGAAGTGAAAGTGGCACACAAACTCAAAAATCTGTGAAATCAAAAGGTGTTGAAAAGTCAGATAACAGCACTGGCAGCAATGATGAGGATGATAATGGGAGCATTGGTTTGAATGTTGGGAATGGAAGTGACGATGGGAGCGGCACTCAGGTAACATAATTCCATAAAGAAATAGAAGATTATATATGGTTTTCACCGCCGGCTGTTTTATTTCCCTGTAATGCAGAAGACCAACAGGTTCTGTTATAGAATTATAATTCTCATCAGTTTAAATTTTAACATCTTCATATTCAAATTTATCAATATGTTTAGTGATTTACTTCATACTGAAGCTGTGATTTCATTTAAAATTCATATATAAATGTATCGATGTTATATAAGTTGTTTTGATGTCTCTAGTTTTATATGAAAAGGGTTGGGAATAATTTTGTTTGCCTGCATCTTGTAAATAAGATTTCCTTTTTGAGATATGATATTATAGGAGATTTTGTCAATTAAAGTTTTGTGACAGTATGCAAATCTCAAATCCATTTTCAAAGCAGTAGAATGTAGTGGTTATCGATATAAGTTGGACCCATGAATATTCATTAGAAAACTATTTTTCCTTCTTACAGAGCTCTTGGACAAAAATAGCCGTAGAAGTTGATAGGCCAAGACCCAAGTCTTCTTGTGATCGGGTTTCTGAGTGTCCTGATAGCACTTGTGCCCAGGTTATCCACTCAACTGAAAAAATATCTGGGAACTACATGGTCCCTATGACTGCTGCAAGGGAGTGCCAAGAACAACTTGGTATGTATGAGACTATTTAGAACTCTATGGCTGTGACGAGATGGGCTTAGTCCCTGTATTGTTCTTTTCATATTTATCCATCTCTTTATTTTCTTCTTTACATGTTGAAAATATTGCATGGCATTTTTTTAAGACAATATTGCAATAGGCAGAGACCTGAATATAGGTGCACGTAGAAGTCTAGAATTACAACTTGAGTACCCAATTGAGGTTCCAATAAAACTTGTAGGCACAAAACCAAATAATCAGCTTGAGGTGGGGTCCAGTAAATTCAGTGAGCAGATTGGTAAAGGAAAGCTGGACCTCAACAGTGATAGTCCATCCAGCAAACTGAACTATGAAGCTGTTAATCTGACAAGCATCATCACCAAGATCACTGATACTGAGAAGGACAAGACAGAGTATGAGGATCCAAACAGAGTTTCTAAGATCTTAGATATTAACGGTAAATCCATTAAGGATTCCGGGGAACTACCATCCCTTGAACTCAGTTTAAAGAGACTTCGAGGAGCTAAAGACATTGGGACAACAGTCCAGGATGACCGTAATGTTTTTAGACGTTCGGACTCTTCAGCTTTCTCAAGGTATAAGGAAGTTGCAAGGACCTGGAAATTTTTATTATCTATATGGCTTGGAATTCTGAAAAATAGTTATCTACATTATAGTGAATCCCTGAATAGTTTTTGTTATAATATATTAGTTGTCCTCTGTGCAGGTATAATAATAAGGGTCCTACTGGGAACATTGAAAGTGCTTGTAAGGTTGATAATAGATTGGAAGTCGCCAAAAAAGGTTCAGTGCGTGATATTCAATCTCATTCAAATAAGGATCCTCTCAATCAGTCCTCAAATGGGGGTAGCAATAATATGGATATGGGTTCCACTACTGATAATGTTTTTATTAAGCCAGTTCTTTTGAAGAACAAGTCAAAAGTATCATCCACAGTCAACCGTTTGCACTCATCATGTGCGTTCCAGCCTATGAAAAATGACCTTTTATGCAGCCCTCAGCAAGTTTTGTCAGATAAGGGGGATGATGCGGTGGCTATATCTCCACGAGGTCTACAATGGGGCAAGGAGCTCCAAATTCAGCACCTCACACACCATTATGATAACTGTCACCATCTTGTTCACAACATGCAAGAGAAACAGCTGCCACATGAGCATGAGCAATTATCATTGAAGAAAATGGCTGCAGCTGTTGCACATTCTGGATCATCCAATATGTTGGGTGGGCTTGTTGAGGGTAACACTGGAAATTACAGTGTCAATGGAAGTGCCTCAAGTAGTAACCATTGGAGCAATGGGCAAAACGGAAGCAGCACTGCTATGAATGCCGGAGGGATGAATGGAGAAAGTGATAACGGGGATGTTGGGAAAAGTGGAAGTGGTGATGCTAGTGGCAGCGGAACTGGAAACAGAGTAGACCTGAATAAGCTCTCCCATAGGGAAGCTGCCTTGACCAAGTTCCGTCAGAAGAGAAAAGAGAGATGCTTCCGGAAAAAGGTAATTGATCAGCAATGCTCCTTTCTTTCTGTTTCGTATGTAGAATTTCATTTTTTGGCATTTTTGTCTTTGTTCATATTGATCGGCATTGCACTCTCAAACATGGATTGTTTGATGTCGTCATTTTTGTAAGTTGATGGAAGATTCCGTATGCAGTGAAGTATGTGATATGGCTTTCATTTGAATAGTTTGTATTCTTTTAGAGGTCACATGCCAATATTTCGAGTGATAGATAAGAAAACTATCAGTAATACCATGATTTTATCCGTTTTATATACAGGAGTTTATGATTGTAGTCCTCCCCCCCCCCCCCCCCCCCCTTTTTTTTTTTTCCCTTTTTAGGTTCGGTACCAAAACAGGAAGAAGCTAGCAGAACAACGGCCACGTGTTCGGGGACAATTTGTGCGGCATCAGACTGTGAATTAGAACACAAGCAGAGAAGCAGAAAGCTAGTTCAATCCTCTTCCTAACATGCACCTGGAGCGTGGATGGTTGCCGAGAATTCATGTTAAAAAAATCTGTTCGATGAACTTCTTCATGTTAAAAAGTTGTGTAGCGGTTTTCATTTGCCTAGTTGAACATTAAAATGATTGTATGATCTCGTATTCTCTGTTGTTTGGTAATTTCCAAGTCCTTTTCTTAAATATTTTATGCTCAATACTGTTTATTACTCGGTAAATCACTCTTAGCAAAACGGTTGTGTACTTCCCCTTTATACAATTAAGGATTATTCCATTTGTAACAAGTATCTCCAGGAGATCCAACATTGTGCACACAAGGACCAGTTGGTTTGATGTTCCACACACATTGTTTACCACATATCTTGTCATCCCTTCGCTGAATGTAGATGTCGAACCATTTGAAAGCCCCGGGCCATGCCATACTACAGTAGAATTGCGTAGTTGAGAAAGCGCTCTTATGGAAATGAAATTCGAAACTCTGTTGGAACTTAAGTATACGTACTCCAAGATCATCGTCTTTCGATTTACAGTGAACGGTGAGATCTGATCCAGCTCCTATATCATTTATCACCTGGACATGTACTGTCACATGAAATTCTTCCGGTGTTAAATCATCAGTAGCATTGCATACATAAAAATTGTATGCAACAGCTAGAAGAATTATGAGGAGGGAGATAATTAGTTTGGTGAAAGGAAGGAGACTCATGCTTGATTGCTAAAATTACAGTACTATACATACAGTATATAGAAAATATTTAGGTGTTCTATATATAGACTATAGTATATGCTATTTAATATAAATGCTATGTTGAAAAAAATTTACTGGTACATTTATGTATGGAATCTCAATCTGTCTTCCCATTCTTTGGAATGGATATAGACATTTAATGTTGTTTGGTTTATGTCCTGATCTAAATTAATGGTTTTGATTAATTATATCTTTTAGTACGATAAAGAAACAAAAATCAATTGGAAAATGACTAAAGGATCCCTTATTTTAATTTCGGTAAGGACCGCCATAAAATCATATCGATTTGAATGAATTTTGATTTGAATTTTTTTTATGGATGATAAATTCATTGAAATCTACCTATAAATAAAATTTGAAATTTTTTGGGTACTTAAAACTATATTTACCGATTTTTTTTTAAATATGAAGGCATCAGAAAAGTATATATAATATTTAGATGTTCTATATATAGACTATAGTATATGCTATTTATTATAAATGTTGTGTTTAAAAATTCTATTGGTACATTTATGTATGGAATCTCAGTCTGTATTCCCATTGGATATAAACATTTAATGTTGGGGAGCCGATATTGACACTCATAAATATGATAAGTACATTCATATTTTAATAAAAAATTTAATTACAAAATATCCCAATATGAATTTACCAATAAAGACAAATTAATTTAATTAAAAAATAAACAAAATACTATTTACACCCATTAATTACACAAATATTTTCCACTATATAGCTTTATTAAAAATACAAAATTAAAAATTAAAAAAAATTAAAAAAAAAAAAACCCCACCATAATTCAACCTTAATGTTATTGCTCTGCATGTATTTGTTGTCCAACCAATAAATCAAATAACTATTTTAATGGATTATTTATTATGGTGGCTTAAATGAATAGTGGTTGTTGCTACAGTAATTCCGGTGATGCTACAGTGCTGCTGTTGCTACAGTATATTCGTCGATGCTACAGTGCGTGTTCTGCTACAGTATTCTGTTGCTGCTACAGTGTCCCCTACAATTTGTTGATGCTACAGTCAGGGTCGTCTCTAGACATTTTGGGGCCCAAACGATTTTATAACATGAACAAAAATCGATGCTCTATTTAAAATTATTATCATCGACATAAAAATAAATAAATAAATGATTCTTCATTTACCAAATACAATATAATCCACATAAATTAAAACAAAAAAGATTTATCGTATCTAAAAACATAAAAACAAAACATTATTTACATTTTTATTTTTCTTGCTTTCTGAAGTTCAAATTTACTAATTATACTAATACCATAAAGATTAGCTAACATTTTTTTCTCGATAAATAACATAACCAATCCACTCAACCTATCTTTTGATATTGTTGATCGAAGATAATTTTTAATCAACTTCAACTTTGAAGATAACTGAGAATCTGAGACCACTAAAGCCACTAAACCCTAAAATTAGTGGATACTAATACTATTGTAAATTGTAATTTACTAATTTGTAAATAAAATAAATAATTAAAAGATGAGTCAAAAACTCAAAATCAACATGTAGAAATTAATTAAAAACAAAAATCATACCTTAGATTCAGGGAACGATCAAACGGCAATAGCTTCAAGAAAAAAAGAGAGAGGTAGATAGAAGAAAAGAGAGAGCAAAGTGAAGGTTTTGATATTTGATTCGTAATTTGTTCAACAGAATAGCAGGTTATGTATATATTTTTTAAGCAGTGCACTGATGTCTAAATTCTAATGGTCTTAGAATATTGGGCCTTAAAGATTTTTTTTTATATAATTGAATTAGTTTATTTGGCCTAAAATGAAACTAAATAAATGAAATCAGAAGAGAGAGTTTGGAATTGGGCCCCAAAGAATAAGAAGAAGAAAATCGGATTAGTTAGGGGCCTCAGCATTTTGCTGGGTTTGCTGGCCCATTGGGCCGACCCTGGCTATAATAACACTGCTACAGTATTCCATTCAGCGGCGTACCCAGGAAATATTTGCTACCCGGGCTAAATTATATGTATAAATAGTTTTTTTTTTCCTCCATTACATACTAACATTACAAAGACAACTCATTAGTTATCAACAATTGGATTTATCTATTTTTGTTTAGTCGATATCTTATCATGCTTAATTAATGGTTTACAAACTCTCACACTAAATTTATTAAATTCGGTGTGCATTGTAGAAAAAAATCTTGTGATTTTCCATTTTTCCTCATCCATACACATTGATATAATAAAGTAAGTGCAAAATATACGAGCTATTGATTAAGAATAACAAACTTTTTATATGTTTCTTGATGATATTATTTGTTTAATTTTTCAATACTAAGATGACACCAATAATAAACAACTCAATAATATAAAATATATTGTAAAATTTATGTATAAACAATTATTTAAACTTGTAGTTCAAAAAAAAAAAATATTTAAACTTACGAATGACTTAAATCTATAATATTAAAAGTCTTACTATGTGTATTTTTACCACTTACTTTGAACAACAAAATATTTACATTCCACTAAATTTAGACAAACACATCATAATATTATCAAACCTTAGGGGTTGTTTATGTAATTAACCTTTTACATGTTAAATATATTTTTTTTTACAAGAGGGTTGCTGGGGCTACAGCCTGGGGCAGCCCTCCAATTGTTCCGCCCTTGATTCCATTGATGCTACAGTGCCACTACAGTATTCCCGTCACTACTAAAGTGCTTACTACAGTTAGACCTAGAAAGGTTCCGGTTCCAGGTTTCGGTTCCGGAGAATCCAGAGGTTTGAACTTTTTTTTTTTTTTAACCCTCCAACAGTCCAACCTAGAAATCAGAATCCCATATCTACAGATTCATCACAACCCAGTCACCACCAAGATCATTTCTCACAATCCAGATCGTTTCTCTCTCACAAATCCTCAAATCAACCCTAAATCAACCACAAACCACCCTCAAATCACTCCCAAATCAACCCCAAACCACTACCAAGGCACCAAAATAGCAAATCATCTATCATTAATCGAAGAAGAAGATTTGAAGAAGAAGAAGAAGAGATCGAAGAACTGAAGAAGAAGAAGAAGAAGAGGAGATCGAAAAACAAGAGATCGAAGAAGAAAAAAAAGAAGAAAAAGGAGAAGAAGAAGAAGAGAACGAGTCAGCTCAGTGAGAGAATCAGATATTAGGAATTTAGGTTTTAGGTTTTAGGTTTTATATTAAAAATAAATAAATAAATAAATAAAATAAAATTGAACTGTCGGTTCCAGTCCGGTTTTAAAAAAATTAGAACCTGAACCGGCCTCTCCCGGTTACGGTTACGGTTCTTGAACCGGAACCGGATTTTCGATTCTGATTTTTATTTTTTCAGTTTTGATTCCGATCCAGTTCCATGGTTAGAACCGGAACCTTGCCAGGTCTAGCTATATTCCGTTACTGCTACAGTGCCACTACAGTAATTATGCTACAGTATTTTTACTACAACATTTCGCTCTGGGTGTATTAATAACGTATGAAGGTTTATAAATAAATTATGTTAAAATGAAAATATTCAATTTAATAAGGGTACTATTGTCATTAAGATGGGTGTTTATAGTAATATTTTAATTTGAGAGCTTCTCCTTATAATTCATAAATTATCTATTCACACTCCAATTTTATTTTTTTTTATTAATGACAATTTTAACCTAAATTAAAAAATTTAAACAAGACAAAAAAAAAAAAAAATTTAAAGACACTCCAAACTAATTAAATTATTAAAAAAAAAAATTCTCTTATAAATCATTAGATTAAATATTACTTATTATACTATCTCTCATAAATCTGTTATTACCATATTAAACATTCTCTCCTAATTAATTTCTTTCCATTAAAAAAAAAATGTTTCCATATTTTCTCCACCAATATCTGATCAATAGTTAAAGGAAAAAAAAAAAAACTTATGAATATTTTAGTTTTTTACTAACAATAATATATATATATATATATTAAAGCTTAAATTGTTTCAAATATATTCGATTAAACTCAGATTTTCTAAGACTAATGAAAGAATTAAAGTTCTCTCAGCTATCACATACCTATAAAACTAACAAAAAAACATTTTCATATTTCGATTTTTATTTTTTTTTTATAAAAAAAACAAGGTACTTGTTTTTTGTTTATTGAGTTTTTATTTTATTTTATTTTATTTATTATTATTATTATTTTAATATATACATACACATGATTTTTAAAAATCAAGCTTATTAGTAAGTTTTTTTTTTTTTTTCTTTAACTGTTAGTCTTACTTGAGAAAGAATAGAGATAAAAAATTAAAGATATGTATCGGAGGAGAGAGAGTTTAATATGACAATTAAAAATTTAGGAAAGAGTATTTAATATGTAATAATTAATCTAATGATTTAGGAGAAATAATTTCTTTTTTTAATAATTTAATTAAAAAAAAAGATAAAAAGAATAATCTTGTAACAAAATAAAGTGTATTTAGAATTTTTTAAAATTTAAATTTTGAGAATGAAGTGTTTTTAGAAAAGAAGTGTAAAAAGAAAAAATTAGATTATCAGAAGAACCTCTTTTTTTATTTTAAATTTTAGACATGAATGTACTTATAAATATGAGTGCTCTTATTATATTTAATGTTGTTTGGATTTATGTCTTGATGTAAATCAATGGGTTTGATTAATTCTATTTTCTGATAGAATAACGAAATAAAAATTAAAAGAAAATGACCGGATGAGGAGAGGATCCAAATTCTATTTGTATATTATTAATTTAAAAACAAATTTATTTTAGGTTTATGCAACTCCCTTTCACATTTGTTGACTTCACTGAAAATCAAGGTTCGGATTTTATTAAAATTCAAACTCGTGGACCTGAAAATTAAATGTTTTCTAAACTTTTCTTTGTCACATATTGAACTTATTTTGTTAAAATTCAAACTCTTTGACTTGAAAATTAAATATCTTCTAAACTTTTCTTTGTCACATATTGAATGTGATTAAGAGCTTAATAACATTCAATTAAGTATGATCAGTGTGATTGTGACCACTATCTAATCTGGTTCGATTATAAAAGGCGGTTCTTGTGACCACAAACTGTGTGATTGCGACCACTACCTAATGTGGTTTGATTGTAAAAGGCGGTTCTTGTGACTACAAACTAATATGGTTTGATAGTAAAAGTCGTGGATACATGTATATGATATATTTCTGACAAAACATTAAAATATATTTAATTAAGTATAATTATTGTGATTGTTACCACTATCTAATGTGATCACAAACTAATGTGGATTTGTGAAAACATTAAATATATATATATATATATATATATACATTCTTCTTTATCCTCCATATATTAAGAAAGAATAAACTCCTTCGTACAAGAAGGTAGGTGACAAATCCAACATCATTGTTCTACCAAACAACACACTCACCTAGTCACCTTACCTTGTATTATTATTATTATTATTATTTTATTCCATTCAAAACCCCTGTGGAAAGGTTGACATACATCATTAAGATTCTGGATTTAAGTCGAGTGTCGGCTCTCTTATCCAAATCTTGAATTAATTATAATAATTATAAAAAAAAAGTTAGTGAAAGATGAATTGAACATGTTGCACACGATCATCGGTACATTAATTATTATTATTATTATTATTGATCACTATTCTATAACATTTTACATAATTCAGGAATTCCATTCAAAACAATCATCTTCAAGAGCATTGTAATTGAGCACACAAGGACCAGTTGTTCTGATGCTCCACACACTGTTCGCCGCATATCTTCTCATCCCTTTGCTGGATGTAGATGTCGAACCAACGAAAAGATCCGATCCATGCAAATCCACAGAAGAATTGCTTAGTATATACCGAAAATGTTCATATGGAATTGAAAATTATAATGCTTCTGAAAACAACTATTTGTTGGCCAAGATCATCATCTTTCGATTTACAATGAAGGGTGAGATCTAATCGGTCTCCTAAATCATTTACCACCCTAACAAGTACTCCTGGTGTCAAAGAAGTAGTTGTTGCATTGCATGATGATACACTAAAACTGTAAGCCACAACTAGAAGATTTATGAAAATGGAGACAATTAGTTTGGAGAAGACGACTCATATTGCTTCATTGTTTAATGTTAACAGTATTTCAATGCAAAATAAAGATTCAGGTGGTAGATAGACAAGTTTAGGACTTGGACAAATAATTTTCACGTCAGCGACTCGAATCCTATCAATGGCAAAAAACTTCAAAAAAAAAAAAAAAAAAAAAAACCGGTATAGATAGGTGGATAGATACTATAATAACAAATTAATTGTTTTCTATATATAATATTTAGGTATGATTGATAAAGTTAAAAGTGATAATGGAATGTAATTACATCTTTGGCCAAGTAATCACACCTTTGACCACTTATTAATTACGATTATATGTCATGTGATCGCTTAAAGGTGATCGAAGGAGACCGGAGAGCTAAAAAGAGGATCCTAACTCCAGATTCAATCTCCTAATTAAAATCCAATTAATATTTCCTCTTCCCTCGTAATTTTCTCTCCTCTCCTGATATATAACTTTCATATGTAAATCGGTCAAAACATAATAGAAAAGAATCCCAGTCTGTTTTTCGGTTTTATAGAACTGCTATTCAGATTTATTAAATTCTTTAACGGGATAATTAATAGAAAATTTATATTCTTTAATGTAGTTTAATAAGTTCTTTACAGCTGAAATAAACACATGAATTTCTTTAATGTTTGTTTACTAATAACAAACTGGGGTTAACGGGTTTTGTATATGTATAGTACATTAAAAAACTTGATAGGTGATCATGTTATTTTTCGACATTAATAATTACTTTGTGACTAATCTTAATGTATTATAAGTGTTTGCTTTTTATGTATAGTAGACGAACTTAAAAAATATGGAGAAGAAAGAATTGACACTACATATATAATTGAAGAATTTAAAGTAATGTAATAATGCAAGAATTGAAAGTTCAAAAGTAAAAAAAATTTTAAAAAATTTTTTAGTATAGAAAAATATAGTAGATATGCTACTTGAATTCATTCTTGAAACTGAATCAACTGATCATACTAGAAGAAGAAAGATTTACCAGTACGATAATGGTATAAACAAAATAAAAAATTTCTGAATGAATGGCTTGTAGACTTGTAAAGGGAAGAGAAAAACTTAAAGAGCTGAGGAAAAATTACAGGAAAGAAAGAGAAAATATTAATATATTTTATTTAGGATTATGAAATAAAATATACGAGGGATGAGAGAGAAATGAAAATAAATTAACTATAGATAAAGGAAAATTTATAAATTTATTTTTACTGTCCTCTTTATTGACATTTTCAATTATTTTCTCTCTTAATTTTTCATTTCATAAAACCTGTTGCATCACATGTCACATCATCTGATATGAATTTGGATAAATATTTTAGACAGTTTAGTTCTCTTTAATATATATCAATTTTAATTTGAGTAATGCTATTTTTTCCAAACTTAGTGTCCAAATCTGTTGTTCAAATGATGTGTATTACTTTGATCCATTCGTTTATACTGTATTAGATTTGCTTGATTTAAATGGATAGATTAGAATGATATGAAGATTAGAATGATGTCATATCATTTAAACACAATATTTGGACATCAAATTTAAACAAAGTAACATGATTCTTTTAATTTACACCTTATAGATGGATTAATGTAATGAAAATGAAAATCAAACCTTTTAAAACTTTTATTTGTCAAATATTGAATGTGCTTAATTAATTGAGAGCCTAAATCGGGTTGATAATTAGCATTCAAATAGGCCCTATCCTTGTGACAAACACCATTAGAATAAAAAGAAATATATAATTAAATATTCTTCATTATGTTTTAGATATCATGACAAAAAATATAAACTATGACAAAAAATATATTTTAGAAATCATGCATGTCATGCGCTTAGAAGAAGATAATTGATGAATGGTGAGTATCATCGTCAATTGTAAGGAGGTAGGTGGCAAATTCAAGCTCATTCGTTCTACCAAATAACACACTATCACCGGTCACCACCTTTTTCTTGTATTTACTTATTATTATTATTATTATTATTATTTTATTCCATTCACTCCGGTGATGGTAGGTTGAGTCCCGTCATTTATGCGTATGTTAGAATCACATGCGTGTGGGAAGTGTTTTCTCCGCTTGAGTGTCGTGTATGGATAGTTGTTCAATAATGAGAAAGAGAGATGAATTGGGAGTTTGAGACCAATTCTTTTATTTGTTTGATTATTCTTTCTTTTAAACTATCGTCGGTCGCCATCAGCATTTATCTTGTATTTGCTTTATTATTATTATTTTATTCCATTCACGCTAGTGATGGAAGGTCAAGTCTTACCATTTATGCGTATTTTAGAACCACGCGCGTGTGTGAAGAGTTTTCTCCACTTGAGTGTTGTGTGGATAGTTGTTCAAAAATGAGAGAGACAAAGAGAAAAGGATGGATTGAGAATTTGGGACCAATTCTCTTATTTATTTGATTAATTTTTCTTTTTAACTAACATTGAGAATTTGGGACCAATTCTCTTATTTATTTGATTAATTTTTCTTTTTAACTAACATCGGTCGTCACCGGCCTTTATCTTGTATTTTCTTTTTTATTATTATTATTTTATTCCATTCACACTAGTGATGGAAGGTCGACCCCCGCCATTTATGGGCGTATTTTAGAACCACGCGTGTATGGGAAGAGTTTTCTCCGCTGGAGTATCATGTGTGGATAGTTGTTCAAGAATGAGAGAGAGAGATGAATTGAGACCAATTCTTTTATTCGTTTGATTAATTTTTCTTTTAAACTATCTTTGGTCGCCACCTTTACCTTGTATTTGCTTTATTACTATTATTTTATTCCATTCATGCCGGTGATTGAAGGTCGAGTCCTGCCATTTATGCGTATTTTAGAACCTCATGTGTGTATGAAGAGTTTTCTCCACTTGAGTGTCGTGTGTGGACAGTTGTTCAAGAATAAGAGAGAGATATGAGTTGGGACCAATTCTTTTATTTGTTTGATTAATTTTTCTTTTAATTTCAAGATCGTCAATACATGCACTGATTAGGTTTTGCCGTTAAAGTCATGCCATCATGAAAATAATGAAAAATCAAAATCCAAGTTGTATGCGGTGTGTCGACACAAACGTTCTTTACTCTTAAACCACATTGGATATTCACTTTTTTATATTTTACATTACATTAACTTTTAATTTAGACATCAGTAATTGAATTTAATTAAGATGTTTGTTATCACATTAATTATATCTTATCATGCACATTATGAAATTTGATTCAAAATCCGTCGGTTCAATTTTGAAAAAAAATAAAATTGAATTCTTCTTTTGTAACGTTGTAATTCAAGTTCGAAACCACACAATACATTTACTTATCTAGTTTTTTTTTATTTTATTTTATTTTATTTATTATTATTTTTTTTTATATATATCTAAATAAAAATACAAAATTTGATGATTAATAATTAATATTAATTTTTTTTAAAAAAAAAAAAAAACATGAAACTAACCAAAGAATTTCTAGCAAAGTAGCAACCGACAGGTTTCCGTTGATATGGCAACTGAGCGAGGACCGATACTCACCATTCACGTGAATATCACAGTTTGTAATTAATATTCAGCTCAAATATAATATATATATATATATATATATATAAATTCGATCCCGTTCCTATCAAGATATCTTTATATAACTTTATCGAGATATTGAACGTGAGCCATTTATTTATAAAAGTGATTTGACAAGTGCATACATACCAAGTCAAAGTATGTAAAACGAGTGGCTCACATCCAATGTCTTTATATAATTCTATCAGGACATTCTCATATGAAAATTTTCATATAAAATATATCGAGGCATATGGAGGTCTACAATCTACATGTTCTATAAATGGGTGACAAGTGCTTGAAATGTTAAATAAAAATATGAACTCTAAAAAGCAAGAAAAAATAATAATAATGTAATAATGGAAGTAACAGTTAATTACATTGACATTAATTAATTATATATATCTAGCATGAATTCAGTGACGTAGCAGTGATTTTAAGTTAGGGAGGACTAAACTAAATAGTTAATCAAAATCATTTTAAGTAAGTTCGATGATGATGTGAACCTAACCCTTAAAAATGCATATGTTATTACATTTACATCTAAAATCAAACAAAAATCGAGAGGGAAATAAAATCATTTTAAGTAAGTTTAATAATGATGTGAACTTTATCCTTAAAAATGTATATGTCATTACATATATAACTAAAATCAAACAAAAAGAGAGAGAGAAATTAAATAAATAAAAATTATAAATTATTGTTGAGTTATATTCTGGTTTTTTTTTTGTTAGGGATAGACTTGAACCCACAACCTTGTAGTGTTGGTGTGAGGGGTTTTACCACCGGATCAATCTTATCTCATCAGTACTAATGTGTTCTTATTGATGATTTATTTGTTTTATAGTAAACTTGTGTTAAATTAATTAGCTGTCACTTGAGTTTTATGATAGACTAATAGAATAATTAGAAGTTAAGACTTCTTATTAAGGATTATTAAATGTGTAAATTTTTTTAAATATATAATGTATTTATTTCAAAATTCTAGACTGGGCTCCAGCCCGGTCTAGCCTACTACTGCCTCCGCCTGTGCATGAATTACTGTCTCTGCCTGTGCAAGAATTAATTATGATATCATATAATTAAGAAAGAATATGAGACAACTAGTAGTTGGTATTCAACCTTAATATTAACCTAGTTTAATTTGGATATAATATTGATAAATCATTTGTCCAATTGTTATTATTTTTTTAATAATTTATGGATAATTTTTTTTTTTTAAATACATTCGATATATCATACATCTTCTATTTAATTTATATCATTTGATATAATCAACAAATCAAATTAATTTGCATGTCATGTCTTATGAATCAAATGAAATATATATCATGTACTACTATAAGAAATTCCTGTAAATATGAATATAACTCAGCTAGTAGATAGATAAGTTTAGAATTTAGGTAAATAACTCTCAGATCAGTGACTTGAATCCTACCGATAGTGAAAACTTTCAATAAAATATCTGATCCTGAACCAGTAGACACTATAAAAAAAAATTTCAAACGATTTTAAAATAAAAATTAAAGAAAAAAAAAAAGAGAGAGAAAATAGTATTGGAGAAGCTATAGTATTAGCACGTGCGGAGGATATCGCAACTACCAGTCACAAGCTTGGAATTTCTGTTTGAAAGTTGGAGGAGATACTTCTCACGTGTCTACGTCTGCCCCAACTAACGTTCCAAATCCAGCTAATCCTCCAAAAACTTTATAAAATTACCATAATCTCCTTCTCTCATGCCTCACTATCACATTCTACAATCACGTCGTGGATATAACATTCAATTTCATCATCATCATCATCATCATCATCATCATCTTAAATCCATTGCTGTATTCACCTTGTGGTCTAGAAATCTTCTCATAATATTGGCAGCAATATATGTGTGGGCAGTCCTAAAACTATAAAATAGGTATAGTAGGACTTGATATAACAGGCAATAAGAGGTGTTGTTGTTTACACACCACCTGATTAAGAGGAGATGAACAATTTTTACAATTATTTTTAAATGCATTATAAGCATTTTTCAAGCAATTAGCAACATTTGATGTTTATTTTTTCAATTTTTTAGACATTAAATTATTAAATTATGCAATTAATTTAGATTGAATTGTGTGTCAAAGGCAAATGGGGAGATTAAATACTAAGTGCCCTTAATATCAAGTAGTTTAAATGGTTTTTTCAACCGATCAAAACACAAAGTTAGTATCTGGTCAGCACCCAAGTATTGTTTCAAATTATGAAAGTAATTATAACTATTTATAGCCACCCAATTTAGTTTTGAAATACGGTTGTTACTTTCTATTCATTTATCCATTTAAGATTGACCAAGACTCCCAACTTCATATTGGAACTTTCGTTGTGTTTTTCAATATATAACACGATCTGATAAGGCGAATTAAAACTAAAACATTAATTAAATAGGAAATGAAAAGTTATAAAAAATACAAATAGTTCTATATCATTTTAAAATTTGTAAGTTTCATGATCTACGATCTACAAAAGGGGTTATCAAAACAATAATTTAATAATTTATAATACATACATTGTATCTAGTTCTTATGCAACCAATATATATCATCATCTTGAATCAATAGTAATTCAACAAAGAATTTCTAGTCATGTCCACAAGACATTTTGTTACACTACACAAAACATTAATATTCCAAAATCTCACATTGTCATCATTATTATTCATCAAAGACAAAGGAAAAAAAAAAAAAACCATGTTGCCTTCTTGTCTGCTTTTGAATTCCTCAAATATCACAAATTTCATTTGACAAACATCAACCCACAAACATGGAGGATGAGATACATTAACATATATTTACATTACATCATACACCCTACAAAAGCCTAAATGACTCTTTTGCCCTTCTGAGAGACCTTGCTTTCTTACAGTGCATCACACGCGCCAAGAACGTTAGTGGGAGTGACAGAATACAGATAGACAGACACAGACAGGACAAGAAAGAGTTTCCATTTCGATAGAAATAATAAAAATACTTTTTGAAATTTCATCAGATCAGAGAGTCAAAAGAGGAACAGAGACAGTTAGTTGGCCGTACAATATAATAAGCTATGGTTTTGTTTTGGCTATGCCTCACCTTCAATGTTTTTCAAATAACCCAAACAAAAAAAAAAAAAAAAAAACCAATCACATTCTTTACAGACAAACTCTTATTACTTGATCCAAATATAAAAATGATTACATAATTCTTTAAACAAAAACAAAAACAAAAAAAAAAAAAAAGGCCTGTTTTTTTTGTTTTTTTGTTTTTTTTTGCCGTAGAAGAAGAAAAATTAAAACTTCTTGTTGGGATTTTTCAAATGCCTCATTTTCTTGTTGCAGAGGCCTGAAAGTTGAAATCTCTCTCTCTCTCTCTCTCTCTCTCTCTCTCAAGTCTTATATATATATATATATATATTAAAAGGTTACTGTTTGGTTGGGATCCTTAGAAACCTAGAAAACCAGAGAAGAATTTAGTTGTGGTTTGAAAAAGACAAGATTTTTTTTTTTTCAGATACTGTAACAGGTTTTCCTCTGTTAAGTGGTTAAGGTTTCTCTCTAACCAAAGTCGTGTTTTTGTATTGATTTCATGTTTTGATACTACACATTTTATTTTATTTTATTTTATAATTTTTTTTTTTGGGTTTTATAATGCAGGTTATAGTGAATGATATAAAGTGAGAAGCAGATGAGATTTTATTGAAGAAAAGAACCAGCTTCTTAGCTTGTTACTCATTTCCATTCTTGTTAGTTTCCACTTCCCTTCCTCTTTTATTTCTATTTTTGACTTCTTCAAGTAAATGTTGTTGTTTGGATTTTTCCTATCATACGTTTTTGGTAGCTTTAGTTGCTAATTTGCTATTTCTAGGGTTTTTTTTTTTTTTTTTTGGAAATTTTAATATGACAAATTTCAGATTCTACGCCATCTTCATAATCTGGGTGCTTTCTTGTTCTAGTTCACAATTTTATTATTATTATTATTATTTTTTTTTTGAGTTTTCTTTTGATGAGATTAATGAATTACAGTAGATTTAGATGGGGTTTGTCTGATTTTTATTGATTGAATGGAGTAGAATTACAAGATATGTTCCTTGATTGATTGAAGTAGAATTACAAAGATGTCTGTTTATCACTTTTAAATTCAAATTTTCCATGTGTGTTGAGTGGACATTTTTTTTTCTTTCCCTTTTGTGTATTTAGTTCAAAAGAGAGATTATATTGAGGTTAGAAGTGTGCCCAATTTCAAGATTTAGAGATCTGCTATGATCTATATGAGATAATCCAAGGTAGTTCAAGTAGCTGGGAAGCTTTTGGGAGACGATGCAAATTGATTAATGGTCAAAGGCATAGCTGTAATTGATAAGTTATTTCGCGATATCTATCTTGGAAGTCTTATACTTGAAAGAAAAGCCGGTTTGGTTGAGAATTCAGCAGGAGTTGTGAAGATTGTAGATAAGTTTTCTGGATATGTGTTGGCTAATAGTCCCCCGCTATTGTGCCTTTGGTTGTCTTTACTTTTGTTGGTGTGATGTTCTTCAATCGCTGTTTGTTTGATTGCGTATAAATAACCTGCTTGATTACGCTGAAATAGCACTGAATTTATTCCAATTGGGAAATTTAACTTCGATGGTTAACTACCCCGTTTGCCTTTCCTTCTCTGAAATATCGACAAAAGCTCGAGCAGAGGGGTTTCCGTAGGACTACGTTCCATTTTCTCCATCCAAAACAGCCTCCTGGTTATTTTGTTTTTAAGCGATAGAGATGGAAAATAGAGTATGTATGGTGTTAGTTCAGGGTGTGTAATTTGGTTATTTGCTGTAGCAAAGCATACTATGATTTAAATGAGGCGTTAATATCCGTGATGCATTTTAAATATGATTTCGAAGAGAGATGATATCGTCTTTGTTTAGAATGGGCAAGATCAAAATGTCTTGTAAATGGTAAACTAAATGATATATTACTAGAAACTGAATCTTGAAGCATAATAGTTTCTTTTGATGAGATATATACATGTCAGTATTCTTCTCCGTTATGTCCATTCACTCTTTCTGTGTAGTAGTTATCAATAACCTCAGTATGATGCAGGTTTGAAGAAGTAAATTTTGAGCTTTGCATTGTTGGAATCATCAACCAAAAGTGACAATCCAGTTGCCTACTGATTACGCTTCTAAATTTCTTTGGTTGTCTGGATAACTGAGTATTAAGAGGGCAAGGTGATTGGAGTTCACATTTTCGTTCATTTTCTTCTGCCTTATAATGTGCCGATAGTATGCAATTGGCAATTGATACTGCAATCGAACAAATGGACGTCAAAGAAGCAGAAAGAATCGTTATAGCTAAACCAGTACCTTCGAGACCTACTTGTTCCACTTTCGGGCCTTTCTCAGAGCTCCTTGCAGGTGCCATCAGTGCCTCACCCCCTAATGTGTGCTCAGAAACTGCAGCAGTTGTGGCTATTAAGCCAAAAACAGTGAGGTTTAAGCCAATGGCAGTGAATCGTGCTCCACCAGATCAGGCTGAGCTCTCCAGAACAGCAATTAATACTTCATCTGATAATGTTTTGAAATCAGATAGCAAACCCACTGTGGTATATAAACCACTGGCGAAGCTTGTGTCGAAGTCAACAGTTTCTCTCTTGGCCAATATGGTCAGTAGCTAAATTCGTTGAGCTTGTTAATTGGAAGGCATGCCTTAAAGACATGAACATAAATTGCATAATATCTATTTTCTTTTGAGAAACCGAAGCATGAGATAATTCTTTTTTTTTGTTTTGTTTTGTTTTAAATTGTTTTGACCAGGGCAACGTTAATACACAGCAATCAGTCGAGTCTCTCGTTCAACATCAAAGCCAAGATAAACACAATTTTAGATCCCAGAGTAGCTCAAACCTTAGCCAGATTATGCCGGCGGTTAAAGAAACATATCAGAGAATTGAGTCCTCAAAGACGGCATCTCATAATGTGGAGGAGGATACGAAAAGTGTACCAGCTGTAGCTGGGGACCGACCTTCGTATGATGGCTATAACTGGAGGAAATATGGTCAAAAACAAGTCAAAGGAAGTGAGTATCCACGGAGTTATTACAAGTGCACGCACCCAAATTGTCCTGTGAAAAAGAAGGTTGAAAGATCATTTGATGGGCAGATTGCAGAAATTGTCTACAAGGGCGAGCACAATCATGCGAAGCCTCAGCCACCAAAGCGGAGCTCATCAGGGACACAGGGGGTAGGATTAGTGTCTGATAGTACTGGTCAAGACACCAACAATCCAGGGTGGAATAATCGTCTAAATGAAAGAATTGAATGCTCAGAAGGTAGAGTGGAAAATCGTAACGAAGTAGGTTTATTGTCACATTCAACATATCAATCCAAGGCTCCTCTACCTTATGATCCTGTTATGACTGGAACAAGCACTGCTGCTGGTGGAACCTCTGAAAATTCTTGTGGCCTTAGCGGGGAATGTGATGAAGGAAGGAAGTTGCTGGAGGGAGAGGATGATGAACCAAGAAACAAGAGAAGGTAAGAAATTAGGTGGAATCGTATAAACGGTTAATGAAAATATGTTACCGTGCATACGATTTGTTGAGGGACTGAATAATTTTGAAATACTATTATTTTGATTGTTCTTTAATTTTATGCTGTTCACATATGGTGATTTTGCTATGCTTTTGTCAGGAAAAGTGAGAACCAAGCCAATGAAACGAGCATATTAGAAGAGGGCGTTCAAGATCCCCGAATTGTAGTGCAAAATTCCACAGATTCGGAGATTTTGAGTGATGGCTTTCGCTGGAGAAAATACGGGCAGAAGGTTGTGAAGGGAAATCCTTATCCCAGGTTGAGTTCTCATAACTATATAATGGCTCATTTTCCAAGTTGATGCATGTACTCATCTTTTATGCAAATATTCAAGACTCAGTATGCCAGTATGGTCATTTCCATTCGTGTCATCTTATTCCTGTGAAAGTTTATAAATTCATGTCGTGATTCGAGGTTATTATTGATGCTAGAATCAGGATATTTCTGATCACTGAATTTTCTGAACGTTTGTCGAAAGGTGCAATTGCAGAAGTTACCATAGAAGTTATTTCTGATCACTGAATTTTCAGATTCTCACATGTTTTAGTCAATCTTGCAGAAGTTACTATAGATGTACGGCTCTCAAATGCAACGTGCGCAAGCATGTAGAAAGAGCATCAGATGAACCTAGAGCTTATATCACAACATACGAGGGAAAGCATAATCACGAGATGCCTCTCAGGAGCACGAATCCAGTGGTCTCTGAACCAGATTCATCGGTCCCTGCCAGTAAAGAATGAACCATAATCACAAACCAGGAAGCAACTGTTATCCACCCGACACTTGATCTGACAAACTATGTCAGAAAGAGGTACAATGGCATTCGATCTAAAAGCCTGAAGCAGTTACGAAGTCTTCAACGACAACTGATCTAGTGCATTGCCATATCATCTTCCTGTGAATCAGAATCTTGACGAAGACAATTTTTCTATGGGGTAATTTGAAATAATGAACCCACATAGTTTTTTCCTCTATCGTTCTCCTATTATTCGCAGGCCTCTGGCTTATGATACAATTTTCTATCTGCCTTCCACTTCATACAATAAGTAAGCTTGTCTAGCCTCATCTAAATATGTATAGCTTATGCTGCATAATCTACATGTTTCCATCATTCGCAATCAAATAATTTTCGTAAATTCATCATCATCGTTGCCCTCGAGTATTCATTCGAACTTGTGCTCGTTACTTTTCTAGTTAAAATCGTTTCTCTTTTTATCTTTTTATGGATGCTTCTTCTCATGGTAAGAGTGATATTTTCAAAAACATTTTCTAATCAGTCGATCATTTGGGATGATCGATATGGCAATGAGCTTTTCGACTCGTGAACCTGTCGCAAACTCGAAGAAAACCCTTATAAAATCTTAATCTCAGTGCAAAAACAGATTCTAGTTATTTGCAAGGTTTTTGATTGGATTTGTTAATGCCAAAAATGTTTTTCATTTGATCATTTTTAAAGTGATTATTGAAGAGCAATGAGTTTTGATCCATTGTAACAAAACATTACAAAATAGACATAACTATTTAAAAGCCCTTTTGACTATGTCAAAAGCACTACTGTTTATGCATAAACATCCAGAAAATGTTTTATCAGACAAAAAGAACAAACAAATGAAGTGAAAAAGAAAGGAACTCTCATATTTGTTTTGTTTCAATTTCTGGGTTGTTTATGGAGAAGAAATTAATGGTTGTTAAGGAAACATTTGTATATTAAAACATAGAAATTTAACTAGATTTTTGCTTTGAAATGATTCAATGAAGTACTTATTATTAATGGTAAGTCATATATGTTTGTTTGTTTGTGGCCCATCAATCTCGGCCTGTTCTGGATTTTCATTTTCTAACTTTATCAAAATTCAAAAAGGATCACGTAATGTGATTTTCATGCAATAATTGATATATAAATTATGGATTGAGATTTTTTAATGTTTTGATCTTTATATGACTTTAAAAGTTAAAGATAATACGTTGCGTTTTAATTATATAATCTAGTTAGTTGTCTAGTTCGTTTTATAAAATTGATAAATTTATATCTGTTACAAAAGGTTAATACCATCTATCTCTTTTGATGTTCTAGTTTAGATATACAACATCATTTACATGTCCATCAAATAAATTCATGTCATTTATACATTCGTATACCATGTTAGGGTTCTGATCAGATTTAACGAGATTAACTACTATATATGTACAAACTCAAATCTCTCATTAATAACCGGTAATATTAACCTTTAATTACATGTTACAAACAATAAATTGTCATTAAATATTGTAAAATAGTACTATGCTCTGTTTCCTACTTCACTAACATCATTTACATTAGTGAAGAATAAAATAACATTTATTTTAAATTTAATTTAATTTAATTTAATTTAATTATGTGTTAATTAGTATTAAAAATGTTCAAATTACGAGAGAGAAACATTTGGAAGAAAATGGCGGGGTTCGATTTCGCCGTTCATGACCAGCTGTCAACTCAACCATTATTTACTCATTAGGGAAAACTACAGTACATTGTTACACACCGCAACCTCCATGTATACACATTTCAATCATCCGTCATCAAATAGGCTCCACTTTTGGCTTCACTTTATCATCCCTTTTATTTAAAAAAGGAGTGTAATCCATTTTAGTCCCTCTAGTTTAACCTACTACACAAACTGGTCCCCTGGTTTTCAATATTATCCCGTTAAGTCCTGCCGTTAAATTTTCCGTTGAAAAAGTGTTTTTTGACAGGGTCAGAGGGTCAAATGACCCTGCTGCCCCTGATTAAAAAAATAAAACAATAAAAATATAAAAAATATATCAAAAATATCAAAATTAAAATAAAATAATATATATTAAATGCATTTAAATTAATAAATTAAATAATAATACTAATTAAAATAAAACTAATTACATTTATAATAAATTAAATTTATAAATAAAACTAATTACATTTATAATAAATTAATTTATAAATAAGACTAATTAAATATAAAAATAAAAACAAACCAAGATCTGTTAAGTTCTGATTTATCATCAAACCTGTCCAACCACTTGTTTTTTTTTTTTTTTTTTTTTTGATAACCCAACCCACATTTAATTAGTCTTATTTTGATTTATCATAACTCCACTTCACAATTCACCCAAAAAATCAAAATCCATCATCACGATTGAAATCACACTTCACAATCCATCATCACGATCGATCCGATCCAACCTTACACCCAAACAACCACCAACCAGCAACAAATCAAACCTGTTTCTCGCCGGATCTGTGTGCGCTCGGACCTGTTTCTCGCCGGATCTACGTCTTCTCCTCGAACATGTTGTCATCGTGCGAATGAGCCATCTCTGTCGCCACCATGGCCACCTCCATCTAGATGGAAGCGAACTCCATCTAGATGGAAGGCTTCAATAGAGATTTGGAATTCATTGACGAACGACGAATGGCGAACGGCGCGGACACCGGCGAACGATGGGGGCACACCGTAGAAGCAGATTCAGCGGCGATTGATTTCGATTGAGGGTTTTCAATTGAGGGTTTTCGATTAGGCTTTGATGGTTTGATAATGGTAATGAGTTTTGGTTTGAATTAGGGATTTCGGTTTGAATTTTCTTTTAGGGTTTCGATTTAGGGTTTCCAATTGGGGATCTCGGTTTGAATTTTTTTTTAACAGACATGGGTATGATTTTCATGGGTGATGAGGGATTATGTTGTATTTGGCGTTGATGAGGTTTGGGTTCTAGTGGAGTGGTAGCTGTGGTTAGAGATACACGTTTGGGGAATGAGGATGGATATAGGTCCCCCATCCTCATCCCCACTTCACATACCCTTCCCCCATCCCCCCCATTTCCCTATTTTGGGAAAATGGGGATGGGAAATTTTGGGGGGACCTATATCCATCCCCATCCCCAATTCTCCATTTTCCTCGTTTCCCCGTTTCCCTGTTTCCCCCATTTGATTAAAATTTACAAATTAAATTAAAAAAAACAAACATTCCATTACAAATACAAAATAAAATTCATTAGTGCATTTTATATAAAATGTATTAGTGCATTTTATATAAAATGTGTATATATACTTAGAGAGTTAGGGTTTTCAAAGAATAAACAAAAAAATTAAAAATATATATTATAATTACATTTATATATGTTTAGGGGAAATGGGGAAATGGGGATGGGGAGGGGTCCCCCCCATCCCCATCCCCATTTCAATTTGGGGATGATTTTCATCCCCATCCACCTCCCTCCCCCCAATTCCCCAAAAAAAAATCCCCAAATGTAGATGGGGACGCAGGGAATTGGGGCCCCGGGAAAAAAATGTGCATCTCTAGTTGTGGTGGTGTATGGGAGATGGATGGGAGATGGTAGGGAGTTGGGTGAAGCCGTGAAGATGATAAAGTGATGATCGATGAACTGTAGATGAAGTGAAGATGGTGAAGTGATGATCGATGATCGGTGTTGTATTTGTTTTATTTATTTATTGTTATTATTTTTTTTTTTTTGTTTCTGATGTTGTTGATTGAAGAAGATATGGATGTGGGAGATGATGATTTGGGTCTATGATGATAATGATTTAGGTCGATGATTTTCATGAATTCGTGACACTGATGGTGAATTCGTGATATTGATGGTGATATATATTTATTTGGTTTGTTTTATTTTATATTTATTTGTTTTTTTAAATCTGTTATATATATTATTAAAAAAAATTAATGTTTATTTTTTAATTCAAAATTTTAATTGTTTTTAATTGTTTTTAATTGAAACTATTATTTTTAACCATGCTTTTGCCATTATACCCTTGATGATCTGACGGAACCCTAACGGAATTGGACGGTAGGGACTGAAATACCAATTTTTAGAAACTAATGGGACCTGTCAAGATAAAGCTGAAAACCAGAGGACCAGTTTGTGTAATAGGTCAAACTAGAGGGATTAAAATGAATGTCACCCTTAAAAAATTATCATCAGAGCCCTACACGTGTTTTTCACTGTCTTGCACAATCGGTGATGAATTGACAGACTAACTTCCGGGTCAAAGCATTTGTACTTTATAAATCCTCAGTCAGATAAAACGACACCGTTTGCAAAGTAAATCAATAGCCCAAACAAAAAGTTTAGAGTATGCCAATCACGAATTTTTGAAAAAATGATAATAAAGAAATAAATAAAAAGTAAACGTTTTAAGACGATAGAAGAGCATGAGCTGGTCGGCTGGCTTCTCTCTTTCCATTTGAGAGTTCTATGTTGTTGTTGGATTATTTGTTGGGTCTGATTTTGTTTTTTCTTCTGCAAAACAAAATCTTTTTTAATTTCTCGATATATATATATAGATATAAGTAACTCTTGTGTTGTACTACATATATTCAAAAAACAGAGTTGTTCATAGGAAAAAAAAAAACATGGGTTGGATTCCATGTTCTGGGAATTCAAACAAAAAGGACAAGTCCAAGAACAAAATGAAGATGATGAACCAGAAGCCGCCTGTTGATGGGATCAGTTCTACTTCAGGTTATATTCATGTACACACTGCAATGAATTAGCTTAGTTTTAGTTAGAGTTGAAAAAAATGGACCCTTTTGTATATATTATGATTTTAATTGAATTCTTCCTTTGGTGGTATCTGTTTTTATGTTCTTTGTCTGAGTTTGTTGTGGATTGATCAGAAATTGTTGATTGGGTTGTGTTAATTGTTTTGCTGAACAAAAAGTAACAATGATTTGGAAGTATTATTGCTTTTTTTTTTTTTAATCATTTATTGATTATTTATTTGCTCAGTGTGTGAGCTTTCTGTGTAAGTTTGAAGATTTTTTCTGATTATAAGATTTCTTGCTGATAATCTTTCTATGATGTTATATTCATGTTATTAAGGCCCCATTTTTTTTTTTTCCACCCTAATAGTGTAAAAACCATTGATTGAATTTAAATCTCTTGATTTATAATCTTAAAGTGGTGAATCAAACATAAAGTAACAACTATTGGGTTATGTTTTTACTTAATTGCTTCTTATATGATGGTATTAGTATGTCTGGTTCGAATTCGTGGAGTGTGCCTCATAGATTAAATCATGCTACCAGGTTTCTGAGTAACACTGATTTGCATAGGCCACTGTTGCTGTTGATTTGTGTAAGTTGTATATTATTCATTTGATTTGATGTGTTGAAAAAATTCCACCCCAGCTGCTCCTTGATCCATGTGTTTGCTGCTGAAGATTTCGGTTTGGTTTGTGTGTGAAAATCAAATTTGTTGCTTTGGTGGTTGCTGTAACTTTTTTTCCCTCTTACATTTATTTTCAGAGAAATTTGAGACGGTTCCCTTTAGAGTGAAGGAGGCATCTAAAAATGAAGGGTCAGATCACATTGCAGCCCAGACGCTTGCGTTTCGTGAGTTGGCAACTGCAACTAAAAATTTTAGAGCAGAATGTCTCTTGGGTGAGGGAGGTTTTGGTAGAGTTTATAAAGGGTATTTAGAAAGTATTAATCAGGTTTGTCACCTCTATAACATTAAAGTTGTGCTTTCTTTCTTCTGCTGATATCTACGTTTCTTGCAATGATGTGATTTTCTGGATTTCGTGTATGATGTTCTTTTTCGTGTTTTTGTTTAGGTTGTAGCAATCAAGCAACTCAATCGAAATGGGTTGCAAGGGAATAGGGAATTCCTCGTCGAAGTACTGATGTTAAGCTTACTTCACCACCCTCACCTGGTTAATCTAATCGGTTATTGTGCTGATGGAGATCAAAGGCTGTTAGTTTACGAATATATGCCTTTAGGATCTTTGGAAGACCATTTAGATGGTATCAAATATTTACATGTAATTCACATGTTTGGATATTCATTATCTTTTACCTTATCTGCTTATTCTTATTTTTGCAGATATTTCACCCGGTAAGAAACGACTTGATTGGAATACAAGAATGAAAATAGCAGCTGGGGCGGCAAGGGGATTAGAGTATTTACATGACAAAGCTAACCCCCCGGTTATATACAGAGACTTGAAATGCTCAAACATTTTGCTCGGTGAAGGATATCATCCCAAGCTATCTGATTTCGGCTTGGCCAAACTGGGGCCTGTTGGTGATAACACTCATGTATCTACAAGGGTTATGGGGACCTATGGATACTGTGCTCCAGAGTATGCAATGACGGGTCAGCTGACTTTAAAATCAGACGTCTATAGCTTTGGGGTCGTTCTTCTGGAAATCATCTCAGGCAGGAAAGCAATCGACAATACCAAGGCTACGGGGGAACAGAATCTGGTTGCATGGGTAAACTTCCATATTAGTGTTCATAGTTGTTTAAAATTCGTAGTTGATAACAAAGAGAATTAACTATATATAAATTATGCAAAATGTTGCCTTAAATCTTGAATTCTTGGCAGGCAAGACCCTTGTTCAAAGATCGAAGAACATTCTCACACATTGCTGATCCAGAGCTCCAAGGTCAATATCCATCGAGGGGCTTGTACCAAGCTCTTGCAGTTGCAGCAATGTGCGTCCATGAGCAGCCTAATATGCGACCAGTTATTGCCGATGTTGTCACAGCTTTGAATTACCTGGCTTCTCAAAAGTACGATCCTGATACACAGCTGGATGAAAGCTCCCACCCGGCCCCTCCTACTCCTCCTAGGACAAAGAGGGACCGAGACAGGAAGCTCAGTAGTGGTGGTGGTGGATCTGAAAGAGATCAAACCAGAAGGTTAAGTTGAGAATGCTGTAAACTCAGCCTCAAGAAGATTGAATGCTTGATAGCTGCACAAGAGTATCATCTTATTAAATTTGGTATAAAATCAAATAATGGGTGCGTTTTTGCTATTTACATTATCGCACTAATAAATAGATAGATTATATCGGTACCTCCTTTTTCCAGAATGTAATGTAACCCCAGCTTGTTGTATTCAGGTAATCAAATGCCTTCTCGCTGCTAAATCCCGATTTTTATGATTCCCAGGTGTTTTTATACTGTAATTTCAATCTCGATTTCTTGTGTATTGAACATAAGCTCTATTGGATCAGATAATTTTTGACATCGTAAGAATATTTTCTGTTGTAATCGAAAAGCACTTGCAATATATATGTTGCCTAGGAATTATGTTGCAAATAATTGTAATGAAAACGATTTTCCTTGTAATGAAGAAGCAAACAACCTTTGTAAAAAATAATATAGCTTGATTACAGATCAAGAACAAATTAGGCAGAGCGTGCTGTGTCGAGAGGAAGAAAAATACTGAAACACATCCTGGAAAACGATATCAGATATATTACAAACATATCTGAAGAGACATATATCTAACTACTAAGAATAGCTAATCGTTTAATCACAGAAAGTTACCTTCACGTAAACTCATGAAGATCATGATGGATGATCGTAGTTGTATAATCAGCTCAGGTTCCACAAATACCTCGGTAAAAGTTTCGAAGGAAATTGCTTTTTCCATTTCTTCCTCTTTGATTGTTCTAAATGATGGTACTTACAATCGGATTACAATTGATTGTCTCAAGGGAAAATATTAGAATCGATGTAACTACCAGAGTTGTCATTTACACCGCTAATGTAATAGTTACAACAAGGGAACTATGAAAGTGATCAACTGGCGTAAATTCAAGAAACGCCATGGCACTGAAACTACCCTAATTCCCCACTAAAGTTCCCATTCTTTGTCATCAATAATACCATTCTACGGTTCCTGTTCTTTGGCTTCGGTTTCTTTCTGCGAAGTGCTAGAGTCTGTTCTCTCAGTTGTGGATTTACTGTTACTGGACTCCTCAACATTAGTTTGTTTGCCCTGTCAAAATGCAATTTACGAATTGACAAAGCATGAAAACAGAAAACAAGAATATGCATAACAACATGGCTAGTAAAGAATGGCAATGTCTATTGAAAAATCTACATATTAATTAGATAATGGAAGCTTGGGTTAATAAGTTATATTCTGCCTCACAGAATTGTATAAACGGAAAAGAAAACACCCTCGAATTTTCATTGAACTTGTGGTGAATGCTTTCAGAGTAAATTTACCAATGTCTTTAATCTGTAATCAGTTACACTCCTTTTCTGCATGTAACGATGACCGGAAAATAAATGATAAGATTGTAAGAAGATTTACCTTGTTTCTGTCGCGCCAGCCAAGTCCAAATAGGCCGGTTCTTCTTCTGGGGCTGTCAACTGTGGAGGACCTAGCAAACACACTAGCCCTATCAGACCACAATTTTGATCTCGAGCATTTGCCGATTGCATATAAATGATTTATCTGTGCTGACATCATTTATACAAGGTACACACGCTCACAGACACACAATTATAATCTTCCCTTTAGGCACACACAATGTCCATTTAGTGGTAAAAAGAGATTTGAATGTAATGAAAATTTTCAGTGTTAAAACTCATGAGATGATGGGTGAATGCTAGCCTATAAATGCATGCTGTGTAGAAATATAAAATAAGATGAAAACAAAGTAGATATGAACACATAAGAAAGATTTGATGTCTAATAAATTTCTCATATATACTTTGGAGAAGATATTGCTTTAGCTTTTCCAGATTGATAATGCAGAGTAGCCTCCAACGTAGATTCTGCCATAACCACCCGCTTCTCCATCTGTGCAAGTGATGCCATAGCCTTCTCGTATTTTTCCTGCGTATATAAATATTTTAATTGAGAAGAGATGTAAAGAAGGTTCAAAATATGGCATAACATTTGAGAAAACCTGCCAAGTAAGGAGTCCAATTGTCTCATCAAATAATTTTTCCATGATCATGCATTAGTCATGAGGGGACATGAGAATTTGAATCAAACTAGAGTAGAATAAAACAGCATTTCATTTCATGGATATTAAGGAATATGCCGAGGGAGTCATGCAGGAGCCATGTGGATTTAAACCAATGTAGAAGAGAACAACACCATTTGGTTTGATCTGGGATAACGAGGACATAGAAAGATTAAGAAACCTCAAGCACATGAACTGCATATTTCTGAGTTGCTACATCTTGCTCTGCCCTTCTTCGAGCATCCTCAGTTACCCTTTGTTCTTGCTCTACTCGCATAAGAACCTACAACACGTATGAATAAGCTACAAATAACAACAGGATCCATAGCAAGAAGAAATAAGATCATTCTTCTCAAAAAGACACTAGAGAGAGCACAAAGCAACTGAATTGAAATATTAAAGATGCTGTAAAGCAACATCAAACCTGAACCATTGCAGATTCCTGTTCCTTCTTATCAGCAAGGGCTTGCCGGAGATCAGCTACCTCTTCCTCCAATTGTTCAATCTGCAGCATTGTAAATGACATTTTTTAAATTTTCAAGCATTTTGAGTGCCTTGGAGTTTACAATGGGAGAGTGAGATTATTGTTCTTGGTGATGAGGCAGCTCTGATTGAAGGAGAAAAAAGAAAATAGTCTCTAAGTAGGGATGTTGTTAAATGACTTCAAATGCATTTTGATCAATGTATCTCAATCACAATTCACAAAAAGACCCCTACAATGTTGTGCTTCATAAATTCAATATTATTTGTCAAATGTTGGCAATTATGAGGCATTCAAATATCAGATATAAATTAAAGAAGAAACAAACTGGCTTAATATAGAAGGGGGAAAAAAAGATACAGGTATTGAAAAAATTGCTACACATTCTACTATAAGCATACCCTTGCACTCAATAGCCGTTGATTGTCTTGTGTTACCATCTCCATAAGTGCTGTCTCCAGCTCCTCAGCTCTGGGAAAGAACAAGAACCACACATTTGGATATAATGACAGTTTCCACAGGCATGTTTATAGCATTAAATTAGCTAAAGACATGGAGCGTCATAAAATTTCATTTTAAGAGTCAATTCTCCTTTTTAAAATTGATTGTCAACTATAAGATCTGATAAATTCCCTTTGATATGAGATCCCATAGATATCTCACAGGTGCAACCTTTACATAGATGGAATTTTGGATGCTGGGTATTGACTGAAGAAGTCTTGTATTCACAAAGGCTAAGAAAAAACATTTTAAAACAACAGTATCCCAGATTAGGCTTTAAAATGTATCAGTTTCCGGAGGGAGGAGGGGAGAGAGAGAGAGAGAGAGAGAGAGAGAGAGCAATGGCCTCAAGAACACTGGATCAATAAGGAATGAACTATTTAGTACTCCAATCCCATGCATATGGATCGTAAAATCTACAGAAGGGATGAGGTAGTCATATAATTAGGAACCTAGAGTAACTAATAATGTCTGCTTTTTATTTTTCTTTATCTGCAATAGGTCCAAGAGACAAAAAGGATGTGGAAACTAGATGCTAAAGCTTGTACTAACCTCAGTACGGCAGATCTTTTCTCTTCCAGCAATCTGCATAACTCCACCTTCATCCACACCACCTGAACATGAACTGTCAATGATTGAAATTTAAAAGGAGTGGCATAGAATCATTCATGTCAGCCAACTAATTATAACTGGATTACACTAAATGACTTTTAAAACTGAAATTAGAAAATTAAGCCAGGTTTACTAAATTTTGACAAGCAAAATAATTATCATCCTCCAAAACATGGAGTGATAATAAGAAGAAATTCGGTCAAGCCAACATATTCGTGTAACAAATCTACAAAAAACATTTCAAAACTATATCATCAATCATCATAAGATTCATGTTCACAATATATATATATATATATATATATCTCATAGGAAACCACTAAAAAAGTGAGCAGGTAGTGGGTATCAATAAATATGTTGAACATATTCTATCTATATTTTAATTATGCTTAAGCCCTCGGATACTTGGCATGTCTGAGTACATAATCAGGAAGAGCAGTCACTCATAACAGAACAGAGTTAAAACCAACAAGGTGAAGGAACAAGCTCCAGAGAGCAGCCTATTATATATGGATATTCAACAATAAAACAAGCATGGACAGGAACAACTTCCAATAACTTCATGAAGGTAGTACAAATGTGCAACAGATGTTGAGAGTTGTGAAAAAAAATGAGAAAGCAACCTGTTCTTGGAGATCTGGAACAGAAGCTACTTCTGAGTTTAGGCCACTCAGCAATTCATCCAGATCAGAGGAAGGAGGCTTGGCATGAGATATAGCTCCATCTACAGTAGTTTTCTTTTCATCCATCTGTGATCCACGTTCGTGCTTAAAACTATATAGCTTAGATGCAAGCCCTTTTGAATCCTTCCGTACTTGACCCCCTTTTGAGCTTTCCTCAACCACCACCTGTACAGCAGGTCTATGTTTTTCTCTCAATTCCTGCAATCTGGCTTCAGTAACACCCAAATACCCCATACAAGCAGTAAAAACAAGCTGGCTGCTATCAAATGTCGAACCAGTAAGGGATTGAAACAAAGTAATAGCATCCCCAGCATCTTTAGTTGTAATTAAAGCAGGACCTGCAGTAAATAAGATGGAGATAATTACATTTCTTTGAATACTGTAAAAAGAGTAATTAAAAGCAATTTATCATGCACATTTAACTCTTCAACAGCATCATATATAAATACATTAGTACCATATATCTCCATCAATGCTAGGGCTGTTCGGAATAGCATAACACGATTTCCTTCATACAAAAGCACATCCCAAACTCGAAGCACTGAAGACAAAGAAACCAAGAGAAGTAATTCGAAGGCAATCCTTAAATGCAATACCAGAGAAAAACTTAACGAACAATATCAAAATCTCATTTTTCAACTTTAATAGCCATAATACTTAGACTTGATGTATTACACCTCTTAGACCTCACCACTATCCCAAGGAAGCATATTCACAAAAATGGAAAGGAACCAAGGTCCATAGATCCATGCCACCTGCACTCCCAAGTAATCCAGATGATTAACTGCACCATGAGAATTAATGGAATAAAAAAAGAGTATCCAAACTGTGTCATGTATTGGAAAGAATCACATGAAAAGAGAATTCAATAGAGTGAATGTCAAAAGGAAAACAAACCCAGTTTAGGAAATCTTTCACGGATTAACTCCTCAAAAACAAGTTGATCCACCTAATAACACACAAGAATGTTTGAACAGAGATTAAATAAGTCAGTACAGTCCTTTGTGAGTACCGGATCAATCTGCATCCAAATGAACATTGAAAACATGTGCTAAACATTTGAGAAATTTGCTAAAGCAACTTGGAATGATGGAATTACACCTGAGATTCAATCATTTCTTCTGTATAGCACCCTGCAAAATAATCATCAATAATTCCCACCAAGGTCCTGAAAAGATAAAAAAAAAAAAAAAAAGCAGTTCGCTAAGCTAAAGTGATTAAAATTTATATCCTGAGATGGATAAAGGATATAATCATATCTAGTAATGTCTAAAAAACAGGCAACTATTAGTTCACTATTTTCTGAAATCAATTGACAAGAGAAAAAAGCTGTCCCCACAAGCAACAGAGAGAGAAATTAAGAAGAACCAACAGATAGTCCAGATTTAAATAATGCCACATCCAAAAATTCAGAAAGCATCCTTTGGAAGGAAGGGGGTTGGGGACGGTATTGAGAGAGAAGCTTCCAGAACCTACCAAAAGGCATTTTCCTCTGGCATCAGGAGTAGCAATAAGCCAGCAAAGAAATTCATTGCCTGCACATGTTTTGGTACCATGGTAAACACAATTAGCTTAAGATCTATCTAATCATCAAGAAGAATTCTAAGATTGATTGAATAAAACAAGATTGATACCAGAAATCTACATGTAGCAGAAGCACAATGATGCATCCATTGATCAAGAACATTTATGGGGTGAGATAGAAAAAAATCACAATTTGACCATTTAATAGTACATTGAAGCTTAAAATAAGAATTAAAACTTGAGGCGGATAAAAAGTGCATTAAACAAAGTGGATAGCCTACTCAAAACATGTTCTTATAGCAAAGAGCAGCGTTCAAATTATGTTAAGAATTTTGAAAATTCTCCACGTCCTGTCCAGGTAACTCAGACTCCAGTACAATCACAAAAGGAACTCCAACACTTTTAATGCTCTTCAACCAAGCAGCGATGTTCCACAAATAGCACTGCATATTGCTACTTTTGATGCTTTATCTTCGTTAAAATATTATGAATTTTGTTCCAAACAACTACTAAGGAGTAGCAAGTAGGATTTTGGCCACAATCTTGCCACAAGGCCAAAAGACTGATCCAATCTAGGAATTGATGTACTGTCCTTCTGATTATTTGAAAGATATTAAACCCCCAACAAAGCTATGAACAACAATCTATAGCTTCATTAAGCTTCATACTCTTTCAAGATAGCAGCCTATAAAGATTGAAGTAATTCTAACACAATCATAGTCATAATCTCTCTTGCTCATGTTGCAATTTTTTGGTTGAGTAGAAAATTGAAACACACACCAGACATCTCTGTCAACTTCAAGAGTAGAAAAGGCAATAAAATTCCAGTCATGAATCACTTAGACATGCGAAAAAGAAAAAATAAACGTAAAATAAAATGAGAAATAGATTAAAACAGGCAAGATTGATGTTCCATGGATATACCATTGCCAAACACAAATGGATTCAGGAAGAAAGAACCTCATGTTAAGCTACATCTTGTATGTCGATGCTACTTGATGTAACAGGAACCGAGCATCCAGGTAGTTGTCTAAGGTCCTGAAAATTTTATGTCAACTAATATTTTTCTGTTCTATACCCTTATGTAGATGAAACCAAGGAAATGAGATCAAAACTGAAGAACTCTGAGATGATATCTAGAGAATTGAAGCAGAAGAGCGAAAAGGTTGTAAGAAAAGATAGCTTATAAAAATATATTTCAGAAGCCATAGGACAAAGCAAGGACAGCCAATAGTAAACTTTCCTCAAAGCTCAGTAACTATAATCAGGATAATTATTAGGCTTCTTCCCACTTCATGAGAGAAATATTCATATAAATAGGGGAAAGTTGGAAAGTAGAATAAATTTTTTCTTGAAGCTAAACAACCACAACTAAACACAAGGAAAGATACAGTCAAGAATAACATCTTGCTAACAAAGTAGAATATCTATTGAAGCCAATAAATCAGAAACATCAGCTAAATTACATTTCGAAAGAAGGAAAGACTAAGACTCCAATTACCTGACAGTAACCAACAGAGGGATTATGTCGAGCATATGCTAGAAGTAAACGCCTCAAGGAATCTCTACCATCCTCATTCAATGCAGGATGACCTGGGAATGTTCGTAGTAAGTCCTGTAAAACCAACATAAAATTTTAATCAACTTAGAAATCTGGGTTGCATTACAAAGCAAAAGAAGTAGCACCTACAAATTGAAAAGATTGAATGATAAATTCCAAGGCGCATGCATCTATTGACCTTCTCAATCTGCCTTTTATATTTTCTGGGTACACCGGATGAGTTATCGTGGTCTTTGATTTCACCGGCATTGGTTTCTTGGGCCAACAAATCCTGGTAATATCTATCCACTCGTCGTGCCTTGACACCAACAAATGCCTGCCATACCTGAAATGGAAAGACCACATAAGAATATTATAAGTTTCAAACAGGATTGACGAACTTAAAAAAAAAAAACGGTGTCAGGCTCACCTCACCCCTGAGATCCTTTGGCACTCCCCCACGAACAAGGCACTCTAGCTCTTCTTTCCAAGAAAAAAAAGGCTCTGGAGGAACCCCGTCTCCTTGAGCACCTCTTTCACGAGAAGCATTCGCACTTTCCTTTGATGTTTTGTTAACAGAGACTTTTTTCTTAGAGACCTTCTCAGATTCCCCTTCTGATGCTCCTTCTTCATCTATTGATGGTAGATGGTCCCTACTGTTGGTTAACTGCTCACCTTTCATGTCCTTTCTCTTCTTAACACGAAAACTCATCATATTCTCAATGGCACCAAGGCATGGTCTAACATGAGCCCATGTTTGGACCTTACTAGTCTTTGTTTCTTTTGAAATCTGCTCCTTTTTGGGATCACAATCTGTTGAACCATCAGTATCAGGCTTTCTGCTTGGATCAACACCTTCTCTACTCTCGGAAACAGTCTCCTCAGTAGCTTCAGACTCGTTACCTTTCCCACTTCTTCCTGAAACAATATCTTCATCCTCATCTGCTTCCTTTCCCCTCCCAGAAACAATCTCCTCACTAGATTCAGACTTGTTACTTTCCCCACTGCTCTCTGAAACAATATCTTCTTTCAAATTAGTAGTTTCAACCTTGTTCCCTTCGCTATCATCTGAAACTGTCTCCCCAGTAGCTTCAGACTTGTTATCTTTCCTATTTCCTTCTGAAACGTTCTCTTCTTTCAACTTAGCATCTTCAGCCTTGTCCCCTTCCCTGCCCTTCTCTGAAACAGTCTCTGCAGTAGCTTCAGACTCGTTATGTTTCCTACTTCCCTCTTGAACAATTGTTTCTTTCAACTCAGTAGCTTTAGCCTCATTCCCTTCACTGTCACTCCTTGAAACAGTACTCTCTTCCAATTCAGTAGCTTCAGCCTTTTCCCCTTCACCCTTCTCTAAAATCTCCTCTTTCAATTCAGTAGCTTCAGCCTGCAACACATCCTCGTATTTCTCCTCAGGAAAGCCTGGTTGAATTTCGTTTAAGTGTTGAAGAAAGTTCTTCCACTTTTCTGACCTTTCCGCTTCCTCTTCCTGATGCCATAAATGTATTAGTAAGCTGGACAGAAAACACCTCTTTTACTATGTTGATTGTTCCTTTTAGTTTTAACGAAATATACTTCATGAAATTAGGTTATTGAAGCACAATGATGATATATCATGTCTCGTAAGTTTTCTACAAGAAATGAATATCCTTCGAACAAAGACATTAATCTACTGTTTGATGTCAAATCATCACTTAAACCTTATATTGTTTTCTCAACTCCAGAACTAATCTGATCACACAGCAAAACAATGTTTTGAAAATAATTTGAAAGCGGCAATCATTTCTAACTCCGTAGAACATGTTTAACGCATACATTTAGTAGTTAGCGTCAAGAAAGTTTAGATCTAGAAAGCTAGCTTACACCAAGTCATTCTGGTTAGAATTAAAAATAAATAAATAAACAAAAGAAGATCCAATGGCAAATACCTTGAAGATACCGGTGTACTCTCGATATGTTTGTATGTGTTGAGGTCTCAATGCAAATCCATAGGCATCCCTGTCAACATCAATGTGACTCTCAATCACAATCCAAACATCATTAACAAAATCATGTTCCAAACTATCAAACACATTTGAAAACATTAACTGCAAATAATTCAAGTCACCTGGAATCAACCTCCAATGAGCGCCTACTCAACAAGGACAACAACATGCTTGACAAAGAGCTTCAATTCTACAGCTGCCCATAGCTCTCTTTAACTTTACACCAAAATTTTTGTAAAAAAAAACTCTTAAACTCTGACTACATATTAAAATCTAACACACATAAGTCACTATCTACGACTAATCCTAACCTGAATCTTCTTCTAAATCAAAATTATTGCTTCAAAAACAGCAGCCAACTACAAACTAACTTCAATTTTTGCATCAAATTAATTTTCAAAAAATAAAAAATATAAACCTCAATCAGAGATAAATTTTGATCATCAGCATCATCATAGTCTAAATGATCCAACACATTGTTCGCTAACATGACGCGTCACTATCGGAGAAAATTATCAAAACATAACAATAACAAGACAAATCAAACAATAGACTAAGAATAATTCAAGATTTTTGTTCAAATAATTAGCGAACAAATAGGATTCAAATAACACGTGGAAAACTTCAACAAAGAGTTAAAATTTTATTTTTATATGCAAAAGTGTGAATTTCAAAACCTTCTGTGTTGGTGTTCGAAGGTGTGGTGGAGATTGAAGCGCATCTCCGGCATCTTCGCGATTGAATTTCTCGATCAAATCAGAGGCGGTTGCGGTTCCATTATTTCTGCTAACTGAAATTTTTCGTTTTGGGTTCTCTGTGGATTTTTTTCATTTTTATTTTTATTTTTTATATATAAATAAAAGCCTAGTAGTCGTTAATAGAAAGGTCATGTGTTTTCAATAATTTAGCGGGAATACAAATAGCGCCACGTGTCGGATTTAAGTTGAGGAGCATTTACGAATTTTGACTGTCACAAAGAGACAGGTACTTGACAGTTTGAGATTTTACTGCATGGACCCGACCCGACTCTCTGCCGTATACTATCTTATATCCAGATAATTTGAATTACAAAAGATAAGTTATAATATTTGAACTAAAAACACAATTTTAATCGAGTTATAACCAACTAAAACTATAAATTCATAAAATGCTAACGATAGTTAGTAGTTACAAACATGAACAAATTTTGGTGATTTCGATCATTTCAACTAGCAACCGAATTCACCGAAACTATTTAAAATTCGGATGCATTCATTTGATATTACAATATGACACTGGGATAAATCGGAAAGCGAGAAAAGCGAAGAGCGAAAGGAAAATACCAACCAAATCTCTAAAGGGATACAGAAATCACCACCCAGAGGAAACTTAATGAAAGATAGATAAAGTTCACCACCAAAGCTAATCACAAAAGGGAGACAGAATATCACCACCCTAAAACATTCAATAAAGAATACAAAACTAAAAGAACTCACCACTCAATGGAAATCCACTAAAGAGATAAAGAATTGAAAGCTAAAATCTCAAAGAGATAGTATTCTGAAATTCATTATTGATTAACTACATTTAACAAAGATAGAGGCTCATTATATAGTCTAATCATGGAACAACCCTCCATGTATAGGAAATGGATGAAAATAAAAGATAACAACATAATTCAAAGTATTGGAAACTAAGAAATTAAAGACATTAAAGCTGAACTCTTCAAATCCCGTAATTGTTGACCGATGAATCTTGAAGGTAAAAACAGTGATAACTCCTTATAGGAAACCCCAAACGATGCAATTCAAAAGTGGAAATTGAAGTTAAGACGTTGATCTTTCCAATGACATAAGGCACGTCAACTAATGCATCCGGAATCAAAAGTTATGAAGTCGTAAAACTGCCCCTTGAACATGACATGATGCTTAACAAATTAAAGTGAGAATTTGGAACCTTTTTGTACCTTGATCATGAGTCATGTAAGTAGACACTCCCGTGTCAATTGCTATCGATATTACAAGAAGTCACACTTACACATATAACATACAGTTAGACAAAGAATTGCATTTGGTTGGAATGGTATTCCATAAAAGCACCAACTTATTCATCATCAAGGTGTACTAAAACGACCACTAGCAAGTTCACTGCTGGACCTGAAAAAACACAGAAAGAGATAGAGATTTTGTAGAAGTTAGCTATTAGCTTTCACACGACACAGCTACCAAATAATGATCTATCAATTAAGTAACTATACCAGGAAGCAGTTCTTGTAAGATTCAACAAGTCGTTTTGGATCAGTTTTTGATTGCTTATAGGCATCAACCTTGTTCATCTCCTGCTCAAGTGTTTGTCGATTAGTAAATGCGCTACGTGGGATTTTCGATTAGTAAATACGCCGCCAGAGTTGTTCGAAAATGTAGATCAATCCATTCAGCCAGTTTAGGCCTGCTTGTTGTGATGTCAAAATTCCACACTTCTGATAAGAAGATCTGGAATCTTTCAACAAATGGAATGTAGGCAATATCCACCTGAAGGTTGCATAATCACTTATTGCCTCTTTCACTACTGCAAATTATTTATCAACTCTCGTGCTATATTTTACGAAGAAAAGTGAACATACCAAACTGAACTGGCCCAGAAAAAATGGGCCGTCATCAAATTTATGAGGACCCTTTTCAAAGTAATCAAAAGCAGAACCTGTTGCAAGTTTATACATTCGTGATGAGTTACAATTTATATCCAAATTTACAATTTAGATTCAAAGTTGGTAAAAGAGAAGTCCCTTCAAAGTTGCTGTCGACATATTTAATCAAATCAAGACTCCAATAATTTTTCCATTGTGTTCCAATGCCGGAACCTGTAAAAAGTAGAAATTTACGAAGAAAAGGTAAACATTGCAATAGCTAGAATAATATGAACTTGATTTTCAATCAAAAGTATCACCTTGTTTTGCAATCTAAAAAAAGTATCACCTTGTTAACAGGGTAAACTTTCTCCTTGTACCAAACAGAACTGTCTTGAAGGTTTAAAGGAACCAGCGATGACTGTGATGAAAGCAAGCAATGACTGCGACGGCTTGTTTGGTATGAGGCGAAAGTCAGATTATCTCCTTATCAACTAGCATTTTGACTATTTGTATACGAAGCCCAAATTTTATAAATAAAAATAAGCCCAAATCTGTTTTTATAATAAAGCCCGGCTCAAACCCGAAGAACAGGGAAGAGACTACCTCCAACGGTGCCGTTTTATCGCGGTTCCTAAATTATTAAACAAACACATTGACGTGCCTGGTTACGTCACCCAGATGCACTAATGTAGCAATCATGTCATCAAGAAAATTTTGCATAGAAAGTCTCATTGACGTGGTTGTCTAGAAAATCTTGTATGGGACGGTCCCATATCCACGTCAATGGGACCGTCCCACTGAAGTTTTTCTTCATGTCATCATGCCAATGAGAATGTCAGTGAACACATCCGTAAGTCAGTGACGTGCTCACACATGTCAGGATTAGTCGATGACGTCATCAGGCACTGTCACCAAAATGCGCCTGTATGACTCTCATTTAGCTTTCTCCATGGTAGAAGTAGAACTCCAATTATTTTGTTGGTTAATATATTCATGAGAAAGACAAAAATTTAAAAATAAAAATAAAAGTGACTTTACACTTAACAATAAATTACTAAGTGCTTCGGTTTTATTCATTTAAACAGAAGTGCAAAAACTATCCAAAGATAGATGATGCAGATTGAAACACCGATAGATATATCATAAGTTCACGCGTAAACATCAAACATATAATTTTACATATAGAATTGCTGTTTTGGAAGACATTTCATAAAAGCACCAACTTATTGTCTTATTATACATCATGGTACTAAAACAACCGCCGGCAAGTTCACTGCTGGGCCTGAAAAACGGAGAAAGAAAGAGAGATTTTGTACTAGTTAGCTATTTAGTTTTCACAGAGCTACCAAGTAATAATCTGGTAAAACCAGATTTTTTGTGTTAACTATACCAGGAAGCGTCCCTTGTAAAATTCGACAAGCTCTTTCGGATCAGTTTTTGTCTGCTTATAGGCATCAATCTTGTTCAGCTCCTGCACAGGGGTTTGTTAATAGTTAACAGAAAATATTACTTACCATTCAATGCAATCTTAATTGATATGGAAAACTCTCTGTGATTATTTAAAGATTAAAGATTAAATATTACCGGTAAAGGACATGGAAGGTTTTTACAATGTACCTCAATCCATGCAGCCAGTTTAGGCCTGCCTGCTGTGATATCATACTTGAATGCCTCTGATAAGAAGATCTGGAATCTTTCAACAAATGGAATATAGGCAATATCCACCTGAAGATCATCACATAATTCTATCTATATATCAGAGGAAAGTACTACAATCTTTTCGCTTATCGTCTCTTTCGCTATTTCAAATTATTTAACTCTCATGCTATATGTTATGAAGAAAAGTGAACATACCAAACTGAACTGGCCAAGGAAGAATGGGCCATCGTCAAATTTATGAAGAGCCTTTTCTAAATAATCAAAAGCAGGACCTGTTGCAAGTTTATAGTTTCGTAAGTTACAGTTTATATCTGAAATGCTCCATAGAAGCATATTAGGTTAAAATCCTACCAGCTTCTTTAATCGGATCTCCTTTGAACGAAGTAAACACATCTCTGGTGAATGTATCAGTGTAGGTAAACAGCTCTTCAGCAAACTCTTTTTTTGCAGGATCCTAAGATGTTATATAACAACATTACTTCGGTTGATGTTCAAAGAAAAAAGAGAAGGCTTCTACAAAGAGAAACATTAGATTCTGTACACCTTACATTTGGTAAAAGAGAAGTCCCTTCAAAGTTGCTGTCAACATATTTAATCAAATCAAGACTCTCTCCAATAATTTTTCCATTGTGTTCCAATGCTGGAACCTGTAGAGAAGGAGAACTTTATAATTAACCAAGACAATGATGTTGCAATCAATCAACTTCAGATATGTTTTGAATTACTATATGACTATTTCAATTAAGTATGAAACTTGTGTTCTGATCTGGATTCAGCGATTTATTCACATAGATTATAGACATCTAGAGAACACATGAACATGTACACACATGTATTTCTCTTCTTTAACAACAACGTTGCTCAATCATCCCAATCAACATCCTCATTCTGACAATTGAGCTCAACATCAACAGACAGGAATTACAGATTAAGCATCAATTTATTAGACATCCTTTATTATCGAGTATGAATTTGTAAGTACATGATACCGTTTTTGGATATCCAACTCCGATCAATTCCATCCTCAACAAGTATTATAATGCTTATTTGATCAATTAAGATAGCTGGTACAAGTTATCATCTATATTTAATGTCTAAGAGCATGAAATATTAGAAAAGAAAACATGTCTACCAAATTCACAAATAATTATGATCCCATAAAAGCAAATTTGTCTTTAAAAATATTACCTTGTTACCAGGGTAAACTTTCTCCTTGTACCAAGCAGGCCTATCTTGAAGAATTAAAGGAACCAGCTTGATCTTGTCTTGTAATCCCTACCAGCCCAACGAATTGAAAAACATCAATAGATTTTTCTCTTTTCTTCCTCAGAAATTAAATTTTTAAAAAAGAAAAAGAACAAAAAAAGGACAAGGTGATGAAGAAAGTGAAACAATCAAACAAACCTTGTAGTTTCTGGTGATCCAGACACGTTGTGCAAATGGGCAAGTGTAACAAGTATACAACCTTTAAAAAAAAAAAAAAACACTCAATAATATAAATCCACACACAGGTTACTCAAAAGCCGGCAAAATATTATATGTAAACAATGAAAACAGAGAAAACAAAGAAAAAAAAAAGTGAAAACCTGGTAGTTCCATCAAAGAGTGGTGGTTGGTCAGCCTTGGAATCCAACGATGGAGGCAGATTCTCTTGCACACTATCAAAAGAGAAAAAAATCATGATTATTTGAGGTCGATAAATGCAAAAATGAAGAAAAAACACAAAAACGAAAAAACGAAAAAACGAAAAAGCGAAGGTGAAAGAAGGGAAAATTCTTACGCAGTAGCCATGGTAGTTGGGTTTCAGAGAATTCTCGAAAGCTTTTCGGTTTCTGGAAGAAGGTAATCTGGTGCAGAAATGCGTATAGGTTCAAAGTTGTGTAAAACAACAGAGCTTTATATAGAAGCTTTAAAGTAAAGTTGTGAAGCAAGCAGTGACGCCATGGAGGTTGTGGTTGTTCGAAGATTGACGAAAGGAACAGAGGTTTATGTAGTAAAGAAGCGGGTGTGTTTGTTGCGCTGGATTGAATTGGGCGGGATTACACTATTTTCATGGATCGGATTAGACCCGACTAAATTAATAGTACTATCTCTTATTTGATATATAATATGCGATTGGATAAAAAATAATTGTTTTTTTTTTTTTCTTTTTTTTTTTTTAAGCGGTAGGTATAAAATTATATTAAATAAATAAAAATCATTTTAATCAATTCAAAGAAAATTTAAAAAAATTTAAAAATATTTATTAAAATTAATTTGAAATAAAATAACATTTAATTTTTAATTAAAATTAAAAACATGGTTTTTTTAAATATTAAATTAATTTTTAAATAAGATTAAATAAATTTAATATTTTAAATACAAATACTATAATTATAAAAAAAAGAACAAAGGGTTGGGAAAAAATAGTCTCATCCAAAAAAGTAAAAATATAAAGTAACTAAGAAAAAGAAAAAAAGAAAAAAATAAAAAAACAATAAGGAGTTGTTTGTTTAACTTTTTAAAAACTATTTTTTGTTTTTTGAGTCACAAAAGTTGGAAAAACCCGTTTGGTGGGATGATTTCAAAAAACTGTTTTATAAAACATTGAGAACAGTTTTTAGTTTTAATGAACAAAAAATTGAGAATTCTGAAAACAACAATTGTTCTCAATATTCTTGAAAACTTTTTTTTAGCAATAGAATTTACTCAAACCAAATCCATCTCTTGGATCTTCATGGATTTATACAAAAAATATATATACATTAAGAATAAAAAGAATAAATCTAAAACCAAAAAAATCAAAATAAAATAAAATAAAATCTTGTTGAGATGAAATCTAGATCCATACCAGATCCATCTCTTGGATCTTCATGAAGAACCCAGCACTACCACCATACCCTGCCGTCAGAACCATCTCCTATCACAGGAAAAAACCAGCATCGTCACCTCCCACACAATCACCTCCCGTCGATCGCGCATCAACGTCACCTCCTGTCGATCATGCAGCTCCAGCTCCTTTAATGGTGGCGTTAATCGTGCAGCTCCAACTCCTTCGATGGCGGCGTCGATCTTGCAGCTCCAACCCCTTCTACGGCGGCGAAGATCTTCTTCTTCATCTTGCTTCTTTGCTTTTTCTTGCTCCGATCGTGTAGCTCCAGCTCCTTTGAGAGGTCGACAATTTCTTTTTTGTGGTTTGATGATTGTAGTTAGGTTGGTTTGGATTTAACTGAATTGGGTTTGGTTTGAAAATTATTTTGGAAATATTATACCAAACACGTTTTTTATGTTTTGATTATCCAAATATCGTTTTCAACTATTGCTACCAAACGTGTTTTCGAATCCAAAAAATCCAAAAATTAGTTTTTCGAAAACTTCAGATTACAAAAAAACAAAAACTGTAAAATGAAAACGTTACCAAACGGCCCCTAAAAGACTGGAACTAAAATAGTCCCGGTATTTGTGGCGGACTATTTAGTCCCGCCACAATAGGACATGGGACCTACTAGACCGGAGAACTCACCAAACATGGTGACAGCCTATCTGGTGCAGAAATGTGTCTAGGTTCAAAGATAGGTCTAGTCCAATCCTGGATATCAAACGCAGTAGCCATCGTAGTGGGTTTCAAAGAATTCTGAAAGCTTTTCAATTTCTAGAAGAAGGTAATCTGGTACAAAAATGCATATAGGTTCATAGTTAACAAAAAGAGCAAAGGTTTATATAAAAGCTTTAAGGTGAAGGTGTGAAGCAAGCAGTGACACCATGGAGATTGTGGTTGACTGATTGTTGGATTAATATGTTAATATGGACCGAGCCAAAGAGTTCGAAAACGGCGTCGTTTTACTCTGAAGAGTTAAAACTTAATGTTTAAAACTATATATATACCTCGTATTAGTGATTTTTTGAAAATCCAATAATACCAATGTGTCAAGAAGAGTAAAGAGTTTGTAAATACACCAACTAATTATTGTAATGTTTCAAAAAAAATATTAATTAGTTTCCTATTATAATCTTTTGTGGAAAAAAAAAACTTTCCTATAATGATTTGATATTAAAATATATTATTAAAAAAAATCATTCCATTTTCTTAAACTCTAGATTTTCTTTTAAATACTAATTTCAAATATATTTTCAAGAGAATTCTCAAAAAAAAAATCCATTTCTAGAAGAAGGTAAGACCATCTCCAATGCATATGTCAATGTCAATGCTAAATTTAGCATAGAAAATAGTAAAATGTTATATTTGGCATATCATTTTATCATTGTATTTCAATATATAATTCTATTTAAAATGTTTTATTTATTTATTTTTATTATTTAAAATTATAAAAGTAAACAAATATAATTAATACATTCAATTTATTAATATTTTTTATTATTTAAAATTATAAAATTCGACAATTAATGCATCCGACACAATTATAAAATGACATTTTTGTAATTAAAAAAACATCATTTATTGTTATGTCAAATTTGGCATTGCATTAGAATGAATTTGCTCACTCACACTTTTTGTGGCTAAGCATTACCTCTCTCTCCAACACTTGACATGTGTCCAGGGAGGGGGTTTAACAAAAACATCCTCTCTCTGGACACATGTCAAGTGCTGGGAATGGAGGTAATGCTTACCCACAAAAATGTGAGTGAGCAAAAATGCACTCGTGTTTTATTTTACTTCGTGCTAAATTATAGTATTGACACACTAAAATAGAATTACATTGGAAATGCTCTAATCTGGTGCAAAAATGCGTATAAATTCAAAGTTATGAATAAATAGTTTATAAATACACCCACTAATTATTGTAATGTTTCCAAAAAAAATTATTTAGTTTTCTATTATAACCTTTTGTGAAAAAGAAAAAAAAAAAAGTTTCATATAATGATTTAATATTAACATATATCATTAAAAACATCTTTCCATTTTCTTAAACTTTAGATTCTCTTTTAATTATTAATTTCAAATATATTGTTAGGAGAATTCTCTAAACCTTTTCGGTTTTTGGAAGCAGGTAATTAGGTCCGGAAATAAGTATATGTTCAAAGTTAAGATTAAATAGTTTGTAAGTACGTCAACTAATTATTGTAATTTTTTTTTGCTTACAATAACTCACGATAATGTTTTCTATGGTTACTAGTGCATGCATCAACCAATACAGCACAGCTAGGGCTTAGGAGCGCTCAAGTTTTCGAGGGCAATCAGTTTTTTTTTTTTTTTTTTTTTTCAATATTTAAGAAGGGGAAACGATATAAAATTATAAACACAAGAAATTATTTATTTATTTAAACAAAAGTGCAAAACTATCCATGGATACATGATGCAGATTGAAACACTGATAGATACATCATAAGTTCACACGTACACATCTAACATATAGAATTTAATTTTTAGAAGATATTTCATAAATGCACCAACTTATTATTCATCATGGTACTAAAACAACCGCCGGCAAATTCACTTCTGGGCCTGAAAAACAGAGAAAGGAAGAGAGATTTTGTACAAGTTAGCTATTAGCTTTCACAGAGAGAGCTACCAAGTAGTAATCTGATAAAACCAGATTGTTTGTGTTAACTATACCAGGAAGCGGCTCTTGTAAAATTCAACAAGCTCTTTCGGATCAGTTTTTGTCTGCTTATACCCATCAATCTTGTTCAGCTCCTGCACAGGGGTTTGTTAAATGTTAACAGAAAACATTACTACCATTCAAGAACATAAAACCCATATACATCAGAAGAAACCACTTCTGCTTTTCAAATACTGGTTTAAGACAAAGTAGTTAGAAAATTTAGCCGTGATTGGTTCAAGAACTTAAGAAATTGCTTATTAATTATTAGCTTTAGCGACAGCGACAGAGAGAACTATATAAAAATAGTTGACTTCAATAATATTGAAATGCAATCTTAATTGATGTAGAAAACTCTCTGTGATTATTTAAAAATTAAAGATTAACTACCGGTAAAGGACATAGAAGGTTTTTTCAATGTACCTCAATCCATGCAGCCAGTTTAGGCCTGCCTGCTGTGATATCATACTTGAATGCCTCTGATAAGAAGATCTGGAATCTTTCAACAAATGGAATATAGGCAATATCCACCTGAAGATCATCACATAATTCTATCCATATATCAGAGGAAAGTAATACAATCTTTTCGCTTATCGTCTCTTTCGCTATTGCAAATTATTTAACTCTCATGCTATATGTTATGAAGAAAAGTGAACATACCAAACCGAACTGGCCAAGGAAGAATGGGCCATCGTCAAATTTATGAAGAGCCTTTTCTAAATAATCAAAAGCAGGACCTGTTGCAAGTTTATAGTTTTGTAAGTTACAGTTTATATCCGAAATGCTCCATAGAAGCATATTAGGTTAAAATCCTACCAGCTTCTTTAATCGGATCTCCTTTGAACGAAGTAAACACATCTCTGGTGAATGTATCAGTGTAGGTAAACAGCTCTTCAGCAAACTCTTTTTTTGCAGGATCCTACAATGTTATATAACAACATTACTTCGGTTGATGTTCAGAGAAAAAAGAGAAAAGCTTCTATAAAGAGCAACATTAGATTCTGTACACCTTACATTTGGTAAAAGAGAAGTCCCTTCAAAGTTGCTGTCAACATATTTAATCAAATCAAGACTCTCTCCAATAATTTTTCCATTGTGTTCCAATGCTGGAACCTGTAGAGAAGGAGAACTTTATAATTAACCAAGACAATGATGTTGCAATCAATTTCAGATATGTTTTGAATTACTATATGACCATTTCAATTAAGTATGAAACTTGTGTTCTGATCCGGATTCTGCGATTTATTCACATAGATTATAGATATCTAGAGAACACATAACCGTGTACACACACATGCAGTATTTCTCTTCTTTAACAACAACGTTGCTCAATCATCCCACTCAGCATCCTCGTTCTAACAATTGAGCTCAACATCAACAGACAGGAATTATAGATTAAGCATCATCGATTTATTATACATTTAGTATTGTCGAGGATGGATTTGTAAGTACATGATACTGTTTTCGGATATCCAAAAACGATCAAATCCATCCTCAACAAGTATTATAATATTTATTTAATCAATTGAGATAGTTGGTACAAGTTATCATCTGTATTTAATGTCCAAGAGCATGAAATATTAGAAAAGGAAACATGGCTACCGAATTCACAGACAGTTATGATCCAATAAAAGCAAATTTGTTTTCAAAAGTCTCACCTTGTTACCAGGGTAAACTTTCTCCTTGTACCAAGCAGGCCTATCTTGAAGATTTAAAGGAACCAGCTTGATCTTGTCTTGTAATCCCTACCAGCCCAACGAATTGAAAAACATCAATAGATTTTTCTCTTTTCTTCCTCAGAAATTAAATTTTTTAAAAAGAAAAAAAACAAAAAAAGGACAAGGTGATGAAGAAAGTGAAACAATCAAACAAACCTTGTAGTTTCTGGTGATCCAGACACGTTGTGCAAATGGGCAAGTGTAACAAGTATACAACCTTCAAAAAAAAAAACACCCAATAATATAAATCCACACACAGGTTACTCAAAAGCCGGCAAAGTATTATATGTAAACAATGAAAACAGAGAAAACAAAGAAAAAGAAAAAGTGAAAACCTGGTAGTTCCATCAAAGAGTGGGGGTTGGTCAGCCTTGGAATCCAACGATGGAGGCAGATTCTCTTGCACACTATCAAAAGAGAAAAAATCATGATTATTTGAGGTCGATAAATGCAAAGATGAAGAGAAAACACAGAAACGAAAAAACGAAAAACGAAAAAACGCAAAAGCGAAGGTGAAAGAAGGGAATATTCTTACGCAGTAGCCATGGTTGTTGGGTTTCAGAGAATTCTCGAAAGCTTTTCGGTTTCTGGAAGAAGGTAATCTGGTGCAGAAATGCGTATAGGTTCAAAATTGTGTAAAAGAACAGAGCTTTATATAGAAGCCTTAAAGTAAAGTTGTGAAGCAAGCATTGCACCATGGAGGTTGTGGTTGTTAATATGTTAATATGGGCCGAGCCCAAGACCAACCAATAGGACCGAGTGACACTGAAATGGTATTAGACGGCTGAGTCGTTTTACTCTTAAGATCTTGACGATATTTACATTTTTTTTTAAACTGTATTTACACTTTAAATTAATGATTTTTTTTAAATCCAATAATACCCCTGAGTTTTTTTTTTAAATCCAATAATACCCTTGAGTAAAATTATCAAAAAGACTAAATAGTTTGTAAATACACCCGCTGATTATTGTAATGTTTCCAAAAAAAAATTATTAATTAGTTTCCTATTATAATCTTTTGTGGAAAAAATCATTTCCTATAATGATTTGATATTAATATATATCATTAAAAAAAAATCTTATCATTTTCTTATACCGTAGATTCTCTTTTAAATACTAATTTTAAATAGAGTAATACTACATTGTCCAAATTTGGTGTCAAAACCTGGTGCCCAAATGATATGACAACATTGTATACCATTCATTTAAATCATACAAATCTAATACAATTAAAATAAATGGCCTACAGTAATGCCACGTCATTTGAGCACTAAATTTGGACAATATAGCATTACTCTTTTAAATATATTTTCAAGAGAATTCTAGAAAGCTTTTCGATTTTTAGAAGAAGGTAATTTGGTACATAAATGTGCATAAGTTCAAAGTCAAGACTAAATAGTTTGTAAGTATATCCACTGATTATTGTAATGTTTCCAAAAAAAATTTATTAAGTAGTTTCCTATTTAATATTTTGTGGAAAAAAAAAAAACGGTTTCATATAATGATTTAATATTAACATATATCATTAAAAAAATCTTTCCATTTTCTTAAACTCTATATTCTCTTTTAATTACTAATTTCAAATATATTTTTAGGAGAATTCTCAAAAGCTTTTCGGTTTCTGGAAGAAAGTAATCAGGTCCAGAAATATGTATATATTCAAAGTTAAGACTAAATAGTTTGTAAGTACACCAGCTTATTATTGTAACTTTTCCAAAAGAAAAATTATTAATTAGTTTCCTATCCTAAGTTCCTATAGTAATTTGATACTAACATATATCTTTTTTTAAATCCAAATTAATCGGATGTTTATTCGAAATGATAGAAAGCAAAGTAATAAACTTTATTTATATAATAGAAAGGGAAAATTATATTTTAGTCCCTATAGTTTATCTTAATCTATGTTTAGTCTACAGTTTTTTCATTTTGTAAATTTTAATCCATCATTTCCCTTACGACATGTATTTTAGTCCTTACGGTCCAATTATGTTAGGGTTCTATAAAGTCAACAAGGGTCAACGAGGGTAAAAAGGTAAATAACATCAGATGTTCTAGAATCTTATATAACCAAAAGGTATAATAGTAATTTACAAATTAATTTTAAAAAACAAATAAATATTATTAAATTAAATAATTATTATTATTAAAAAAATAATTAAATTTTAAAATAATTAATAAAATATACAAAAACAATTTACAAAATTAAAAAACAAAAACCCAAATACAAAATATCCATGATTTCTCTATCTCTCACCCACTTCCATCTTCATCTTCTTCACGATACCAAATACCCATCGATTTCTCTTCGTTGAAACAAACAAAAACCCAAATACAAAATCCATCTCCACCATCTTCTTCATGGCACCCCATCAACACCACCAACCAAATACCCAAGACCAATTTTCTTTGCAACAAACAAAGACCCAAATACAAACCCCCAAACCAATTTTTTTTTTTTTTTTTAGACGTGATTTTGTACAATTTTCTCTACAAACTTTGATTCTCAAAACCTTTAAAAAAAAAAACTTTGATCCTCAAAACGCAGGGCAGCATCCATTGGTAATCTCTCTCTCTCTCTCTCTCTCTCTCTCTCTCTCTCTCTCTCTCTCTCTCTCTCAGACGCAGGAGTCGCACACGAAACCATGATCTTCGTTGGTGGACTCCCATTGTCGTCTGAGTCATGTACTCACTCTACTTTATCCATCTCTTTTTCTGTTTAATTGCTAAGGAAAAAAAAAAACGGTTAAATATATTATACTTATAATCTCAATATAAAGCTTGTGACTCTCTTTTGATCATCTCCTCAATTTTTATATTATATTTGAATTACACTGATTGTTCATGATACCCAGTTGCCAGATTTAATGAATTTCAAAGTTTTGGTCATGAACAGAGGAGTGAGAGTGATGCCCTGATTGGTTTGATGGAACACCCAATTCTGGTATCTGCTTCACAGTCATTCAAGTGTACGCAGGAGAGGAAAGTTTCAGCTTTATTTGACGATTCTGATCCAAAATACGTTTATATTTTCCAGAGAGAAACGTATTTTGAATCAGAAACCTTTTTATTTTGAATCCCATTCCCACTAAATTATAAAAGTACTCCCGTATCAGCTGGTTGCACTTGCATTTGAAGTGAGCTTTTACTACATATGGCTCCACCCCACCCGACTCTCTGCTGTATATCATCTTAGAAGAATTAATGTCAGTCAACCTTCATCCAAATCTTATATCCGATCATTTGACTTACAAAAGATAAGCTTTAATAAGGATTCAATAGAGCAGATTGTTCATGTTAAGTACCAGGAAGCGGTTCTTGTAAGATTCAACAAGTCGTTTCGGGTCAGTTTTTGTTAGCTTATAGGCATCAATCTTGTTCAGCTCCTGCTCAGGTGTTCATTAGAAGAAAACATTACTACCAATCAAGAACAGAGAACCCAGATATATCAGATATCACTTCCTCTTTTCAAACTCTGGCTAACTCAATGGCGCGTGAATACTATTTGTGAGTACCATTACATGGGGTGGGGTTGTTCGAAAATGTACCTCAATCCATGCAGCCAGTTTAGGCTTGCCTGTTGTGAATTGTGATGTCAAAATTCCACACCTATGATAAGAAAATCTGGAATCTTTCAACAAATGGAATGTAGGCAATATAGACCTGAAGATTGCATAATCACTTATCGTCTCTTTTGCTACTGCAAATTATTCAACTCCTCCTATATTTATGAAGACAAGTGAAAGTGAACGTACCAAACTGAAAAATGGGTCGTCATCAAATTTATGAAGACCCTTTTCTAAGTAATCAAAAGCAGGACCTGTCGCAATTAAGTTTGTAGTTTTGTTACAGTTTATATCCAAAATGCTCCATAGAAGCATATAGTTCAGGTTCAAATCCTACCAGCTTCTTTTATCGGATATCCTTTGAATGAAATGAACATATGTATCAATGTAGGTATACAAATCTTCAGCAAACTCTCTTTTTGCAGGATCCTCCTAAAATGTTATATAACAACATTACTTCAGTTGATGTTCAGAGAAAAAAAAAAAAAGAGAGACAGAGAGAGAGACAGAGAGAGAGAAACTTCTATAAAGTGCAACATTAAATTCTGTACATCTTACATTTGGTAAAAGAGAAGGCCCTGTCGACATATTTAATCAAATTAAGACTCTCTCCAATAACTTTGACATTGTGTTCCAATGCTGGGACCTGTAGAAAATATTCAAATAGCTACAACAATATGAAGTTGATTTTCAATCAAAAGTGTCACCTTGTTAACAACCAAGTCAAGAAAGATGACAATAAAATAAACTATTGGCCAAAAGCCAAATCATAGGATGCTTCAATTGCAAGCAAAGATCATCGACAACAACAAAAGAAATAGAAAAAAAAAAAAAAAAAAAACCAAAAAAAGCAAACAGCTAAGTTGAACACTTCCCCTTCACCTCACTAATAGGGGTTCGTTACCCCATTTTTGCCTATTAAATCGCAAGGTGTGGGGAGACCCCTCCACAGCAATAGGAATTGTATTCCAAGCCGTGCTTATAATAGTTGATCTCCACAGGTCCTGATAGCTGACCTGATTAGTGTCGGATTGAAAAGGAAAACGAAAAAGAAAAAAAGATGAGCCTGGCTTGGCTGGTGTTCATCATCTTTGCAAGTGATGATTAAAGGGTAATACTATTTACTGCTCAAAACACCAAGTAAATAGCACCTCTGCTGACAATTAAACGCCATGGCCACAATGTTAAGCTCAATTTCCATAAAAATAGGATTCTTTGACCTCCAAATTACCCAGTCATTCATACATTAATGTACATAGATCGGATTGATGCTAAGAAATCTCTCAATAATATATCCTGAACTACAGGGTATCTCTGACGGTGGTCAAGGTATGCGAGTCACGTTGGTCTAAGCAAGCCTTCTTAAACTAGACTCAACTAATCCACTGCTCATTTTTTCAATAAAATGGGAATACTTACGATTTCACAGTTCAAAGTTCAAACATAAACTCTGTCCACATCAATATCATCCTGTAGTACATACCCTTCTTCTCCCATCATCCCATGCAATCCTTCCATTACTTTGTACATCTCCTCAGTTTGTTCACTCGAGGTGTCCTTTGCAATAAAGCTATGCAACCCTCCACTAGACTCAATCCAACTACTACCCGCGACCTTTTTCAGCCCAATTTGATCCATTTTTCTCCTCACCATATCAGCTTCTTCCCATCTTTCAGCTTGTGAATACAAGTTTGCCATTATGATGTAATTTCCTGTGTTTTCTGGCTCGATCTCAAACAGACGATCACAAACGAACTTCCCAAGTTCAACATCACCAGAAACTGAAGCCCCATTCAGCAATGCACCCCAAACTTTAGCACTTGGTTCAATTGGCATATTAGAGATAAACTCTGCTGCTTCAGATAGCCTTTTGGCTCGGCTTAGAACCCCGACCATGCAAGCATAATGCTCAACTGACGGCTGAATGCCATATTCTGCAGACATTGAATCAAAGATCTCCCGAGCTTTATCCACCAACCCGGAATGAGCACAAGCTGCCAACACTGCTGTGAACGTAACTGGGTCCGGCTGAATCCCATTATTCAGCATCTCGTTGAATAGAAAAAAAGCCATATCAGCATCTCCATGACCAGCATATGCTGAGATTATCGCTGTCCAAATAACCAAGCTCCTGCTTTTGGATTGATCAAAAACCTGTTGAGCACCGGTAAGAAAGCCTGCCTTTGCGTAGTTATCAATAATGGCTGTTGCAACATAGATGTTACGATCATAACCATTTTTAATTGCATAACCGTGCATTTCCTTCCCTCCCTTCAGGTTTGAGAAATACGAAAACATCGAAAGAATGGTCGAAAGTGTCACAGCATTCGGTCTAAGACCAGATGTCACCATATCTCTAACCAAATCCAAAATCCCCTCATGACGGTTATTCTGAACCAGGCCTGAAATCACAGCATTCCATGTACTTAACGCCGGTTGTTTCATTTCTCGAAACAGATCCATGGCTCTGTCAACAAGCCCATGAACCATGTGACCGGAAATAATCGAGCAATAAGAAACTTCATCTTTCTCACTCATCTCCTCAAATAATGATCTTGCATAATCCAAACTACGGCATTTTGCATACAATCCAATTAAAGCATTACAAATCCAAAGGTCCATTTGAATTTTATTTTCGATTATGAAGTCATGAACTTCCATTCCGAAAACAAGATCGTTTGATTGCCCACAAGCCTGCAAAACACTAATAACTGTCACTCCATCCGGTCTCACCGAGGAGTTCAACATCTCTTTATATAATCCCTTGCTCTCTGCATAAAACCCTCCCTGGGAATATCCAGCAATCATCGAATTCCACGACACGATATCTCTGTGAGGCATTCTATCGAACAGTACTCTTGACGAAGCAAACTCATTACATCTCGAATAAAACGTAATCAAACCATTAACAATAAACACATTGGAGTCAAACCCACATCGTAAAGCATAACAATGAACCTCCTTAGCCAATCTCGACTCACAAAATAGACCTGACAGAGCCTTCAAAACGCAGGTAATCGTAAAGTTATCAGGCTTCAAATCCGTTGAATATGATGACAACATGGACGAAAACAACTTCAAGGTATCAGCGTACATGTCGTGAGAAGAGTACGCAATGAGCATGGCATTACAAGAGAATATGCTTTTCTGGGAAATTTTATCGAACAAGTGGCGTGCTTGAAGGAGATTGTTGGACTTGGAGTAAAAAGTTACGAGCTTGGAGGCAAGGAAGTTGTCGGGCGTAACAGAGTGAAGGACGAGTCGAGCGTGGAGTTGCTTGGCTTGACGAGGGAGGCGGTGGTCTCCGAAGTACTGGATGAGGTGACCGTACGCGCCATAGTTGAGATTTTGCGGGACTCTCTCCAATAATTTTGCCATTGTATTCCAATGCCAGAAGCCCAGAACCTGTTGATAAGGAGAACTTTATAATTAATCAAGGCAAACTAAATACTTCCATAGCTACAACAATGACTTTAAACTTCTAAGAACTTTCAAACATAACAACCACCTTTTAACTCTTTTCTATTTTAAGCACGGAATTTGACTCGATGAGAATAGGCCATTTCCCACAGCAAGAAAGCATGACGATGATGTTACAATCAATTTCAGATATGCTTTAAATCAATAAATGACCTTTTCAATAAAAGCATGTAACTTGCATTCTGATTTGGATTCAGCTATTTATTCACACAGATTATATACATTTAGAAAACACATAAATGTGTACACTCATGCAATACTGCTCTTCTGTAACAACATTGCTCCATCATCCCACTCGAATATTGAGAACTTCCGAACCTTCCCACTTTTTATATGAAAAACAGACTCTAAACAATTGACGATACAACAGAACATCATTGTTCAGACAATTGAGCTCAACATCAACAGTCGGAATTTTAGATTAAGCATCGGTTTATTAGATATCTTTACATATTTAGTATTGTTGAGGATGAATTTGTAAGTACAGAACACTGTTTTCGGATATCCAACTCTGATCAAATTCATCCTCAACAAGTATAATGCTTATTTGATCAATCAAGATAGCTGGTACAAGTTACCATCTATATTAATGTCCAAGAGCATGAAAACATGTCTATCAAATTCTCAATTATAATCCAACAAAAGCAAACTTGGTTTTCAAAAGCATCACCTTGTTAACAGGGTAAACTTTTTCCTTGACCAAACAGGCCTATCTGGAAGGTTTAAAGGAACCAGCTTGATGTTGTCTTGTAATCCCTACAAGCGCAACTACAAAAAGTCTTCGGTCTTCGGTGTTCAGTTCAAATCCTGCTGCAACCAAGATGGAGAAGGGTTAAGTTTAGTGTATATAACAGTGATAGTATTTAGTGTACAGTGTTATATACACTCCATTGGTATATTTTGTTATTCCAATAACAGTTTACATAAGAAGAAAAAATATCAAATATTTTAACTCATCGATGAGAGAGAGGTGCGAAGAACATCAATGAAGAAGAATTGGTTATTTATATGCAACCCAAAGGAAAGGTCACCAGAAAGCAAATACAGGAAAAAAAAAAAAAAAAAAACTGTATTCACGAAATCTAAAGGATTCATCAAACATGTCTGATGAGACATTCTAGAGCAAATGTCACCTCATGAAGAAAGGGTACATATACAGATACTATATATTGTATACAGAACTAGCAAATAAAGATACACATGCAATGATGTGGAGGGATTGAAAAAGTAATTTCTAGTAAATTATTAGAATCTGATATCATATGCAATCATCACTATATATATAAACATAAAAACTCAAGCTTCACAAGTAAAGCGACAAAACACTGAAAGTTGAAGCTTAACATATTTATGAAAGTTGAATGATATAACTCACCTTCTCGTTCACTACCGCATCAAACTCCTCAAACGTACCGGAATCATCCAAACGCTGACGAATCTGGGAAGAATTAATTGTTCACAAACATGACAATACAAACAATTTGAACGTTCTCTCTCACACACACTCACCAAAAAACACTCTTTTATTCTAATTTGAACGTTGGCCGCATCAAACGCGGCGTTTTGCGAGGCGCGGAACTGGAGAGACAGGATTTTGAGGAGATTCGACGCTCTGAGAGGCGGAGAGAGCGAGAGAGAGTGAATTCTCGAGCTTCGGTCAAGGAGAGGATATACAGAGGCCGGTCTGGCCCTGCGGGCAGATTTCGTCCATTGTCGAGCATTGGGAGAAAAAAAGGTGGTGCTTGGTTGCCTGGAAATATTCCATTTTTGAGAGAAATTTACACTCAAACGACACGTGAGTGAGCACGTCATCACCTTTTGCCGACCTGACCGAGCATGTCATCGGCCAGGTGCTGACGTGGTTAACCTTAGCATGACATGGCTTATCACGTTGTAATCCATCGTACAACGTGCCTGGGCCGAGTAAAAACCGGGCCATAGGTTTAAACGATTTTAAAATCCCACATGGATCTTGAGTGACGTGCTTGGACACGTCACGTGACCGATCAGATATTTGATTTTTATTTGGACTAACATTGTTACTGGGCCGTGTAAAAAACCGGGCCATAGACCCAAACGATTTTAAATTCCCATGTGGATCTTGAGTGACGTGCTCGGGCATGTCACGTGGCCGATCAGGCATTTGATTTTTATTTGGGCTAACATTGTTAATGGGCCACGTAAAAAACCGGGCCATAGGCCCAAACGATTTAAAAATCCCACTTGGATCTTGAGTGACGTGCTCGGGAATGTCACGTGACAGATCAGGTCTTTTGATTTTTATTTGGGCTAACACTGTTACCGGGCCGAGAAAGAAAAATAAAGTGGCCCAAAAGATGTTTTTTTAAGACACCGAATTAACACCAAAACTTGTTTTCTATTAAAGAAATGTTTTTATTTTATTTTTAAGTAACCATAGATATCACGACAATAATCATAACTTTTCAATCAAAACCCACGTAATAGTTTTAGAGGTGTCAGTCGGTAAGTAGAGGCTTCAATTTCTTTCGGTGTTCCAATTTCGTTTGTTTTATAGCTAGTACTGGAACATATGTCTTCACTACTGAGGCCTTGGCAGTGATTCTTCTAAAAAGATAAATCCTTATCAATTTTATATAATTGAGTCATTAATTGTTTTCTTATTTTAATTAAAAACAGACATTTGCAGCTGTGGATCACACAAAAAAAGAGAAGAAAAGGCCAAAAAGTAAGAGAAGATGATGAGACCATTTAGAATATGAAACAAATCAACATTGGTATACCCAGAGGATTTCTGGCAAATACAAACAGGCTTTGTTTTCTACATAACATACATGATCAGCTGCCTTGACAGTCATTAGTTGAATCCACCACCTCAAAAGAACAAGGTTTGGATTCACATAGCGTAAGCAAAAACAAAACAAACAAACAGAGCGTAAGCAAAACTTCACATAGAAGTCCAAAATGAACATATTCTTTAACTGCTGTAGACGGGGATGCATACATATGCATGAAAAAGATTGAAACTAAACCATTTGAGAGAAATGCAAGATCTTTTATTTTCCATGACAGACTGTTTTTATGACTTAAATATATGTAAAAAAAATCATTTCAATCAATCAAGAGCGATCAAAAATTGATTCATATCTGGAAATGCAGATTATATAACTAACAAGTTACAACAGGACAATTGAATCAACCTTATTTGAACATAAAAAGTTAAAAAATCAGTTTTCGTGACAAATCAGAAAAAGAAAATAAATAAATAAATAAATAACGTTAAAAAGAATTTCAAATTGTTGTAAAAAAAAAAATTAAAATAGTGAAAAATAAAAAAATAATTGTTTTTGAGACAAAAATATTTATTTGTCACGGAAAAAAAAAAAAAGTGTATGACAAATCATAGATCAATTTTTGTGACAAATCACGAAGTTAGTGCAAAATAAATAAAAAATGATTATGTTCAAGACAAAATAATTCATTTGTCAAATGCTTTGAAACCTAAGCTCTAATATCCGGTTTAGTGGACTAAATCCGGCTTAGGGGACACGCACACAAACGAAAGAAAAAATAAAAGACACGAGATTTTACGTGGTTCAACAAATACCTACATCCACAGAGTGCACTGGCACTCAACTTCCACTATGAAATAAGTAATTACAATAGTGAAGTACTTTCTCTCTCAACTCTCACTATTTTCTTTCTTCTCTAATTGACCCACTAACACAATGAGACTATAAGAGTATTTATAGTACTCAAGGTTCACCAAAACCATCAATGAAGCCAACCTGCCAACAACCCAACAATAAATTCATACAAGCTTTGTCAATGGTGATTGGTTGCTAAGTTGGTGGTGGGCGGTGCAATTAATTCATCAGGCTTCACACTTAATAGTTGCCCGGGATTTCCCCAACCAGGAAATTATTGTACAAGTACGGAAATACTAATTTGAAGAGTTTGCCAAATTCATGAGGGATTTCACCTTGAATGTAGTTGTTATCGAGTTTGAGCAACCTTAAAAAGCTAAGGTTGCCAATATAAGGAGACAGAGCCAGACAAACCTCTTGAGCTTCTTCTTTTTTTCTAATGTTTATATATATATATATATATATATATATATATATATATTTAAGATCATTAGAATTTCACATGTATTTACTATTCATGGTTTATGAGAATCAAAATGAAGCTGTAATCTGTTTATTCAAGAAATGCGTAGATTTGCAAGGCTTATTCAACTTTTATTTTAATTATTTGTTTTTTTTTTTTTCTTGTAAATTTTGTGTTGCAGATACAGTGTTGCTGAAAGCAACTATGTACCGTCTGATATTCCCAAAGAATGTACTCCTATCCACTTGAATCTTGTGGTAATTTATCTCTATCGAGTTTTGATTGCTTTTGCTTGAGGATTCATTGTTGTGGTTTTTTAGATTTTAATCATTTGAGGAATTGGTTTGGTGTACACATGCTAGGTTTCAAATTGGTTTTCGATATTAGGACTTTGTAATATATCAGTTTTCGTGACAAATCAGAAAAAGGAAATTAAAAATAAATAAATAACGTTAAAAAGAATTTCAAATTGTTGTCAAAAAAAAATAGTGAAAAATAAAAAAATAATTGTTTTCATGACAAAATTATTTATTTGTCACGAAAAAGAATTAAAGTCTGTGACAAATCATAGATCAATTTTTGTGACAAATCTATGATTTATTTGTCACGAAGTTAGTGTAAAATAAATAAAAAATGTTAAAATTAATTTAAAGCACTAAAAAATAAAAAAATAATTATTTTTGAAATAAAATAATTCATTTGTCACCAAAAAAATTAAAAATGGTGACAAATGCTTCGAATCGTGATAAATCCTAACAGTTTTCGTGACAAATCAGTAATAAAAAAATAAATAATGTTAAAAATAATTTAAAATAGTGAAAAAAATTAATTATTGTTTTCAAAAAAATAATTCATTTGTCACGGGAAAAAAAATTAAAGTTCGTGACAAATCAGTAATAAATAAATAAATAACGTTAAAATAAATTTAAATAGTGAAAAAAATAATTATTATTTTCAAGAAAAAATAATTCATTTGTCACGAGAAAAAAAATTTAAGTTCGTTACAAGTCCTTGGAATCGTGACAATCACGGAAATTCTCGTAGCAAATCAATAATAAATAAATAAACGTTAAAAATAACTTAAAATACAAATAGTGTATTGAAGCTTGCTTAGGCATTTTTTTATTTATTTTTAATAACTATTATAATATTTTGAATTTTTATTTTATTTTAACTATTACACTATTTTAAGATTGAGAGAGAAAATATAATTCGAACTCACAATCTCATGGATATAGTGTAAGGGGCTTAATTACCATTGAACCAACCTCATTTAATTGTTTAGATGTTTTTTTAATCGTACATTTTTATGTTACAAAGGAAGAGATATCTGGTCATTGTGACTATATGAACAATGATTTTATGAACAGAATAGTGATAGTATCGTGGCTCCTTCCATAAACATTGATTCTTTTAATTAAGAGAAATATTATTTAATATGACAAAAAAGAAGCTATTATGGTATGATATTCAAATTTCGAAGACATTTGATATTCATAATCTTTATTAAAATGTACGATTTTCAATATTAAGCATAAAATAAGAATTTAAGATGCTTTTCAGTTTTAAGACAAATGAAAATATATATATATATATATATATATATATCAATAAAGAAAAACTGCAACAAAAAATTATCCAAACAATGAGATATATAGAGCAAATCATCAAGCAGAGTAGTACAAGGCCCCATCAAAAGTGTCTGTTTTCCATTGAAGTAAGAATGGACAAATCATTTCCCTTCTTTAACTACGAAATTGGCGGGTTTGGTAACCGGCTAGCCTTGTATTCCTTTAAACATGTCAATTTTTGCGTTATGAATAATCAAAACGGTGTCTGGTTTCATCAAGTCAACTATGTTTTCAACTATCCCGTATGATTTCGTCATTTCCTTTGTCTAAAAGGATTTGACAAATGTTTTTCTCTACCCCCTATATATCTCATTGGCAGCAATGGTATCATTACAGATTTTCTTGAATTCATTTTTCTTTATTAGCTTCTTCACCGCCTCCTCCATCGTCCAGTCGTATGCTGTTTTATATAACCCGTTCTTTAATTCCTTTAACTCATCATTTTCTAACTGCGTAGTAAACATATGAATCTTAAATTAAGATATTCATCTTCATATTCTACATATTTTAAAAAATATATATATATATATAGGGAAAAACATATGTGATAGCTGTCTCCACAAGAGCTCAGAATTTACAAATAATTCCTACTTAGAAAAATTCTTACACACTTGTCTTAAACTAACATATCATTCATATTCATGTCTTAAATTAAAGATATTAATTAATTAATTAATTAATTAATTATCATGATATACACAAATATTGTCATTAACCCAAACAACTCTTGTGTTTTATTTGACAATAAATTTCTAAAAGAAAAAGAAAAAACAAACAAATAAAGAAAAGTGAATCTTGAAATTTGAAGAATAAATCGGTTATATTACCTTCTTTTTTTTTTTTCCCAAAACCTCCCATTCCAAAAGAAATTTTGTATAGTTGATTTTTCTAAAAAAAACAAACACATAAAGAGTAAGAATTAAAAGAAAATAATTCTAAAATAAATAAATAAATAATAATAAGTGAAACAATCTTCAAAAACCTTTTTTTTCTTCTTCTTCCGTGTCCCCGTAGAGTGAGTTGGAGGCATAAACATTGAAGGGTCAGTTTGGTTTTCTAGATGAGAGAAATGTTTGATAAAGAAAGAAAATAGTGAAAAAAAAAAAACAAGAGAGAACAATGAGAGATCAGGAGTTGATATTAGAAGAATGGCCTAAACATAAATATATAGAGAAAGATTGAGAAATGATTTCATCTTGGTTTGGTTTGGTTTGGTTTGGATTGGATTGGAGAGAGAACTCATATGAATACCTTTAAAAAACTTTAGGATAAAACAAATACACAGAGGACCAAAAATTGTTTCAGGTTTCAACAAGTTAGTTCACTGATGATACCTTATTTTGGAATCATTGGACCACTTCAAAATGTTTTCATTGAAGATCGAACACACAAAATCTCTTATTTAGAAACTTTTTTGGCTTCCCTATACATAGGTTGAATCAACAGCCTTATTGTTCAGGGGATTTCATTGTCGTTATCAAAACGATGAGAATATGAAATAAGATAAAAAAATGGAACCTACAAAGGCATAGCTCAACTGTTTAAAACAGCTGCGCCCACCGAATTCTCAAAACCACCGAGTAGTCTCTTGTATTCTTTGTCCACATCAATACAAGCATACCGCTTATATATATTATATATTTATGTATTTTAAACCTTCTCTGAAGAGCACTCCATGAAGAACACATCCAATTCTGGCAAATCTCCAGAAGTATTCCCATCAAGTTGTTCATAGAATCATATATATACAGTAATACAGAGATGTTAGACTACAAGTCTACTGAAAGTTTGGACTCATTTTTCGTCTCAACAATAATAATAGACGAGATGAGACTGGTCAAATGGTAAAACCCTAACATCTATACCATGTTGTGTTTGAGTGTTTTCCCCTCCCGAAAAAACCCAGATTTATGTAAAAATGTAATATTAAAAAATAATAATAATAATAATAATAATAATAAATGTGTTTTGGAGCAAAAAGCAATCATCCGGCCTTTCAATGTCCAAGGTTCAACGACAAAATGAGATTATGTTTAAACCCTTTACACTCACAACATAAGGTTGTGGATTCAAGTCTCTCACATCCCTCTAAAAAAAAAAAATAAACCCGAATTATTACAGTATTTCAAAACAAAACAATAAAGGTCCCAGGGTCGCCTATGGATATTTTAGGTTCAAATCAAAATTTACTAGGAAAGGATCTAGCTATTATCTATTAATATACTTACACAAGTGAGAGTTATTTTTTTTTTAGTTTTAAATTTTCCGTCATAAAAAAATTTAAACAATTCTTTTAAGATGGTGAAGGCGTGAAGCTATTAGAAATTGATTTTCGATCATCATCACATCTTAATTATATGCTAAATTGAAGTTAGTTTCAACCTAAATTTAATCAATTAGAGAATTCAATCTCATGACTTTTAAATGCATTAAGAAAACTTAGAGATAAAGATCAATTTAGACTCAAATTTCATGGGCCACAAACACTACAGAACATCCGTAATTGGAGTGATGTCTTTGTTCCAAAGAAAAATGAAAGTGTTTGCTGCTTTTATCAGACACATAAAATTTATTCTTCATTAATCACTGAAATATAAAGGAACAGAAGAAGAAAGCAACAATTTTTGACTGCTTTGCTTAGATTTTACTATTGAATTTGAATGAACATAAGAAGTACAACAAAGTTTTCACCTTCTTCCGCCAAGTTTGGTTTGTTACTTTAACTAGTCAGACTTCTTCATTAGACTCAAAAGCACCCCAGCGCTAAGACAGGTCGCTACAACACCGAGAGATGCCTCTGTTGATACATGAAACCCTACAGGAATAGTTGGGTAAAGATTTAGTTATTATCTCGATTCGTTTTCAATTGAGAAATTCAAAAGATCATTAGTATAATGGTGTTCGAAGAGACGCACCAAAGTAATCTAAGATCATCTTACACCCAATGAAACCCAGAACGACAGCAATGGATGGCTGATAAAGAAGTAAGCAGTGGAAACATTCAGTGCGAATCCATTATGGTCAGCGTGCAACATGAATACTGTGCTAAATATTTTACCTGTAAATATTCCAACTCTGCCATGCCCTCAGAAATGAGTGTGTAAAGTGACCTTAAGCCTGCAGTGAACGGAGTTATGGTCAATTAACCGTCCTCTAATAAGATCTAGAAACTTTTACTCCAGTTCCAACCTTTAGATTGCAGTTCAAAAACATTTGTTATATAGTGAAAGAGGCAGCAGAACAACACATCGGTGCCTCTCACAGTCTCACTAAATAGACTAGCCAAATAGCATCCCTTGGACTCACTGAGTCACTGACTGTGAATAAAAGTAATAGGCAATAACTGTACCAAGTACCTAATATGGCAAAGAGATTAGAAGTAAAGACTATGAAAGGATCCCGCGTGACACCAAAAACGGCTGGTATCGAGTCAACCTGGAGAAAATAAATTTTTCATCAATGCCCAACTTGGCAAGTGTGTGTGATTGTAAGTGTGTGCTACACATATAAATAAGGGATCAATAGAACCTACAGCAAATGCGATATCACTGAGCTCGATAACTGCTACCGTGAGAAGCAATGGTGTGGCCTGCCCAAAATGTTTGACGCCTGTTAGAAATCAAATAACATTACTTTAATTTAGTTTAAGGAACTTAGTATTCTGAAAATGAAAAATGTTTACAATACGACAATAGTATACCAATGATACAATGAATAAAGCAAAATACTAGTACATTTAATATAAGCTTCAATCATATTACTAAGGGTCAAGAAACATTCTGAATTGTTAAAAAGTACTCACAAATTACTTACTTTCCACATCCCGTCCTGATTTGTAAAAAATCGATTGCCGTCATAATAATCTGTAACACAAGAAAATGGAGAACATAAAAATCGTGAACAAGAAACATCAGTTAGTGCAGAGTAAATAAGTCAAACGTGAGCAACCAACCACTTGATTCATTCTAATTTTGTGGCTCCTAATTGTTTGCAATACACCTTCTTTCATTTTAATGTCAAATGTGTGAGAAAAAAATTAGGATGGGCAGGAGGATCTGTGATGCTGGTGAAGACAGGGAACACCAGTCAATAAAGAAAGTTCCAATTAGAACAGGAACAGACTTGATTCTAGTGATTACTTGTTGTCTAGGATTAGTGAATATCAAAATAAAGGTAAATAAAATTAAAGAGATAGTATTTATACTCAGCTTTCTGAGTGAAAGATTTAATTCAACAAAGTCCTATCAACTGTTCTATTGTTCCTCAAAATCTGACAGGAGTTTTGAGATTCAACTGAGGATGCAATGCAAGAAATAAAGACCAGACTGAATAAAAATAATGCTTCTCCACAAGCAGCACAATACATTATTATAGAAGTAAGAAGGATATAGATAATTCTACAAGCAAGTAGGACATACATCAGGCCAAACTATCGTCAGCCCAACCTATTCCAACAAAAATATGAGTGGGTAAACTTTGGTTATTGAGCTTGACAAAGGCCAGTTCAAATTTTGCTAAAAGTTCAGTTCATATCTTGTTCTAAGATTGGCTCATTCCCAAAATAATAGTACACGATTTTGAGCAATCAATCTGGACAATATTCATAAAACCATTCATTAGAACTCTGGCAGAAACATTGTGGGAATATAAACATTACTTGTGACAGGAATAAATCTTTGGCAGGTCTTCACAATAAAATTTTCGGATAGGTCACTATCATCATCTTCACTCGCAAATAGCTGCAACAACAAAAGAAAGTTATCAGCCACTGTGCATTTAAGCTCCTAGAGCACTATAAGAATCAGCATATAAGAACATACGCGGAGGAGGAAATTTTCTTTTTGGGGATATGAAAACCAAAGAATATCTTGCAAAGGGAGATTGAAGATCCTAAAACATCAGAATCTGCAGATCAGTCCAGTGTTATCCCACCAGATCCAGCTGAGCTGGTTAGCATATTCTTAATAATTCTTTACATTAATCTTTTGAACTATCAATTGCAGGAAGACTGACATCCACTCAACCAGATGAAAGTTCAATAAATCTATTGAGAAAACCAATTGAAATGGATTTATTGCATTAACTGCAGCTACATTCTTGCAGAAGAGATATGGCACCTTGAAGGCTGAGTACAGGAGTATTGCAGCCAGTAATAGATTAACCGCCTCAAATCTCTGAAACAACAACAAAGAAAAAAATTCAGGTGATCATGTAGATAGTAAATCATGAGCATGTGCACAAACATGTGACGAAATAGATAGGAATTCAACATTTCTATTTCTGATATGAACAAGGGATTCACCTGGAGGGTTGCTGTTCCAAGTAATATCAATGACAAACGGAAAATGATTGCACCAGCTATGCCGTATGAAAGTACTCGATTCTACATTTCCAACATTATAAATTTTCCATCACAAAGAATTGACATTCAATATTCACATACTACAAAAACAATATTGAAAAAATAAAATTGAGGAGCTAGGGACCAAATATTATCATGAAGAAAATAAAGGTTTGTACAGCACCTGATACATAAATGGCACTTTGAAGTACTTGAATACCAGAACAAAGACAAAGAGATTATCCACTGACAAACTTTGCTCCAATATATACCTGAAAATGGTCCATACTAATCATTTTGCATGAAATGATGCTTATAATGGGGGCTAAATTCTTTTAGTCTCATCAATACATTAATCTAGATCCATGTTGAGTACATCAAGATTAAAAAATCTTTATCTAAAACTTAATAAATTCAGAGGCTACACAATTATCTTCAGTTGTGTTTCATCATCAAAGAGCAGTGATTCATGCAAAAACCTGTACAATAAATCCAAATATGTAAGGTAAACTTAATCCTATACAGTCTTCTTTCCCAAACCTCTAAATTTTAAATTTATGACAAGGAAGTTACATGACTGCACGCTGCCGTAAAAGTCGTGATATTTCAGTTAACCATTCTATGCATCATCAAGTAAAGATGACTACTGAGTACTGTCCAAAATCCCAGCTCACCCAGTGTATCCAACATTAACAGAAAAAAATATAATCTTGTTTACAAGTAAATATAATAATTACAGTGCAAAAAATCTGCATACCCAGCAAAATACTCGGTGGCCTTGCCAACTCCATCCTTCAAACCCACACCGAGACCAAATGCCACAGCTGTACCGACCTACAAGAGTCAACATCTAAACAGATTTTAATCTTAGAAATATACAGTATCTACAGGTTCAACTAATAAACAACCATGTTAAAAGCTGATAGGTACTCACGCAGAGCGCAACAGTTTTGACAGACGATTTATAACCTTCATGACCCTGAATCGGCTTCTCCGGATTATCTACAGCAGAGGGAGAGCTAGACCTGCTTAAGTTGTTAATACTATCGGACAGCTGAGAACTGCCCCTCTCATCTTCTGCAAATTCAATAGTGTTTATGATCTTAATACTCATCTATGAGACTTTATTTGCTTTGAGAGTTCTATTTTCGCTGAAAACACACTAACCTGAGGTGGATAAATCGTCCTCTTGTTCGGTTCCTCTTGAACACAAAATCGGAGGGCATTGACTACGACGGTTATGACTAACTGCAAAATTAAAATTAGCATCAAAATCGAACAGCTCAGTACATGATTGTGTTCGTAATATTCCAATTAAACAGATAATACGCAAAACGGCAACAGATAGAGAGAGAGAGACCTGTAAGAAATGTATGGTTGTGAGAGTGGCAGAAATGGACACCAGTGAACTTGGGAGCTTGAATCGGCGAAAACCTAACCAGGAGTGAACCGAACTTGAGAGGACCTTGAACACCATTGTAGATGACCGAAGCTAAACCCATTATTCTATTCGATTCAGTTGAAATACGTACCAGAGAGCGAATTTGTGTATATGACGTATATCTTATCCTCTACAGTTTTTTTTGTTTTTTCGCGGAAAATTGTAGAGAATCTTCACCGGAGAAGATCTAGGGTGCAGCGGGAATGCGGGATGCACATCCATCTCCTTTAAGATCTTGCCACGTGGCAGGATCACAATGGGAATGCATGTGCATCCCGCCGCATTCTAATTTTTGCCGGATTTACTCTCCTTTTCTATGTTACTGTATCGTATTTCATGGAAAAAGATTATGACTTGAAAAAAAAAGCTTATGGTGAATTTAAATGAGTTTTTTTTTTTAATTTCGAATTGTATTTTTTAAAATTTTAAAATTACAAAATAGTAAGAGTTTTTATATTTATTTTTTATATTTTTATCTATAAGAGTTTGACAAATTTCTCACTCCAATAATGTTTATGGTGAAATTTAATTAGTAACGAAATGATTAACTTACTAAACCAATAAAGTCGAAAAAACATGCTTGACTAAAAGTTGAGATTGAGACTATCTCGATACTAAGAAATCTCTTGCTACAAAAAATAATAGCCACCCATAATTGAGAATAAATGAGTGCAAAATAACTGTAGACGTAGTTTTAAGGTAAATATTATCATTATAAAATTAGAATAAACTTTACCGTTTTACAAATAGCATAGCTACGTGAGGCTAGTAAGATGTCTTATCATATCAAATCTCATTTTTATCAACGAATCATAATTCATAGCGCAATTCACAATGAGATTGTCACATGAGTGATTGAGTTAGAAGGTCTAAGTATATAGTTTTTAATGTTTTATTGATATATTAAGATATAAATTGACATACCTTCTTCGGGACAAGGTATGATAAGCATCTTCATTCTGCTGAACAAGTCTCTGCATAATACACGTGATGCTTATCATTGAGAATTACATGAGGAAATGTGCATCTGATTCAATTTCAAAAATATACATTACCTTTACCTTGTTGGTTCAATGAGGTCACTGATCGACTTGATCATTTAATGAACTTTGATGAATAAGGAAATTATCAGAAAGGGCATAGAAAATGCAACAGATATGAGATAACATTTTTTTTTTTTTCATTTCTTCTGTTTTCTTCACTTTATCAAGCATAGAATAAGTCTCTGCATAATGCACATGATGCTTATTAGTGAGAATGCCATAAGGAAATGTGCGTGTGATTCAATTTCAAAAATACACATTACTTTTACCTTGTTGGTTCAGTGAGGTCATTGATCGACTCAATCATTTAATGAAATTGTGATAGATATGGAAATTATCAGAAAGGGCATATAAAATGCAGCGGATATGGTATAACATTTTTTTTTTCTATCAAATTATATGAGATTAATTGAGATGAAAAGAAAGCAGATATAGTGATTTAATTAAAAGTAGTACCTTACAAATGGGGCAGCTAACTTTGAGAGCAGCGGCTTTGGCCTCAAACTAACTAACTAAGAGCCTTTGGACTTCTGATATTTCACTTCATTCTTCTTTTGTGCTTCTATCTTTTGAAAATTTAAGATTATAAAAATTTGAATAAATTAAAAAATTTACATGAAAATTATACAAAAAAAGGTAGAATAAAAAGAAGATTGTTAAATTTCAATTTATGTGACAAACCCAGAAAATATTCTAAAGATGATCAATTCTTTACTATTTAAGATGATTTAGCTCATAAATAATAAAAATAAAAATAAAAATAAATAAATAAATAAATAAAAGGAAAACTTACCACTAAATGAGGGTTTCAAACAATTATGGATATGATGGCGAGAAGCTACATCGGAAGCGACGGCGGCACGATGACGACTCGGCTACAAGAGGGTAGAGAACACTGATAATGAGAGCTGAGAAGTTGTTTCGTTTTTTTGAAATAGAGATGCATATAGGCGGATGGAAAGGAAGAAGACAAGTTGTCGTTAAACCTAATGATGCTGGTTTTTTTATGGGTTTAAAATTAACCTGGTTAAAACCTACAAACGGCTCACATTCATCCGGGCTTATAATAAAAGGCTTAAAATGAGCTTTTTAATGATGCGATCCGGGTTTAAAACCCAAACCACACCATGCGGGTAAACACCAAACCCTCTGGACCCGGCCCATTTTGCCATCACTATTTGTCCTAAATTCATATAACATGTGTTTTTAACCTGACTTTGTCCTCAACCAACCATTCATTGATTTTGTCTTATTCTTTTACGACTTTTATAGTCATTTGATATCTTGTCATGCCAGCCAATAATATGTACAATGAATACACATAATGTACCCCATTTTTAAAAAAACAAGACAAGGAGGACAAAATGAAAATTTAAATGGGAAGTAAATGATATCCATAAATCATACCTTTTAGTGCTCAAATGTTGCATTACAAAACACAAAAATAAAAACATGTTTGTATAAAATTTGAAAACAACCTTGAAAATGTTTAAACATATTGCTCAATTTCCATTTTTAATTTCAACAAGCTTTGATTAGATGAATAATTGAATACCAATTGGTTTGACATGTACATTTTTATACACGCTTACATTAAATTGTCATGAAATTATTGCATAAATTATTATCCTTAATTCCTATAATATTAAAAATACATGGTTTTAAAAATGAATTAAGTGTATTTTCTAAATAAATAAATAAGTAAAATAAAAAAAGAATACTAGTAATAACATATTCCCATAAAGTTTAATTTAAGTCCCAATAATATTAGAAAAAGAAAAAATCCCGAACGGTCAGGATACTTCAACCAATCATATGACAGCACACAATCCAAATCTCAAAAAATCGCAAAACAATCAGACGGCTCTCATTAAAAGTCTTTTATTTATTTATTTTTCTATTTAACCTTTCAATCTTCTCTTGAATTCTTCATATTTATATCTGTATCTCGCAAGTGACGAAGAAAACGCAAAAGCAACCTTCGGATTATTCCATTTCAATCGCACTATTCACGCGGTCTCTCTCTCTCGCTCGCTAGCTTGCATTCCATGGCAACCGACACCGAGAAACCCACCGATATCAACACCGTCACCGACGCTGCCGCCACCGACAACAGCAACAATTCGTCTGCAGAAGGAAACCCTAAAAAGACGTTAGATTCCACAGATCGTGTCCAAAACCCTACGTCCGTGGCATCGACAGATGCGGTGAGTTCCGCAGCTGTCGAGCTCAAGAAGGAAGGCGACGATCTGAAGACGATCGAAGCCCCTGTGTCTCCATCATCGGCTAGCGACGTTACGGTCACGGACGTCCAGAGGAAGATCCGCCGTGCTGAGCGGTTCGGGGTGTCCGTGCAGCTGTCTGAGGAAGAGAAGCGCAATTCTCGCGCTGAAAGGTGATTGATAGCACGATCCCTCGCGATTTTTTTTTTTTTGTTTGGTTTTGTTACTGTAGGGTTTCTCAAGGGTTTTCGATTTATTTGTAGTTAATTTACTTTCAGTTCTTTATATACATATATTTTTTCCAGTCTTGATTTATTTATTTGTAGCTTACAAAAACAGCATTTGTACGAATATAGACCTGATAAGCTCCGTACTAGCTAACTTTTTGAAGTCCATAGTTGCAAACTTTGAAGGATTAGAGGCATAGATTTTTATATTGTGTAGCTATTAAGGTTAATTATGCTCCAAGAAAGGTAGTTGAACCAAGTTAAATTGGGATGTGGGCATGTGCTTGGAATGACACTGAAAGGCATTTTTGAGGTTAAGCTACCTAATTTATTAGCGGCCTCTAACTGTGCATTAGTAATTTGTTTTTTTTATTCTTTTCATTTTTTGTTGTGTGTTAGTGGTGACACAGTTTGTGGAATTTAAGTGAGGGCAATCAGGAAAGGAAGAAAGAGAGAGTGATGTATCATCATTTCAAGTTCAATCCTTCTTTAAATAGTGAGAGGGTCAAAACAAAGAAGACTCTTGAAGGGAGGGAAATATGTCATCATATTTTACAATTACATGTAAATTGATATATAAATGTATGCAACTTAAACATATAAAAGTATAATGGCTAAATTGTTATATTAGTTGAGGGATGCAAAAGTAGTGGAAGTTGGTCTCTTCTTTTTCTTTCATTATCGTCAACCAAATGTCTATAACTTTCTCTTTTCGTTTCTCTCTGTTCCTCTCCCTCCTTTCTTATTCATACCACACTTAGTGTTAGTATTCCAGGGAGCTCTTAGCTAGTGATGAACTGATGATAGGTTCACTTGTGTACTTCCAACTTGATTGTTTACTTTAATGTGGATCATTGTTGTTGCAGGTTTGGAACTGCACCCCAAACACAGGGATCAGAAGTATCAAAGAAATCAGAGGATCTGAAGAGAAGGGCTCGAGCAGAGAGGTATTATTCTATGCCAAGTTTATGTGGTCATATGGTGGAAGAAGCTCAAGATTAGCAATCTTTTTCAATTTATTATTTTTGAAGTTTGTTATTATCTTTTCTGTTGTTTATTAGGTTTGGCATTCCTGCGCCTACTACGGTTGGTGATGAAGAGGCTAAGAAGAAAGCCCGGCTTGCTAGATTTGCACCATATTCTAAAACAGACACTGTGGAAGAAGACAAAAGAAAAGCAAGGGCACTTCGGTATTTATTATTGCAACCTAACCATTTCTTATATGTTCTACGTTTAATTTTTTTCATGTTTTCTATATGCGGAACTTATATAGACATTTTTCTTCAGGTTCTCGGGACCTCCATCGAGTTCTCCATCAGAAGTGAATGGCCAGGGGAATATTGAGCCAGTAAGGCCCTTAACTTTGTCACTATTTACTTGCAAGCAAACTAATTGAACAAGTGAAAGTACTATGTAATATCTCTTTCAGAGTTCTAATCTTTCTGTTGTATATATCAGAAGGCAGCTATCGCGGGCAAGGCTAGTGGAGGAGCCTGAATAGAAATTGCCCTACAAAATCAGTATGTTTAGGTATGTTCTGGGAGGTGCAAACACTGGCATTTGCCATTCCGGTTATGTTCAATGAATTGTTTCTTACCAAATAAATGATATTTGCTTCTTAGTTTATTTACATGGACGGTTGTGCATTTTGGTATATAGTTGTATATTTTATATGGGCTGCTATAATTTTTTTCCCTTTATGTTCTTGGCAGGTCTAGGTTTCTTAGTTTTGGCGATTCCCTCAGCACCTTCTGTACCTATCTCTATTTCATCGATGCATTACTACTTCACTCTGTGGTAGAAGGTGCCTCAATTGGGATACAACTATAACATCACTTTTACCTGGCGAGATCTAGAGCAATCAACCACCACTTTTAGTGTTAACCTATCTTAGAATCTATTAAGAATATCAGAAATTCTGAAGTCATGACCTAGGGAATTTTACCTTTCTTTATTTGGTTTTTATCAACAACAAAAAGATTGTAACATGCAGCAACTACGAAGGTAAGTTAGTTTCAGTTAAAGACATTTCAGTTTTGTGTTGTTGACATATGGTCAATGTCTTATATTTCTGCATCATGATCAAGTGGGAAATAGCAGTGGTAACCTGACAATTATGGGTTTGACATTATCGGATTCAAAATGTTCTATTTTGCCTTTAGACTAACTAGAGACCATTTACTGCACAGAATTAGAGTATGCAGGGATTACTCTGAATGAGCTTAGTTGGTTGATTTGATCTTTAGTTTAATTTCCTTTGGTCTTTGCATATGGAGACATTGATGGTCAGTGATAAATTGGTAGGATCCAGGGCAGACATTGATACTTGTGAATGTGTCATGCATATTTCAAGTGGATTTGGGTTTTAAATCTACAGTTTTATTAGTTTTCCTCTATTTTTTTTTTTTAATCTTTCTAAAAAAAAAAAATGAAAAATTTAGTTTTGTTTTTGGTCCCATGTCAAGGTACAGTATATTATGGCTTGTTTTGTTACTGCTAACAATGCGTCGATGGAATCGGTTCATGCTGTTGGAATACTTTATTTGATGCCATGTTCCGCCGGATTGGGGCAATAGGTAAATGCTTGTTATAATTAATTACCATTTTCCAATTCTTGATCATGAGAGGCATCTACTGGGGTTTTGATTGAATGTAGGGGGGAACTTTTTGAATGAATTGTCAGTTTTTCCCTCCTTATTCTTTTGGGTAGGAGAGTTTTTTCTTTTCTTTTTCCTTTCTATAGGAGTGTCAGTTTGTTTCTTGTTGAAAAATTTATTAAAAAAAAAAAAAAAAAGGGTTTGTGCATGAATATGTTGTAGTTCCCTGCTTCAGAATTTCTGATTTTGTGTTCTAAGATAAGTTAATGCTTCAAAGAAGGCGGTGGTGGTGGTGGTTGTCAATCACAGGTGGTTTCACAGAGTGAATTGCTCATATCTGCAAGGGTAGGATGATAGGAGCAGATGATTTTCTTTTTGATAACTAGCTTGGTTTTGTTTAGTTGTTTAACTCATTGTAATTTTGATTTTAGACATTGGTCAATGTAAAATTTTAAATTGATCAGATTATATGGATGTTAATGTTTTCTAGTCAAGATCTGTGGAATGGGTGGTCATACTAACATGATTGGAGGGAATTTAAATAAACGCCGTTTTATCTTATTTTTATGTGAAATTATTATATAGATGTGTTTCTACTTTCTATGATTCTTGGTGTTGGTGCTAAATTTAAATGTGTATTGCATATTGAAGGATGAAGAAATTAGCGTCATTGGGTAATTTGATTAAGTTTTTTTCTTCAAGGTTATAGGTGATTGATTTTCTTTTCAAAAATTCAATTTGATTAGCTATTTCAAGAAGTCAAATAGCCCAAGCTAATATGGAAGATGGGAGAATGTTGCCAATAGGCTTTTCGCACTGTATTTATCGAATTATTACTATTTAAGGTTTCGGAGGACCCTGAGGAGGAAATGGTGATTCGAATTCACAATCTTAGCATGTGAATTTGAGGGATATACAAAGAAACCAATTGTTTTTGGTCAAGATCTTCTGTAGTATAGTTCTTCAATTTTCTACGTCAACAATTCAAAAGGAATTGATTTTGGGTGAAATTGTGAGTCATGGTGAAAAAAGAACTTGTATCTTCTGTTTCCATTTTCACTAGACAAAAGCAACTATAATGATAGTTGTTCATGGAAGAAGATAAAACTGTTCTTCCCACTCAATACATGTATATAACCTCAAACATGAACTCCAACAACATTACGAAGTAATGAGAAGTCTTGCCACATCTCATACATAGAAAGCCTGAAAAAATAAAAATAAAAACAAGACAAATTGGTCTCCTATTTTACATCAAAGAAGTGAAAAACATGTTTCAACTGATGGAAACTACATCATCTTTGCCAGATTAATTATGATGGGTGAGTAAGGTCATTAATCCCATCTACTCCTCTTATTGAGAAAGGGCAGCTGCAAAAGAAGCTCTGATCGATCAAATTTGGATCGAGAAACACTACTGTCACCGTTATATCGTCATGGAAATGTCTCCTCACTCCTCTATCAATCTTCTTCAAGTCTGAGTACCTCATCTCTCTTTTCTTAGCTGCTTCTTTCAATGCAGCCTTCACAAGTCTCCTTGCAATTCCCTGCATATCAAGAGTTTGAAATATTACATAAATTCAGAGTTTTTTAATGGAGGGAGGCTGGAACCTATAACCTCGTAGGTGTGAGGGGGTATACTATTACTGGACAACCAACCTCATCTTGTCCACTGGACTAATAGTTTGAGCAATAGAATTAATGTTGTGAAAAACTTACGTTGCGCGGATAAGTTTGGACAATTTCGACAGCCTCCTCATTGCTAAGTTGCTCCCACAGACCATCAGAAGCAAATATGAGAAACTGATCTTCCGGGTAGAGTTTGTGTACTAGTATTGATGGATCTGCGCTGAGGATCGGCTTGAAGAAAGGTTCAGGCACTCGAAACTTGCTGTTTAGAGGCTCTCTGTTGAACTCTGCCCTTTTCAAATATGCATCACCAATAGACCTTGAAACCTGCATAGTGGGAAAAAAAAAATACAATAGGTGCAATTTATCAGATATGTCTGTTTGATAAACGGATACAAGTCAGAAAATATGCAATTCAACGTACTTATCTGTTTGAAAATGTAGTAGTAGTATTACCTGTATGATGCCTTTGACGCGCCAAACTCTGTGTTTCAACACAACGATCTGTGAATCGCGAGGATGCAATGATCGAAGCTCATCTCTTACGGATTCTATATTAGCATTGTGCTCCATTGATACTTGTATAGCCGAAACTTTCTTGCTGGCTCTCTCTGCTCTCCCTAACACAACTCTAGAGTCTCCAACATTTGCGATATATAGCAAACCATTGCATATCAATCCAACCAAACAACATGATCCCACTGATGCCATCTCTGGCTTACCAAGCCATTGTTTCTTCACAACGGAGAGAAAATCATTTTCTGTTTGTGAAAAGGCCTTTCTTATTACATTTTCCGATATCTCATGATGCTCGGTTGCAAATTCTGCATAATGATATAAGCTCATATTAACATTAACTATATATCGAATAGAAGAAATAGAAAACTATGAAGAAGAAATTAAACAGACGTACTCTTAAGATTGCAGAAGAGATTGTTAACGATGAAACGCGAGGCCTCGGGGCCTCCATGTCCATCATAAATCCCAACAAAAGTTCCATGAGGACCAGAATTGCTAGAACTCAATGACCCTGATTCGAGTTGGCTTTGATCTTCCAAAACACCATTGGCTTGCATCACAGCCATTGAAAATTCACCATAAACATGTTGTCCCAAATCTTTGTACCACAACAAACCATCAACACGCCCACTAGCTTCACTCTCATTGTATGCTTTCCAACAAGTCACCATTTTCAAGTACTCACTTGTCATCACAGAATCATACAACACTTGCATTCATATATGTATATATATATATATATGTATATGTAAATACGAATCATCCAAATGAACCCAGATAGAGAACAAGAATCAAACCCAATCTAAGCTCCAAAACAACAACAACAATCCTTGAAACTATATACAACCCTTCAAAACCAGACACCATTAATATGTACAAAATTTCGGATAGAGACCAAAAGGGTATGGGCTAAATCAACTTAAAAAGTGTGTCTATAACAGACAAGAAGGCAATAGTTTTTATTATTATGGTGGAGGTGTGCTGGTGGTGGTTCCATGTACTTTGAATCTGTAGTGTTAAATTGTTGTTGTTGTTGTTGTTTTGAATCTCTACAAGGACAGACTTGATTAGCTGTTAAAGAACAAAGACATTTGTTACAAGACAGACTTCGGTCTGCAGACAATAACCGGATAAGAGAAGCTTTTTTGGAGTCTTTTGATCAACTCCAGAAGAAGAAGATCTTCCAGAGTTTTGTTGTCAGATGATGAGATCCAAGATGGGAAAATAAAGAGATTTTAATTACATAACTCTGACATTGTTGTTGTTGATGTTTTTGTTTTACTTTTTGTGTGGTGTTCCTTAAATTTTTTTTCTGAAATTCCATGGATGAGATTTTTGGTGTTTTTTTTTTTTTTTGGGAGGTTTATTAACAATAACAAGTTAACAAACCCACCATTATAGGCAGTTTTTGCTCATCTCACACTCTTTTTTCTCCTGATTCTTGTACTAATTATGTCATAGTTTTTTTTGTATTGTTTTGTTTTCCACAGATTTAGGAGTTTCAAGACACACCATATATTTTATATTTTCCAAAGATTGTTGTGGTGACTTTACTATTTCTTCCATTTCTCACTAATTTTGTACATTTTTTTTGTCAAATCCACGTCTCCACTTAAAGACACATCACTTCTCATCAAGACATCAAGACATCAAAGAGATAGAAGAAAACATGCTGTCTAAATGTTACCAGTTCCATACACAAAAAGTTGCAGAGAAAATATTATTTTGGTTTCTATGTCCATTGAAGCATTCCATCACATTCACAAATCACAGATCACATCATAGATATATAATAGATTCCTCTGCTAGTTGTGGTTCTAAATTTTGTGTAATTTTGTGACACTGCATGGCCTGAGAGGTGACAAACTGGGCCCAGAGTGAGTGAATGTTGCTGCTACAGAGTACAGATCAGTGAGCATGTATATATATAATTTTTCTGGTGCATGCACATAATATATATATATACAATTCAACATGCTGGAGAAATACTGATGCATGCATGCATGGATATATGGTGTGGTGGGATTGATCTGATCATCATCACCAACTTGTTTGTGTAATTTAATAGTTTCGGGTTCATTTTCCAGGACAATCCAATCCAACACAGCTTTATTGCTTTGGATCAAGTGATAATAACTTGTATATTTGGTGGTTGGTTGCAGGAATTTGAATATATCTATATATTCCTGCAAACTTGCTTACCAACTGATATATATATATATATATATATATATATATATACAATTTAAGGGATGGCCTTTTCAGATGTGATCTCCCACCCTCTTGGAATTTTTCACAATTTTGTCACCTTCTCTTTTCATATATATATATTTTTAATCATTTTTCTAGTTTTGTAAATTTTTATTGACCATCCTTCGAGTATAACTCAATCATGGTTGATTATCAAAATAGTTTGCACCTCCCCTCTCACATTAGATTCGTTAGTAATGCAGGATTCAAGTGTCCTACCATGAGGTAGACTTTTAACTCGACCGTTTGGGTTTTTTAAAAAATAATATAGTTTAAAACTCGTAAAAATCTCTTATATTCTAGATATACTCCTTCAATTCATTGAAAACCTTCCACAAATTCTCTTATCAAATATAACTACTTTATTTATTTTTTTTTTAATACTATAAAACCATACAATGAGTCTATATTATGATAAAAACTTAAAAACATCTTTTGAGAAAAGTTGTATGTGGTGGAACTGGAAGTGTAACTTTATTGACCAGGCTGATCTTACTTTACTTTTGGTGGCAATATTTTTGCCCTCCAAAAAAGACTACCCTAGAAATGATAAGGACTGTGGATTAGTAGTTTAGTACTGTCCTTCAATAATGTCTACTTGTTTAATTTAATCATCGATGAAGTTGAACAGAGAATCTTACTTAAACTTATGAATCTGTCAGGGCATGCACAATCCAACAAAATTTCCTGATCAGATCCATGTCAGGTTGGGTTTCTTTAATGCATCACCAAGTTTCTCCATACCTTTATTTATCTATTTTCTGCTATATTTATTGATATAAAATAAAATAAAATAAAATAACTTTTCAAAAAAATATTTTATAACAAAAAGGTTTTGATCTCATCTTTAACTAGATAGAATAGATTTTTTTATTTTTTTTTTAATTACAAATTATTCAGAATATGAAAAAAGGGACACGATCACACAATTCGAACCCACAACCTCAATAACGTAACTTTGAAAGATATACCACTCGGTTAATCTAATTTCGTCAAAAAATTAATAAAATCACCTGCTACGTACAAGTTACACATCAATTATTTTTGGTATAAACTAAAGTAAACATTGTATGAATTTTCAGTTCATTTCATATTTCACCATTTTACTATTATGTTACAATATTCAAGTTAAATACGTGAATTTTTATTGTAGAAACCCTGTGAAAATATCATGAAAATGAAAATTTATTTTTTAAGAAATTGGTGTATTTAGAAATATTAGAATTAATTCAGCTACTTTTATTATAGGTCCAACCCGAACAATTATGGATTAGGCTTGGTTCAAATACCAGTCCAAACCCATCCATATCTAGTTTTGTATCATTAATGATCGTGATCTTTATAGATACAAAATTAGAAATCCTGAATCCCTGGCCCAGTGTGTACTTAAGGAAGTTTTCCCTCTAGTGTAGGTCTTGTCCTATCTAGGTGTCGGTGATTTCTCACCTATAGTGGGAGTTGCTTTTCGAGCTGTGCTTATAGAGCCTAATCTTGTCGGTCCCGACAGTTGTTTGTAATAAAAAAAAAAATAAAAAAAAAAATAGAAATCCTGAAATTTTTGCTTACCTACAAATTCAGATTTCAGAGAAACTCCCTACAATTTTTTGCTTAGAATTCCTGTAATCCTTAATGAAATTAAGATGAATTAGAAAACCGTTGAGAAATAGAATATCTCTCAACTAGAAGCCCTTAGGGGCTTAATTTAGCTGGTAGAAGGACAAACTTAGAGTTTAGATAAATGACTCTCTGATTGTTTGAATCCTACCAATGTCAAAAGCTTCAAAAAAAAAAAAAACCCGATCCCTGTTGATAAATAGTTATCGTTAAAAAAAAAAATAAAAAAAAATAAAAAAATAATTAGAAGCATATAAATATATAGCTAAGACTAGGCCCAATATCTTCAATAATTCACGGATATTGAAACTCAATAAAAGAACACAGAAAAAGAAGATGCACATTAGAAGAAATTGGGACCCAGATCAAAAAAAGAAAAGCATCAAACAGTCAGCAAACAGCCACGTACCCACCTCACATGAACAATCATGGAACTTTATTAGCCATCCAACGGTCTTGATTAATGCAATATTATCATGAATGCAATCAACACTATAATTATTACACCTTAGTTTGGCAATGTATATCAAGGGACACAAGCAATGAGAAGGTTTCAAACGGGATTCTCGCATGTTCCGTAAGTTTTTTCATACGAGATTGACTCAATAGCGTAGTAGAACATCTATACAACATTACAACTTGTAGGAGTGAGTGCAGATCGTTTGTAATGTTACATAATCGATTTCGAACCGAAAAAACAAAAAAAAACAAAAAAAATGTTGGAATGTCGCGTATGATTATTGCACAATATGCTAATATGCCCACAAATGCCACTTTCTCTTGTATTATTATTATAGAACAAACGTCAAACAATCACATAATTACTGTTAACATGCAATTAAGAGAATTCAACAAGGACCAACTCTAATCATCATGAGTCTTCTGCTTTCCATGGAGCTCCGAATTTTTTCTCTGGCATGTCTCAAAGCATCAAGAACCTCTCCAACACTACTTGCACTCATTATCTTCATTTCACTTGTGTTTTTCTGGGATTTCTCTGGAAAACTCACTGGAACCAGTGCCAGTGAATTTTCCACATAATCTTCATCTTCTTCACTCTGATTTTCTTCCATAGAACTTTTCATGCTTGTTGAGCTGCAATAATTAATAAAAAATAAAAAATAAAAAAACCCAAAGGAGAAGAAAAAAATTAATTAGCATAACTGTATATTGATTGATAATTTGAATAAATGAGCAACTAGTGGAAAGTAATTGAAGTACCTAGTGATTGAATCTTGAGAAATTGAGCTTGATTTCTCTTGAAAGGAAGAATTTTGATGGTTTTGATTAGATGTAGTGGTATCTGATGATACATTGCAGATCATCTGTGGCTTAGATTCAGATTCTTCTGATGAGTCTTTGGGGCCTGAAATTCTTGTGCTTGTGGTGGTTGTAGATGATCTACAAGAATGTGAACAATTGTCTGATGAAGAAGTACTAGATTGCTCTGATTCCTCTAAAATTGGCAACATTTTCAAAGATTCAAGTTTCTTCTTCAAAAAATTAAGCTTCTTGTCAGCTTTTTTCCTCATTTTGGTCTCTTGTTTGAGTTGGTTCTCTAGCTCTATCAGCTGAAACCCAAATAAAAAACATAGAATCAATCAAAACTCTTTGAGATTTTTACAATGAAAACTAAAATTAGGAGATTTAAAATCATAAAAATAGCAAACCTTGTTGCCCAATTGTTCTGCTTCTTCATTTGCAACCCTAGAAGCTTGTCTCTCGGCAAGCAATCTTCCTCTAAGACTCTCTACAGTCCTCAAATCATCATTTGCTTCTACCATTTTTTCACTAACAAAAAAATAAAAACCCACATCACATTGTCAAAATACTTCACAAAAACACAAAAAAACAAACAAAAAAACACAAACCCACACAGAGAATTAAACAACAAGAATGAAGAACACACCTCTTTTTTAATTTCCTTCTTCCTTGCTAGTAGTAGCTATCATTCTCTTCTCCTTCTGCTCAACATCTCAGATCAGAACTTGTACAAGTGAAGTGAGAAAAATATGTTGTTTTTTTTTTTTTTTTTCTTTCTTTTTTTGGTATTGAAAAAAGTAGAATATAATATCTGCTTGCCTAGTACAGAGAGAATTAGACAAAGATGCTGGAACAGTACCACTAGTGTATGAAGTTCAAGGTCAGTCTCTCACAGGACAAGAGAGCTTTGGACTTTTTTTTTGCTTATATCTCAGGAGCCTAACCAAACCCCAAAGGTGGTACCACTTTTGTTTACTCACACTTTAATGCGTTTGATCAATTGTACTTATTTTCACTTTCCAGGTTTTGATTTGAGTCTTTTACTGCAGTAAAAATTTTCACTTTCCAGGTTTTGATTTGAGTCTTTTACTGCAGTAAAAATTGTACTCCATTACCCCCTGGCGTGCATAGGGTTGGTAAGTGGATCGAGAATAAATACAGAAACAGTAGATCGTAGAATAAATACAGAAATAGATTTACGTAGGGGTGCGAGGACTCGAAGCTATAACTACTACGCTAATCCAAACTCTGAATCTATGATACCAATAATAGATGCATGTTGGATACAAGGACTCGAAAACATAACTATTAGACTAAGTGTGTGTTTGTTATGGCTTGTCTAGGAGCCGAAAGTGTCTTTTTAATGTGAAAAGCTTTTTTAATGGTTTTTTTAATTTTTTTATTTGATAAAACTAAAGAAGTGGGTTTTTTTTTTTTTTTTTTTTTTTTTTTTTTTTTTAATATTAAAAATACTATTTTATATCATTTCAAAAAAAAACCCAAAATTTGAACTCTTTTTTTTAAAAAAAAGAAAAAGAAATAGTCACATCACTTTTAATGAACTTTATATACTTCACCCTCCATATGCCATTCTATTACAAATACCATTTTTATATTTTTTAATAACAAAAGCTCTTTTAGATATTTTTTATCAAACAATTTAGCGCTTTTTTCGCTTTTTTTTTTAACGTGAATATCAAACAATATATAGGTTTTTGTTAAAACTTCTACTTAATAAAAACTCTATTAGTAAAAGATCTATTTCAAAAACTTTACTTAAAAAGCCATTTTAAACACACGCTAAACTAAAATTTGATACCATATCAATTATCATCGTAATTAAAAGGTTAAGTTATTCTTCAATTACCCAATGAAAAATAATCGTCAAATATCACCGTAATTAAAAAGTAAAGTTGTTCTTCAATTACCTAATGAAAAGAGATTTTCAGTGTATAATATAATACATCAACGCTTAAGTACTAATTATAATAATAAAAATGGACACAAACATGATTGATAGGAGGTCATTATAGCACAATCAACACCTTTTTACTAGTAGGTGAAAACAAAGACAAGGGAGCCATCAAAATCATGATTTCATATTTAGCACAACGAGAAGAAGCATTTATGAAATTGGAATTGGATCCATTTCAAAATTTGAAAGTTTTCACAGATGGATTGCAGATGCAGACTCCTAAGTCCTACCAATCCAAGCCGTATCTGTCACGTGATGTCTCTGAATTATTTATACACCTTTTATTATTCCTTTATGTTTAAATTTTCAATTCTTTTGTTTTTATTTGTTTTTTTATTTGTTTTGTATTATACATTGTTTTTCTTCTCATCTTCAATGTTAAATTGTCTTCACATGACTAGTTCAAATTTGATTAGTTAATTTATTCAACTCAAAATCAGATTTGGATTGAAAATAATAATAATAATAATAATAATAATAATAAGAAACACATGTTACATAAACTCATTAGGCAGTGTACACTCATCTCTAAATAATTATGTCTTGGTGAGAAGTGGGAAAGATCATAATTGTTAGCATTTCACTAACAAAAGAAATACAACATTAATAATTTGTGTTTGAGAGTATTGAAATTAGCTTGCATTTCACTCGAAGAAAGAAACAAACTAAAGTTAAGACATTTGTGTATCTACCTGATCAGAAGTTTTCCTATAAGGATGCCTTGATAGAATTATATAAGGACATTGAATGTGAGTCACTCGTTTTACACACTTTGACTTGGTATGTATGCACTTGTCAAATCACTTTTATAAATGAGTGGTTCACATTCAATATCTTGATAAAGTTATATAAGGATGCCCTGATAGGAATGAGACCGTCTACCTAATAACCTTCTTTTTTAAATCTAACACTGAACTGGTTAGGAATTCGATTGGATTTGTCGAGATCAATCACTGCATTATGAATATCTACTCCCACAACATTGAGGAGAAAACTTTTTACACATATTTTTAATTACTCATAATATGATTCGAACCCACCACGAACATGGAAGGATGTAAGTAAACCAGTCAAGGAGGGAATGTGCCCTAACGAGTTTTTATAGTGCATAAGCTTGATGCTTCATTGTCATTTTAACTGGACCACCTTGTATCTTTTTTAGGAGGGAGTCTTTATTTTAAGTACATTGACTGGTGGGCTTTGATGGGTCAATTTAACTTTTATGAATTGAATTCAATTAAAATGGGTTTCAATTATTATCTAATTTGTTCAAATGATAATTGCCAAAAGCAATTGTTTCACATTGATATTGTTTAGATAATTTTTTTTTTCCCAAATTTAAAATTGTGTATCCAATAACAATGTGCAAACTTTGCCATTTCAATTTTTTTTTTTTTTTTAAGGGGCCATACCATTTCTAATAATAATTCTCTAGTTTGACTTGATGAATGGATAATAAATTTGAATTAAAATTGTGATTCTAATATCGATCCATTCAATATCTATTCATCAAGCTTTTTAAGTAATTAGATATTGGTTTTTTGTCACGTTAAAAAAATTAAAATAAAATAAAAAACCGAACAAAAACAAACAACTCGATAGAAAGGAGATGGAGAATATAAATTAAAAGCCCGATAAATGAGTTGAGGCCCATAACTTACTAACCAAATTCGGATGGGCTTGGGCCTGGTCTCTCAGGCCCGTCATCAAGTTGTAGCTAGGCACGCACCGAGATTTGATCCAAATATAAAAATAGGTTAATAAAAACCCAACTATTAATCTTCATAAACAAACAGACATTATTATTATTATTATTTTTTCCTGAAATCATAGTTTAAACAAGTTTAAATCTTTATAATAATATGTTTAAACCTTAAAAAAAAAATCATATAAGTTTTAAAAGTATATAGAGATTACAAAACTTCTTGCTATGTAACATTACAAATGACAATCATGAAGGAAAAAAAAATTCCTGCCCTAGAGAAGGATCCTAATAACTTTCTACTCATTTTACAACTTTAACATATGTTTATTTTTATTTACTTTTTTAAAAAAAAATGGGTTTTAGGAGAAGGGAAAAAACTCGAACTCACAACCTTGTGGTCAGGGGTGGAGCCCTTTAGGGGCTTGGGTGAGCTGTAGGCTGTAGTCTACCCAAGTTTTTTAAAATTTTTTGAGTGACGATATTTGTATTTCTCTAAATCTGTATGTACACCCCAAACTTATATATTTTTAAAATTCCAATATTATCCTTAAATTAAATTATTAATATTTTAATTCAAAATATAATAGTTTCTTGTAACTATTTACTTTTTCGAATTTTTACTAACTAAAATCATTAAAAAAAAAAATTGACTAATAAAATCAAATTAAAAATAATAAAGAAAAACAAAAAAACTCAAATAAAAATGGAAAACTCAGTACCATTCCATTCTCTCAAGAAAAAATTGGAGGAGACTACCTAGAACAGATGGAAGACTCCTCCACAATGTAGTAAATAGAAGAAAAAAAAATGGAAAATAAGAAAGAAGGAGAAAGATGACAAAGGAAATAAAAATTAACAATAAAAGATGCTCAAAAATATTATTAACAATAAAAGTGACAGGAAAAATAAGAAAGAAGAAGAAAGATGAAAACCAATCAGATAGATATACATATTATTATTATTATTATTATTATTATTTTCCTTTTTTCCTTTTTCCTTTTTATATAAAATAACTAAATAAGAAAATAAAAAACCATTTAATGTCAACTCTTGGACTTTAATAAAAATAAAAAGAAATGACATATTTGGTAATGTGTGGGGTGTGCTTATCATATTTCATATTTTATAATTTTTTCAATGGGATTTATATACAAAAGGGGTACACATAAAGTTTTTTAGGGGTGCAAATATTGTTACTCAATTTTTTTCAAAGTTTGAATTAATTTTTTTTATTTAAATAGTCATAGCCCAAATGAACCCAACAGTCCAACTACATTGTCTCCTACAACTAAAATAAACTCAATAGCCTAAATACAACTAATCCAATTACCCAAACAAATTGTTATAAAATAGGTCTTTATTTTCTTTTCTTTTTTTTCACTTTCCTAAATCCCTCTCTCCACTCTCCGGCATCAACCTTTCTTCGATCGCTTTCCAATTTTTTTGGTTTTATAATGTTTTGTGAACATATTATTATTTTGGGGATTTGCATTATAGACAAGTGACAATTTATAGTGGTTTGCGGTAGGAGAAAGCTGTGAATTTTTATTTTATATTGAATTTATTAATTAATAGTAATAGTAATTATTTTGAATTTTTTTTGTGATGGTATGTCAAAACTTAGCTTATTGGTTATGAATTTGTGATGATTTTTATATTATACTTTCAGTAAAAAATTAATAATAAATTTTAATGATTATTCTTTGTTTTTAAATGTTTGTTTATGTCATTTTTTTTATATCATAAGTTATAATGTAAAATCTTCATTATATTTCTAAATCAAGTGAACAACAAACTATATAGTCTTTTTTTAATAAATGTGGGAACCAATCAACGAGCGATACTTCTATTAGTAGTAGAGGTTTTGATGAGTCATATTTTTTTAAATGTCAAAGGTTTGAATCTAAAAAAATTGATGCTTCTTTTGAACGAGACCCGGGATTACGAAACCAATTTGAATATATGATGTTAATCAACAATGTGGATCCACCACTTCGCAATAAGATGGATGACGACTTTCTTGTGAATTGTTTAGTCATCTACATTGAGAGGAAACTTGCTGATACAATTGATTCCGAATCAATAATTGATGTATTTTATGCTTTGAAACTTTATAGTGCACCACTTCAATAGTATTTTGTTGTATATGTAATGTATATTTTTGTATTTGTTTTTTTTTTTTTTGTTTTTTATGTCCCCCTAACTAGTTATATTATTGATTTTTTATGAAATTTCTTATGTATCGTTTTGATTTGATTATTATAAAGAAAAATTTTATTTAATAGTTATTTTAAAATTTTAGAACTTTTAAATAAGAAAATAAAATTAGATTAACCCATATCCATCTTTTTTTTTTCTAGCTAAACCCCTGCTCGTGGTATAAATGTGAGGAGCATACTATTGGGTGGCGTTGCCTTATCACTTTAACATAGGTTTTGTTTATACTAAACCAAACATTTAAATAATAATAATAATAATCTCAAACTTTTCATGCCTATTTTGCCTGTCTCATTTTATGTTCCATCAATTGGATAGAACTTGATTAAAAACTATACAAACCAATCAATAATTGATGATATTAAAATCTAATTAATACTATCCAATTCTTTTTGATGTGATACAATTTACAAAGAACACCTCAAATTAATACTAATGAATTTTGATCACGGAAATTGATACAATTATACCAATTAGCCTTCTAATTACATTAGAGGTTCAGAATTCCATATATATCTGTTTATCCCCTGAGTTATTTAGCTACATATATAAGTACAAAATATTAAATGTGCCTAAAACCTTAACCACAAGTGTCTTAATCAAAAACACAAGTGATCCTCTACACTCCATATATATATCATCGCAATCCACAGCCATTCATTCATGATTCATAGCAAAACCATATGATTCCGCCACGTGTACCATACACAGCTACAATCACCAAATGGCATGCACTCTCATCATTCACCATCCAAACCACCGATACTGCTAGCCTTGACGAGAAGCTCCCACAGCCGTTGGATCTCGCCGAAGACATCGTCGGTCGGGAGACGGAACCTGCAACAAGGACACGTGTTCCTTTTTCGAAGCCAAGGCAGAATACAAATCCAATGAAACGAGTGCTCACATGGCAACTCACACACGTCTCTTCCTTCTCTCATTTCCTCTTTACATATCACACACTCCACACCGCCACCGCCTCTGATCACCTCCACTGATGGAAGAGCCACCACAGCCGCCGGTGACGCCGCAACTTCCTTCCATTCCTTCCCTCCATTTGCTCTGGCCATTACACCAACAAACCTCCTACACCTAGTCAACATCTCTATATATTGCATCAAAACATTGACAGTACTGTAACCACCGCCACCGCCGCCGGTAAGAGTCAACATGGTGTCGGAGTATAGCTGGCTAAGAACCGATCGCCATTTACCGGAGCTAATTCCTTGAAGCGCTTCTGGGTTTTGCTGGTGGACTTCACAGAGAAAGAGGAGAAGGAGCACGGCGTCGATATCGCGGTGTCTGACGGAGGAGGAGGGAGGAGGTGGAGGTGGGATTGGCTCGAAGTGGCTTGTGAAGTGGTGGAGGGAGGAGAGGAGGTGGCGGGAGATGAGGAGGATCTTGTCGGGGAGGGAGAGAGAGTGGAGGTGGTGGAGGTTGAGGAAGAAGAGAGAAGGGGAGGAGAGGACGGCGGAGAGGCGGCGGAGGTGGCTGTTGGTGAGTGAGAGAATAGAGTGGGTAAGATCTGATAGCTTCGAAGAAGAGAGAGTTGAGAGAGCAGCTATGATTATTGTTTCTTCTTCCATTTTAATGGGATCGTCTGCTATGCTCTGTTTCTTCAGAGATTACTTTCACTTCTTTATATATATGTGCATGTTTTTAACTTATTTGTCCACCATAATTTATTTTAATGACCATTGTGTCCTTGACATGTTGACATTTTGTCACCGGTGGACTGGTGGTGGTGCTTACTGTTACACAATTTTTCTTAGTCGGGTCTCTATTTCATTAGAGAACAAAATCACAAATTATATATGTACACTCGTTTTCGGCATTTATTCCATCCAACGGTCCATATTTAATGTTAAAACTTAGGTATATATCCTTATATGTTTGATAGAGAAAATTTAAGGCACATAAAGTGATTGAAAGGAGTATTCAAGTCAAATAATCAACGAGTCATACTCATGCTGGGGCAGAATGGTCTTTCCAAATTTAGGGAAAATTCTTTTAGGGATCATTGTGGGACTTCCATTATGATTAACCTAAATTATAAAGGTGTCACAAAAAAAGAAAAAAAAAAAAAAGAAATAAACATTAATTAGGGTTAGGAGAGTTGAGCAATCAATCATAAATCAAGAATGTTTGTTTTATTTTTTGGAAACCACGAGATCGATACACTTTACGATTTAATGGGTAAATATATGACTCGAACCCCTATTACATATGTGAAATGGGAGTAGATGTGCAATCATTGATCATGAATGGAAAATGAAGAGAAGAAGGTTGTGGTTGATCGGTTGTAGTAGAAGAAGAACATATTATGCGAAGAATTTAGGTGTTTTTGTCGAGAAGCAAGTGTCCAGTTCTAATAAGTTGGGGACACATTATCTTTTCATTATCTCTAATGAGTAAGTATTTCTTGTAAAGAGAAAAAAAAAAACAAGCAGATGAGGAACACAGCCATATGGCCCATTCCTACCTCTTTTTCTCTTGTCCCCTCCCTATTATTAATAATCACTATGGTCAAAGATTACGGTATTATACTATTTATACAAACGAGATAAGGTCAGTCCATTAATAAGTCGTGTTATCCTATAAAAAATTCGTATAAATTTGTAATAGTTGAAAGTAACTAGAGATCACAGTAAATTTTTATCGCGTTCGTGACGGCATGTTGTCACCCTTCACATGTACATGCACCACCGCCTTCTTCTTCGCCGGCTTTTTGTTTCTGGAGTTTGGAAAAAGTTGTGATTCCCACACAGTAAAACGAGTCAATTGACCATTTTATCCATTATCTACATTGAATTTTGGTGCATCTTTCTTTGGGTAAAATCGGGAGGAGGGAGACATTATGATTCATGATGGTTTTCACAACCAAGGTACAGTAAAGAAAGATAAAAATACAATAAACTAGTGGCCAAAAGCCAAATCATAGGATGCTTCAATTGCAAGCAAAGATCATCGACAACAGCAAAAGAAATAGGAAAAAAAAAAAAAACAAAAAGAGCCTCCAAAAGCAAACAACTAAAGATGGGCCTGGCTTACATCACTTTAACTACAGTGGTCGAATATTTTTCCGTCACCTTATCGATACATATTCGAGTCTCACTTTTACCTTTTAAATCGTAAAGTGTGTGAAAATTCTTCCTCGGTAGCGAAAATTACGTTCTAGGCCATGTTTATAATAGTTGATAGACATGTCCCAAAAGATCACTGAATCGGATTTAAAAAAAAAAAAAAGAAGAAAAAAGAAGAAAAAAGAAGAAAAAAAGATGAGTCTGGCTGGTGTTCATCATCTTTGCAAGTGATGATTAAAGGTAGTACTATTGAAAGTAACACTAAGGGCATCAGTTCCAAAGTTATTTCAACTACTCAAGAAAGCTTACATGTGAAAGAATTACAGAGAAAGTGTAGCATCACTTTTTCAACAAGATGAACCACTTCAATTGTTAATGAAGAATGGTACCAATTTCACAAGAAAAGAATACACATTTTTAGAATGGTATCCAAAGTTTTCAACATGTTTTATTAGCTATGCATTACTTTTGCTTTTCATATAACTCCGAAGGCATCAATGAAGGATGATATAATGGTAAACTTGCACTATTACTAACCTTCCTGATGGGCAATCTGGATGTATCGATCAAAGGAAGCAGACAACTCAAAACGATATTTAACAAGTGGGAAGTCGACCTGATTCACAACCATACGATGTTGAAATAAACGAACGAACAGCACATGATCAACCTCATTGTTCTCCCAATCTGCATCCTCTTGGTTGACATGAATTGAATAAACAGGCTCAATTTTATAAGGTACGACTACAGTTGCCTGTTTACCGCTCTAAACACCCAGTAAATAGAACCTCTTCTGACAATTAAACGCTATGGCCACATTGTTGTGTTCAATTTCCACAAAAATAGGGTTGTTAGAGCTCCAAATCCAGGAATTTGCATACTTTAATGTACATGATGAATTTGACTGATGCTTACAAGTCTCTCAATAATATATCTTGAACTGCAGGAGATCTCTCACAGTGGTCAAGGTATGCGAGTCATGTTGGTCTAAGCAAGCCTTCTTAACTAGATTCAATGAATCCACTCCTCATTTTTTCTATAAAATATGAAACTTGCGATTTCACAGTTCAAAGTTCAAACGTAAACACTGTCCACATCAATATCATCCTGTAGTATATACCCTTCTTTTCTCATCATCCCAAGCAATCCTTCCAGTACTTTGTACATCTCCTCAGTTTGTTCACTCGAGGTGTCCTTTGCAATAAAGCTATGCAACCCTCCACTAGATTCAATCCAACTACTGCCCGCGACCTTTTTCAGCCCAATTTGATCCAATTTTCTCCTCACCATATCAGCTTCTTCCCATCTTTCAGCTTGTGAATACAAGTTTGCCATTATGATGTAATTTCCTGTATTTTCTGGCTCGATCTCAAACAGGTGATCACAAACGAACTTCCCAAGTTCAACATCACCAGAAACTGAAGCCCCATTCAGCAATGCACCCCAAACTTTAGCACTTGGTTCAATTGGCATGTTAGAGATAAACTCTGCTGCTTCAGATAGCCTTCTGGCTCGGCTTAGAACCCCGACCATGCAAGCATAATGCTCAACTGACGGCTGAATGCCATATTCTGCAGACATTGAATCAAAGATCTCCCGGGCTTTATCCACCAACCCGGAATGAGCACAAGCTGCCAACACGGCTGTGAACGTAACTGGGTCCGGCTGAATCCCATTATTCAGCATCTCGTTGAATAGAAAAAAAGCCATATCAGCATCTCCATGAGCAGCATATGCTGAGATTATCGCTGTCCAAATAACCAAGCTCCTGCTTTTGGATTGATCAAAAACCTGTTGAGCACCGGTAAGAAAACCTGCCTTTGCGTAGTTATCAATAATGGCTGTCGCAACATAAATGTTACGATCATAACCATTTTTAACTGCATAACCGTGCATTTCCTTCCCTCCCTTCAGGTTTGAGAAATACGAAAACATCGAAAGAATGGTTGAAAGTGTCACCGCATTCGGTCTAAGACCAGATGTCACCATTTCTCTAACCAAATCCAAAATCCCCTCATGCCGGTTATTCTGAACCAGGCCTGAAATCACAGCATTCCATGTACTTAACGCCGGTTGTTTCATTTCTCGAAACAGATCAATGGCTCTGTCAACAAATCCATGAACCATGTAACCGGAAATAATAGTGTTATAAGAAACTTCATCTCTCTCACTCATCTCCTCAAATAATGATCTTGCATAGTCCAAACTACCACATTTTGCATACAATCCAATTAAAGCATTACAAATCCAAAGTTCCATTTGAATTTCATTTTCTATTATAAAGTTATGAACTTCCATTCCAAAAACAAGATCGTTTGATTGCCCACAAGCCTGCAAAACACTAATAACTGTCACTCCATCCGGTCTCACCGAAGAATTCAACATCTCTTTATATAATCCCTTGCTCTCTGCATAAAACCCTCCCTGGGAATATCCAGCAATCATCGAATTCCACGACACGATATCTCTGTGAGGCATTCTATCGAACAGTACCCTAGACGAAGCAAACTCATTACATCTCGAATAAAACGTAATCAAACCGTTCACAATAAACACAATGGAGTCAAACCCGCATCGTAAAGCATAACAATGAACCTCCTTAGCCAATCTCGACTCACAAAACAGACCCGACAGAGCCTTCAAAACGCAAGTAATAGTAAAGTTATCAGGCTTCAACTCCGTCGAATAAGATGACAACATAGACGAAAACAACTTCAAGGTATCAGCGTACATGTCGTGAGAAGAGTATGCAATGAGCATGGCGTTATAAGAGAATATGCTTTTCTGGGAAATTTTATCGAACATGTGGCGAGCTTGAGTGAGACTGTTTGACTTAGAGTAAAAAGTGACGAGTTTGGAGGCGAGGAAGTTGTCGGGCGTTACCGAGTGAAGGACGAGTCGAGCGTGGAGTTGCTTGGCTTGGCGAGGGAGGCGGTGGTCTCCGAAGTACTGGATGAGGTGACCATACGCGCCATAGTTGAGATTTTGCAGGGCTCGCTCGATTTGGCCGTTGATGGCTGTTAATGTTTGAACTTTTGACGATAGCGGCTTCGCGAGCTTCATTCATTTGTTTTTCACTTTTTGGTTCGCTGGATGTTCTCACTATTTGGTGTTTTTAAGAGATTCCGGATTCAGTTTATACCCGAAACCACCGAACCCGCCCAATCCAATCAAAGCCCACTTGTGAAAATAGTTTTTTTTTTTTGTTTTGTTTTTTTTTTTTGTTTTTCTTCCTTTCTTCAAGTATTATAAGAACTATTACAATAGTACTGTCAGAATCTACTAAGATAAAATAATACATGTTAGATCTTTAGCTAGTACGTTTGTTACCTGGAATTGGACGTGATTGAACTATGATTAGTGAGCTCACCGGATTGGAGAACCAATATGGTGGGCCTACATTTAATGGTGTTGTGGCTTATTTAGGTCTGCCACAAAGGTTAAGATTTAGTCCTAGTCTTTTATAGTTTTTAAATTAAATTATTTTATATATAAAATATTTAATTTATTAATTTTCTATTAAAAATTAATTTAATATATGTTATTCATTTTTAATATTAATCTATTTTATTCTTATATTTTTAAAAATAATTTTTCTCATCAAAATAATTATAATATTTTCTTCTTTCTGTTAAACAAATTCATCTCAAAAGCTTTCAATTTTTTTTTATAGAAAAATTGGGCTATTCAAAACAAATAAAGAAAAATCGAAAAAAGAAGAAATCAAGTGAGGAATTAAGGAAATTGAACTGAAAATAAATAAATAATTTTTTAAAACCAAATTTAATTTAAAAATATTTGTTTGAATTGATTTTAAATGATTTTATTTATTTGAAATTTAATTTTTTTAACTGATTTCTCACAAAAGACAATTATATCCAATCATATGTGGCTATGTTATACCTAAAAGATATTGTATTATTTTAATCAAATCTGTAACGTACCAAAAACACATCATAGTAATAAATTTAGTTAAATTCAATTTAATCTAATCTCATAAAAATAGTCAAATCTTATCCAATTCAATCCCGTACACTAATATGATGGGTCGTGATTTTTTGTCACATGTCGCACACGGATCGAAAATGATAATTAGTTTTGAGAATATTTTTTGGATTCAAATCACTTATCAAAAAATTGAGAGAAACTTAGGGGGGTGTATTAGATTAGGACTTTTAAATACTTTTAATGACTTAAAAAGTTTGGGCTTATTCAATACAGACTTTTAAAGACTCTTTAAAAGTCATGGAGTATTCAATATAGACTTTTATAGACTTTTAAAAAGTCTATAAAAATCTATAGGTATAAATGTTAATGCCTTTTATGGAATTCATACAATCAATGACTTTTGTAGACTTTGGGTTAGAGGTATAAATATTAAATCTCACAAATCTCACACATTTTCTCCCACTCTATCAAGAAACTTTTTTCGACTTTTTATTTGAGAATAAAAGTTAAAAGAAACAAAGCACCGGGATTCAATTTCTGAATCGAAGGAAGCGTCTCTCTATTCTCTCTTCTTCAACGTTAAAAAGGTATGTTGAATTCACAAAACTCTCCTATTACTTTACTGCACTTCGATTCTCTTTTGTTGACTCTTTATTAGAATGCTCTCTTGTTCTTCAAATTTTTAATGTAACTTGTTCGAAATTGAATGAATTCTTTTATGTTTAATTATTTATCGTGATAGATTAGTTTAGATTGAATTCGAATTGATTTATTTTCTGTGATTACAAGATTCTTTTTGTTGAATCTTTGTTAGAATTCTCTGTTCCTTTTAGTAATTCTTTGCTTTTCTTTTGTTTATGTCTGTGTTGCTTTGCTGTTTGTTAGCTGTTTGTTTCTGCTTCTTTTTGTCTGTTTGGCTTGGTGGGGTTGCATTTTGCGTCTGGGTGTTTGTTGTGGCGTTTGTGCCAGGCTTGTGTGCTGCTGTCTAAAAAGGTAAGTTTTTATCTATTTATTTATTTTATTTTTATTTTTTTATAATTTAAAACAATAACAATACAAATTATTGATGTGTATTTTTAATGTGTTAACACTTATATTTTGTTTTCTAATAGTCGCATCCTACCCATAAAAATTACCGCACGGACACTTTCGTGGATTATAAAGATATGAGAATTGCAATTGGAAACGGAACTGCGGTTGGAAGACACTCGATTGGATTAGGGGATGGCACTGATGCGAGAACATTTGGGGTTGAAGAAAATAGAGACGGTGGTTTTGATGACCTGATATATGATCTTGGTACTGGGACATTCGTAACTGATCAACAAGAACCTTTTTATCAATCTTTATCTCTTAGGAACTCAACTTCACCATTACCCTCTCAGCCCATGAGTTCAGAGGTTCCTCTAGCAACTAGAAAACGGAATAGAATCGAGTATAACTAGCCCATGAGTTTGCATTAGTTATGTTTTGAGTTTCCAATGTTCGAATATATAGGTGCTATTAACGAACATGTCACTATTGTTGTTTAGAAGCTAGGCTGGTTCTTGTATAGAAACCATTGCAGAAGACCTTGGTATCTATAGAGCTAGAGGAGAGGCTCAGTGATACAACAGCCATTGCACAAATCATGATTAACACATTTTTGTTCATTTGCTGAGAGTTGGTATCATTAATACTTTTGCCAAGACAATGTCGAGGTTGAAAGTTGATGGGCTGTTTGTCTAAAAAAAACAAAGTAAATATTATTTTTAGTTATCAAAGTTAATGAAAGTCTATCGATTGTCTTTGAAAGTTCATCAATATCGTTGAAGGTCTTTAAAATGAATGTATATAAAAATCTATGAAAGTCTTTCATAATTTTGTAGAATCTACAAAAGTCATTAAAAATCCATAAAGTATACAAAAGTCATTCACTTAGAAAAATAAAGTCTTTAAAAGTCATCTGAAATCCTAATTGAATACGCCGGCCTTAAATAACACTGAATTAAGAGTTGAGTTGACACGCTAAACTAATGAAATTCTACCGCGACTCTTAAGTTTCTCTTTTTGGGAGATGGTGTCCCAATTTTTGTTTGACCAAACAAATCGGAATACTTCAACCGCTATCAATGTAAGAAATTGAATATGAGTTTCGGTTCATAATATACGAAAACCAAAATAACCAAAGTCACCGAATCGGATCTGGGTCTGTAATCGAAACTTAGGTTTTCCGGTACGGTTATAATGCAACGGCGTCGTTTCGAAACAAGTACACAAATCCGCCAGACACGTATTGTATAAATTAGCGCCACTTTTTCCATTCCACTTGCGATTCTGTAGACGATGACGATGACGATGACGACGACAACATTTCACTGATATTCGTGTTCACTCGACCACCTGAAGCAGGTAGCGTTTTTCTGCTCTCTCACTCTCTCTCTGTGTCTCCGGAGAAGACGAAACAGTTTTCAGGGTTTCATAGAAACAGTTAAGAAGCAAGAATTCACTTCAAAAGCGAAGCTACTGATTTCACTTCTCCTTCAAATTTCAATCGTTACATTTACTTTAACTCAAACGAAACACACTTGACAGAATTATCTTGTTTTATGAAACATTTGATGCTATAAAATTACGAATATCAATTGTTGTTGTTCGAATTAGGTTGTAGTTTATGGAAATTAGGTTTTGTTGATTTTTGTTTTATCAAAAATGAGAACTTTTTCATTATCCTAATTTCGAGCTGTCAAGATAGTTAAAGAAGAAAATAACAGATTGTATTGAATTCCTTTCGGGAGCATTATGGTGAATGTATAGAATTAATTCATGACCCAATTATTGAAGGCTTCAATGTCTGTTTCGCTTTACTCTGCTTAATTGGACTCTTTGATATAGCTTTTTGTTTTTGTTTTTTTTTTCCCAATTTGAATAGGTAGTAGTCATTAACTTCAATATGTTGTTAGGTTTTGATTATTTGTTTAGTTTGAAAAGATGGACGGTATAATTACATATTGAATGTAGGATGGATGATAAATGTTTAATTTAAAACCTTATTTCAGTATATATATATAAATATATATTAGTTTTCTGTTTTGTTCTTAAATTAGGGTTGGTAAAAGAATTAAATATATATTAGTTTTTCGTTTTGTTCTTAAATTAGGGTTGGTAAAAGAATTGTGAGAAAATTTTCTGGTATTTCCAACTTTAGAAATGCATTGAGAATGCTTTTGATTGCTGTAATTAGTGTTTTATATCATTTGGATTGCATTAGTTTTGGAAAATATTATATCTGACAGTCATGAATGATAGTTGAGTGTTAACAAATTTTAATGGTTGTTGAAATTTATGGCGCAGAAAAGTGTGAGCAAGATTCGATCTTAATACCATCTATACGGCTATAAATATCTTACTAATTAAACCAACTAGCTCCCACCACTTTGTCGCTTTAATCTTGCTGCTGTGTTGTTAAAAGTACGGTCATGTCTCAATTGGCTTACGGAGGGCATCATTTACTAAACTTTGCATGGACATCTCACTCATAATGTGCTAATTACTATGTAGTTTTGTGTTCATATACTTGAGTTTGCAATTCTATTTTTCTTTAAAAATATGATGCCTTGTAACATGAGATGAGACTATATGTCATTCTGTATTTCGGTTCAGTTTTGGTCAGTATTGAGTTTTATCACCTTGAAGAGCTTCAGTCGGTTGCATAATGACGTATCTTACTTTTTCAGATGGTTAAACTCTTCCTGACGAGCTTTATTTGAAAGAGTGCTGAATATGGAAAACGCACGCAAAGAGTTGGAAACCGAGTCTTCTTTAACTGGGGTTTTTGAGTTACCAGGAGAGCCTGCTGTTGTTATCAATGGACTGCCTGACATGTACCCAAGTGACAACGCCATTGTTCCTTTTGATACTGTGACTGATGCACAATCACCGGGAGATGCAGGTTTCGGTGAATGGTTGGAGGGTAGGGAAGTGCAGAAGTTGTTCGATGGCCAATCCTATTCTGGTACTGTAAAGCGGTTTGACAAGGAAAGTGGCTGGTACAGGGTGGTATATGAAGATGGTGATTTTGAAGACCTTGACTGGAACGAGTTAAAAGAAGTACTTCTGCCCCTGGACATTGCAGTTCCATTGAAAACATTAGCGATGAAGATCATCAAGAAGAACCAGAAACCCATTCATAAATCTGAAAGAAGTGCAGCTCAGCCGCAATATCGTAAGGCCAAAATTGTGGCAAGCAAGGGTAAGAATATCGAATCGCACAAAGCTTTAGTGACTAACTTGGATAATTCATCGAAGGTAAGTGAATCTGTGGCACCACTGCAAATGTTGATGAATACAGGTCAAAAGTGCTTGACCAGACCAACTGAAGAAAGGCATCTCTGATCAGAAATTTTTTCTCCCAAGTGATGTGTGTCCATGGAAGAAGTCAAATTTTGTAAAGCCAATTTGGTAGGTGATTTAGAACTGAGAATTCTTGTGCTGAACATTGTTTTTTTGTTACTTGTGCATTATCAGAGAAATGGACCACATTTTTCACTTGCTTTTTCTTTTTTGAAATTTATTTTTTATTATATATATATGGATATACCACTACCTAAGGGGGTGGTGATTCAAACCTAGGATATTACCTGACTGAACGAGTGCTTTAACTATTGAGCCCCATTGATCGGTGGTATTTTTCACTAGCTCGTGCTAGTAGTTTGCTATTTTATGGCCGATTTATAACTTTTCATTTATACTTGATAGTACAATAATGTGTTTATTATCATCAATATGTCTTCAAGATTTGTTTATTTGTTATATTTTTTTTATACCGTTTCTGAAATCAATAATCTCAATTTATTTTTGAAAATTATGATACAAGCTGATACATTCAATACATATCCATAAAGGAGCAAGAATGAAAAAGATCATCTGCCAAGAGTGCTCTTTAGGCCTTTCCAGCTTTGCGGGAAGAGACGAAAGGAACCTGTTTGCTGCGGGTAAGAGAGCTCTTCCGAGATCTGACAGGGTTTTCGCTCGGGGGATTGCAGGGGGAGCAACATTGAATTTTTATCACGATCCTTTGGATCCTAATTCCATCAGCTTTCAAGGTTTTCTCAAATCGGAAAGTTGAGGACAATGTTACTGTTAGAGACCTGACAAACGGATATCAGCTTATGAAGTTATGAGACATGAGTTAGAAGAGTTGACAAGAATTTTATAGTGGGTGTAGTATCGAAGGAACAAAGTTTTACACTCGAGAAGATACATGATTGTAGAAAATATAGTTTGTTGGTCGACAGCCTTTTTAGCAGAAACCAACAAGCAAACTGTAGGAACAGAATAATCTTCTCCGATCAACGAGCGAACACACGGCAGAAAACTATGGCTCCCAAAGCCATTGAACGGACAGAGATCCGATTGGTTGATGGGATTGTCTAGACCCATCAATCAATCAATCAAGTCGATGGATTCTGCAAATTCAGACATCTAGTAGACATGTGGCAGAAAACTATGGCTCCCTGTAAGAGATCCGATTGGTCAATGGGATTGTATGTACCCATCAATCAATCAAGTCGATCGATCCCGTAAATCCAGTAGACAATCACATTAGATCAATCCGATATGGCTAACTAATTAAGCCACATAACAAGTTAAAGACGTTAGATTGATCTAAAGTAAATCAACATCTTATTTGGATTCGTTAGAAAATATTCTCTCCCTTTCTCATATAACGGTATTTAGGGTTGTCTAAACCCTAAATATTTCCTTTTTCATCCGATTGGTTGATGAGATTGTCTATACCTATCAATCAATCAAGTTGATTGATCCTGCAAATCCAGTAAACGATCACAATAGATAATTCCGATATGGCTAACTAATAAAGTCACATAATGAGTCAAAGACGTTAGATTGATCTAAAGTAAATCAACATCTCATGTGGGTTAATTAGAAAATATTCCCTCACTTTTTCATATAACGGTATTTATGGTTATCTAGACCCTAAATATTCCCCTTTTCATCTGATTTGTTGATGGGATTGTCTAGACCCATCAATCAAACAAGTCGATCCATTATGCAAATCCAGTATACGATCACATTAGATCAATTTGATATGTCTAACTAACTGAGTCAAGAAACGACATACTGATCTAAAGTAAATCAACATCTACATTAGTTCATTAGAAAATATTCCCTCCATTTTTCATATAACGGTAGCATCTCACTCTTTCATATAACGGTATTTTTGGGATTGATAGAAAAATATTCGGTTGTATATCAGTATTTTTGTTGTTGTCACACATGACACATTATCTCACTTCACCTTTGGTTTTGCTTGCTAAACACTCTCCAACTTGGCATTGAAGGTTAATTCTGTGAATTTCGCAGAAGGATTGTAACATAGTTGTAAGGTTCGTCGTTGCATGCAAATACAATCGGAAATACGCTAAAAACCTAGTATTAGACAGAGAGGTGGTGAGCGGTTCTACATGCAACCATCATACTAACAGCGGTCCGAAGATCAAATCTTCGGCTTTCCTTCAGTAGTATCAGAGCCAAGTCCTCCAACACACAGAAGGCGAGTGGTTTTGAATTCTTTTATTGCTTTGAAATCATTCAACAATCAAAATTAAAGAATTATACTATAAATTGACACTACTAATAAAAATTTTCTTTATTGGAATAAAAAAAAAGTAAGCATTAACTTTTTACCCATCAAAATTCCTATACCGAAAATGCCCCTAACAGTCGAAGCAAATCCTAGATAAAATGAAACGTGTCATGAGCTTCTTCTAATTTTTTTTATGCCCTTATCGGTCTTTTCACTAGATTTTGATCGGACGGCCCACAATATTCCACGTCATCATCTTTCTTCTTCCTTCTCGTGACGTGATTCATATAAACATCTTAGGTTGGTCTCCCCATCTTCCCTCCTCTCTCACCTTTCTCTCTCACAAACAAAAAACACTCTCAGTTTTTTCTCTTCTGATTCTAGGGCTCTAAAGCGATCAATGCTCTCAGTTTCTGTTTGTTTCCTGAGAAAATAAACAAAGGTACGTACTTTTCGGCTGCTTAAAGAGTAGTCACTCTTTTAACTCTTTTTCTTTAGATACATGAATTTGAATACAACATGCAAAATGCAATTATGGGTTTTGTTTTTGTTTTTTATGTGTAACGTTTAAAGGGTCGTCATTTTCTGTGAAAATCTAGCTGAGATAAACTTGTTGATACAAATGAATCGAACACTCAAGAACACACATGATTTTTTGCACACAATTCTTTGTCGTTGAAATGGGTCCGATCATGAAATTCTTGTATCGTGAACATAAAAAACTTGGAAAATCTGTGAAAGTGTCTTTCTGTTGCTTCTAGATGATTTTTTTTCTTGTTTATTTTGTGATGATATAGTCGATTTTAATTTGTTTGGTTGGGTTGATAATACTTGTTAACAGAATTGCAATTAATCTTTCAATTTCGCATCTTTTATGGTCAAGTGAACATTTTTCTAGATATTGACCTCTGTTTGTTAAATGGTTGAGGTTATTGGTTTATGTTTTCTTGATCTTGTTTTATTTGTTGAGAAATGAATTGCATTACTCAATTATGCTGCAAGTTTGTGTTAGCCTGTTTGGCAAGGCATAGCTTTTTTATAAAAAAAAAATTGTAATGAGGAATTCTTGATTTAAGATTTTGGTTCTTTTTTGTTTCGTTTTGAAGTAATTAGACAGTATCTGTTAGAATTGTTCTTTTTGCTAATGTAAATGTGAAATTTTTGGTTTTCAGTGGGGATTTTTCTCTGTAGCTGGTGCTTGAAACTGTTGTTGTTGTTGACAACTAGACTATTCCGGTCCAGGACTGCAATATTCTTGAAGCTGGGTTCAGTGAATGAATTGATCAGTGTGGGTTCTGATCACAATTCAGCATTGAATAAGTTGTCAAGTCGAAATCATTCTACAACGAACAGGAGCAAGGAAAATCACTATCCATTTGGTGGTACTATGGTGAATCCTCCTAATCAGGAACGGGTGGTGGAAGGCGATAAGTCTGGGGTTGGTGAAGACGTAGTTTCCCGGATAAATGCAGCACTTTCTTTGATGGACTTGGCAAATCATGGTTGCCCGGTGCATAAGAATATGTCATGTACATATAGAGAAGATTTGGGTGCTACTAAGACTCCAGGCGACAAGGAAGTTCCAGATCTAGTGGATGATTCTCAAGCAGCTGGCAGTAGTAAGTTGGACAAGAAGAAAAGGAAAGCTAGTAATGGCTTCTCTTCGGTCCAATCAGAGAGCGTGGATTGTAAAGTTGGCAAGGAGGGTGAGTTGTGCGAGACTAGTCGGACGTCTAATGGCCACAAGTTGATCATAAAATTGCACAAGAAAGGGGGGAAACCTGTTGAAGATTGTTTGAGGAATGGTATTGATGGATTAATAAGCACGCCATCATTAGGGTGTGACCTGGTGACAAACAAGAAGAAGAAGAAGACTACTGGTGTACAAAATAGGCTGGTTATATCTGATCCTGATCACTCTATTTCCTCTTTTAAGGAAAAGAGTTCCAAGAAAGTGAGAAATGATGCTGATGTTTCGGACATTGTTCTAGTGTCAGAAACAAGAACATCAATGAAGCCAAGACTCAGTTCTGTAATACCTGGTGTTTACAATTGCTTCACATTCTCCATCATACATTTTCTCACTGCTGTTAGAATAGCAATGACCACTGCACAGTCAGATAACTCTTCAACTAATGCACTACAAATGGAGAAAAATAACTTGCCTTCCCTCACAGTACGTGAAATTGTGGAACGCGTGCGTTCAAATCCAGTAGATGCTTTGATTCTTAGAGCTCAGGAACCACTAGAGGATTTAGTCAGAGGAGCTCTGACTATTTTTTCTTCTAAAAAGTCACCGGTAGGTGCTGATGAGGACTGGAAGGCACTTGTTATATATTTGAAGTCTAGCAAAGGTTGGTCCTGGATCGGTCCAGTATCCTTAACAGGTGAAGCCATCTCTGCTGAAAGTTGGGGTCTTTCTAGCGGAATGCTTGCGATGTTGGTTGATTGTTTTGCTGATTGGCTGCGATGTGTTCAAGACACGCTTAGGCGAATTGCAAACCTTCCTGCCCCACCCTTTCATTCAATGAAAAAAGTTGCAAATTTGGAGGAAAGAATGAGAGGCTTAAGACAGCGAAAATGTGTAGCAACAATCAGCCCCTGCTCTGAAGAATTAAGGGCTTATTTCCGTATGGAGGAAACTCTTAGATATAAAATTCCAGAGAGAGCTTTTTTATATACAGCAGTAGATGGTAGGAAATCTACAGTTGCTCCTCTAAGAAAGGCTAATGGCAAGTCATCATCAAAAAGCCGCGATCATTTCATGCTCAAAGCTAATAGGCCACCTAATGTCACCATTCTTTGTGTAGTGAGGGATGCAGCTGCCAGATTGCCTGGAGGTATGGGTACTAGGCCCGACGTTAGCATTCTTATGAGGGACTCACAATATATCATTCAAGACTTCTCAGACAGACAGATTAACGAAGTTGCCAGTCGTAGCCTGGATCGTTTGCATTATGCAAAGGATCCCTGTATACGGTACGATGCAGACTTAAAGTTTTGGGTTTATTTACATGGAGAAAAGGAGGAAGATGACTTTGAAGTTGAAGATGGTGGTGCCACCACCTCAAATGGAAAGAGCTCTAAAGGTAATGCAAAAGAGTAGAATGATCTAATGATCAGTTATATTATTTTCTGTTTTTCTGTTGAGAATTAGTTCTGGACTTTAATGTAACATCAAAGGTTGAAGTTGTTTTTTGTTTTGCTTCTTGTGTTATATTTGGTATAGTTTAAACATTGACCATAGTATTGAACTGACTTGCATTTGCTGTAATTATATTGCCTTGGAGATTTATGGTTTTGAAAAATTTAATGGTGATGGTTGCTTTTGTATACTCTTGTCGTGTCGTGTCACATAGGGATAACTTTTTTTTTTCTTTTTTTTTTTTTTGACTAGAATGAGAGATTTGAACTTGAGACGGCAACTTTGTTGAGAATTGTGGTTACCATCGGACTATGTCTTCGACCACACGTAAGGATACTTGAGATTAGAGCAAAATTGCTTCCTCCAACAAATAGGCGTTGGAGGAGATGAGGATCTCCTTCGTCGACAAGAGATTTGCTTTCTTTTGATTTCCAGTCGGAGGAGCCTCCTCGAATGTGCCTCCTACGACAATGGAGGAGGGAGGGTTATTATTATTATTATTATTATTGTATTTTATGTTTTTTTTTTCAAAATTATTTATATTTTACATATTTTAAATTCTGAATTTAGGGTTGCTCTATTGCCAACCAGAGAATTACACCCAAATCCTCAATACTTTTAAGATAGTTTCTCGTTACAATTCACGAATTATCTATTCACACTCAAATTAATTTTTTTTTTATTAAAGACAATTTTAATCTAAATTAAAATTACTAAACAAGACAAAAAAATAATTAAAGACACTCCAAACTAATTAAATTATTAAAAAAAAAAATTCACTCTCCTAAATCATTAAATTAAATATTACATATTAAACTCTCTCTCATAAATCTGTTGTTATCATATTAAACATTATCTCCTAATTAATCTCTCTCCATTAAAAAAAAAAAAATCATATTTCCATACTTTCTCGATCAATATTTGATTAATAGTAAAAGAAAAAAAAAACTTATGAATTTTATAGTTTTTTACTAATAGATAAATCAATTTAAAAAAAAAAATGATATATGAAAGCTTAAATTGTTTCAACTAGATTCGATTAAATTTAGAATTTCTAAGACTATAGAATTTCTAAGACTATGGAAAGAATTAAAATTCTCTAGGCAATCATATATCTACAAGAGTAATAAAAAAAACATTTTCATATTAAAAAAAAAAATACTTGTTTTTTGAGTTTTATTTTAATTTTTTTTTAAAAATTTTTTTAAATTTTTTTAGTATATATATACATATGGTTCCTAAAAATCAAGCTTATTAGTAAGTTTTTTTTTTTTTTTTTTCTTAACTGTAAATCTTGTTTGAGAAAGAATGAAAATAGAAAATTAAAGATATATATTGAGGGAGAAAGAGTTTGTATGGTAATTAAAAATTTAGGAGAGAGTATTTAATTTGTAATAATTAATTTAATGATTTAGGAGAGATAATTTCTTTTTTAATAATTTAATTCAAAAAAGATAAAAAAGATAAAAAAGATAATCTTATAATAAAATGAAGTATCTTTAGAATTTTTTAAAATTTAAATGTTGATAATATAGTGTTTTTAGAAAAGAAGTGTAAAAAGAAAAAATTAGATTGTCAAAAGAAGCTCTCTACTTTTAATTTGTATTCTTTACGCCTTTCAAAATACCGAAATTATCCTTACTTAATATTTAACATTTTACATTTGTATTTCTCATTGCTTCCTTCAAAATTTTCTAATACCCAATTGCAAAATTATATATTGTTCAATAATTCAAAACGGATACTAAACCAATTGGCTAATCTTTCTTAGTTAGCTATTCATGTTTGGCCTTTTCTGTTTATATTTTCCTTATTTTTGTATACATATTATTTCTTCTTGATTTCTTTCTCTTTCTCGATAATTTCTTTATTGATATTACTTACATATCAAATCTAGTGAGATTTTTTCCCTTTTTCTTTTTGTTGATTCTGGTTTCTACATATCAATAGAGCCACCCTTGTGGCGCCTCACCGCCACATGATTCAAAACAGATATTGCAAATATAATCTCATATTTACCTATTAAACCGTAAAGCGTGAGAATATCTTTCGTTAAAGTGGAAGTTATATTACGGATCATGCCTGCAGAGACCAATCTCTCGACAGAACCCTAACCCTTAGCGGGTTAGATTTCAAAAAACAAAAAAAGAGCCATCCCTGAGTTTAATATCATTTTTTTTGAAGAGATTAGGTATTTTTGGCCAATCAAAATATGTTTCCTATATTGCAACCAAATAATAGAATCTCTATTACATAACCAATTCTTTTCCTTTCTCATCCTTTCCTCATTTGAATCCTTTTTACGGACCAAACGTAATAATAAATCTTAGTATAAAATATTGATGGTCGCATACCTAAATTAGTATTATATATATATATATATATATATATAAAAAATTAATAACATAATAAATCTCTATATCCAAAATAAATAAAAAATAAATCTTAGTATAGAAATTTACATTTACTACTAGCATATCATAATTTGTGCTTTAATATATTTCAATTTATAATCATATACACAATAAAGGCATTATTTGAAACTTAGTGGTAAACCCTTTACAACTACATTTAAGAGTTTATTGGTTTGAGTCATTCCCCTTCTCTCAATCCTAGAATATTGTAATAGTTAAAAAAAAAAGGAATGCATCGTAGATCGAAACACGACTCGAACCTATGATGTAGCTGTGATAGACATATTATCGGGTCAATCTCTAGTTGAATCGATATTGTTAAAAAAAAATAATAATAATAAATAAAGAAATAAATAAAATAAAATAAAATCTTTTAAAAAATTTAGAATTGAGCTACCACAACTCAGCTCGAATAAACGTTTGTGTTGTGGCCTTGTGGGGATTGAATCATCGTAGACTGCATGAACTCATGGAGTTTTGTCAGGTATGAATATTATTTCACTTCAAATTTCAACATGTACGAAGAAGAAACCTTTTCACGCCATCCAAAGTACTCTATCTCACTACAGAGCTCTCTGTTCGCACAGACCCAAACGTATTAAGAGATTAGATAACGCAATTAGAGTCCTAGACATCATATCTTCTAAAACACGAGTCGGTACAAGTAGCCAAGTCCATCTTCGTCTCATTCAGGACTTTCTACAAACAGATTCAAATCATTTTACCCAGGATTCTGCTTCTTCTTCGGATTCAACAACCGTTAGGTTACCCAATGTGTTTGATGAAATACTCGAATCTTCTGTTTTTAGTGAGGAGGATTCGGTCTCTACGGATCTTGATTTACACGAGGAAAGATTGAGAATTGATGCGAGTGTTTTATCAAATGCTGTGAGTTCATGTGGGTCTACACGCGACATCCGTCGTGGTATTCAATACCATTGCTTGGCGATACGATGTGGGTTCGTTGCCAATGTTTATGTAGGGAGCTCTTTGATAAGTTTTTACAGCAAATGTTGCCAGACAAATAGCGCGTATAAACTGTTCGAGGAAATGCCTGTGAGAAATGTAGTGTCTTGGACAGCCATCATTGCTGCGTTTGCACAGGAGTGGGAAGTTGAGATGTGCTTGGAGCTTTACTGTAAGATGAGAGATTCGACGTTGAATCCCAATGAATATACTTTCACGAGTATTCTGAGTGCTTGCACGAGTAGTGGAGCTTTTGGGCAGGGAAGGAGTGTTCATTGTCAAACTATTCAAATGGGTTTCGATTCGTACGTTCACGTTGCTAATGCTCTTGTCTCAATGTATTGCAAATGCGGGAGCGTTGATGAAGCATTTCACGTATTCAACAACATGCCCAGTAAAGATATTGTATCATGGAATTCCATGATAGCTGGGTATGCTCAGCATGGATTTGCATTACAAGCGATGGATCTTTTCGAAGAGATGAAGAAACAAAGGGAGAAACCTGATGCCATTACTTATCTTGGTGTTCTCTCTTCGTGTCGCCATTCAGGTCTGGTTAAAGAAGGCAAACTCTACTTCAATTCAATGGTTGAACATGGTTTGAAGCCAGAACTAGATCATTATTCATGCATGGTTGATCTCCTTGGCCGAGCTGGATTACTGGAAGAGGCTCGAGATTTTATCAAAAAGATGCCTATTCATCCTAATGCTGTCATATGGGGATCGCTACTTTCTTCCTGCAGGCTTCATGGGGATGTTTGGATAGGCATACAGGCTGCAGAAAGCAGGCTATTGCTCGAACCAGAATGCGCTGCTACCCATGTGCAACTGGCAAATCTGTATGCAAGTGTAAAGTGCTGGGATCAAGCAGCAAAAGTGAGAAAATTGATGAAAGATAAAGGGCTCAAGACAAATGCTGGGTACAGTTGGATTGATATTAAGAGTCAAGTTTACAGATTTAGAGCAGAAGACAAATCAAACACTAGTCTGAGTGAAATTCTTGCTGTACTGGATTGTTTAGTCGATCACATGAGAACTTCAGGGCTTCCACCGGAAATGCAGGTGGAAAATTTTGATGATGCGTTAAATGAAAGTTTGTAATATTGACGGTTTCAGGTATTATTGGAAGGTTTGGTAAATTTAATCTTCAACGATTGCTTATTGTTGTCGTTGTGATGTCTCTAAGAGGTCATATAGAAAGCGCCACTTGAAATCAAAACATTTCCATCTTATAATTGATTTCATTAAATTCTGGAACAACAGAACAGAACCATATTGGCTTGAAAATAGAAAAAGTTACATCTTTTGAAACAAAAACATTAGTGTCCCTTGAACCAACAAGGAAAAAATTTCTAACATTCTAAGTTGAGGAAAATACTCTAAAAGATTGTTCGACTAGTGTGAAAAATTTCATATTCTCATTGCAATGCTACAAAGCAGCTAACCAGAGAAGAGGCTGAAGAACGATTACTGAAGAACTCGGACCGAGATCTGACTATTGAGACAGAAGCCTCTATTCTTGGTAAGGAATGCATTCATTGCCAGCGTCTGTGAGGGGAAGCGAACCATTGCAAATTTCATAGAGGGCCTGCAATGGTGTTTTAAGAGATTATCAATATGTTAGCACAATAATATGTATGATTGTCTTGCTCTGTCTAAACTACAAGGACTTGACCTTGGAATCAGCTGGACAGAAGATGAATCATATTCACAGCCTGAGAGAAAGCGTTCTACATCATCAATAAGAGCATTTACTGGAATTCCTTGCAGTAAAATCTGACAAAGAGCAGACAAGGTTAGATAAACATCAGCTTACACATGACATAGAAAATTTCTACATTCTAAGTAATAGCAATTTTGCAATGCAAAGTTCAGATAGTACTATAATTATCAAATCTAAGTTCTAAAGATCTTGCCATGCTTTCTAACAAGATAATGCAAATGTCATATTACAATCTGCAACATTATGGTTGCTCATGTAGGCATTTGCCACGAAACAATGACATCCAATCAACAAAAACACCAAATAGGTACACTGCAGCAGGATGCTACAAGTTCTCTAACAAACCTACCATCCCTTGGCTTAAAATCTACAGTAAATAAACAATACAACTCCTTAAAAATAAATATTTACACCCACATAAAAGAATCATGTTACCTTAAAAAAGAGCACAATCCACGTGACCAATGACACAATGTTACTCAAAAGTCAAAATACTTAGAAGAAATTTCTGTCAGCAAGAGAGCTAGTTAAGTTTGTAAAACACAAACACAAACTGTGACTTCCTCTTGATTTTATCTAAGGAAACATCTCATATGGCAGGTGACTCAAGTGCCATATATCACATTTGTGATATGCTTATAGGTTCCATACACAGAAAGTGCACAAGACACAGACAAATTGTCCCACAACTTACCCATGTCTTCCTCTTGATTTTTGGAAGAAAAAAAAAAGGTAACTCTCATATTGCAATGCAGTCTAAGATTATCATATCTCGCTTTCAATTTGTTCAAGTTCTATGTGTTGACAATGTACAAGCTACCAGACAACTTGTCCCACTCCCACATCTTTCCCCAAATAGCCAAAATTTTTATTTCTAGGACAAGTGATATATGTTTCTTCACCAAAGTTTTAAAAACAATCATGAACATCCAACAACCTACAATGTCACATATTCCTCTACATATATTTATATACAAAAAAAAATTACAAGTACATATAACATTTACATAATTGAGAACTTTGACTTACAGTTTTTCCATTGTAAGGCACAAAACTCTCCCAATCAGAACGGTTGACCTGGTTTTGAAACATAAAACTACAGATTTAGCAAACACTTACACACAGAGACAACATAAACTGTCAAAACTTGGCATATGTGTTTACAACAACATCACCTTCTCCATTCTGTACAGGCGACCCTTCTTAATAAGCATCTTAAACGCATTATCAAAGGCATGACGAGAGGGGAATTGCACCAGCCTGATCACGGCAAATTTCAGAAAATATATAAAGAAAACTTTCAAAGTATCAAATGATTTAAAACAAACTCTACTAAAATCAATTCAAGTAATGACCCAAAACAAATTCAGAAAATAAGCAAACAACTAATGTAATTTAGAACGGTAATATTACGCTAACATTACATTGCAAGTGGCATAAAGTTTCTGGTATAGTGCACTCTAACATCATCCGGCGTCAACTTACAGCCTTCGAGCATGTTGATTATATCCTTATTCAGTGTGTTCTTTGTACAGCCGTACAATTTCGCATACACCAAACCTGATACGATACGGAAAACAGTAGAAAGATCAATTTTTTTTTTATATTTATAATTTTTTTATGTTCATTAAACTATTTAAGTATCAGAACATGATATTTATACACTAAATCCATTGCGTAAAATGTGATTATATATACAAAAAAAATAACTAAAATATGCAAAGTTCTTGTATCAACAACCAAAACAATAAAATAAAATTTAGTTCACAAGATCAATTAAAAGCCAATCATTTAAACCCTAAACCCTAATTTCGACAGAAAATTACGAAAGCACCGGCGAGAAAATCTCCAATCCGAAAGTGAAAATGAAAGTACCGTCGTTCGGTGTTTGAAGGAATGGATCGATTGGTGATGAATCATCAGCCGGTGGCGGTGGCGGTGGCGGTGGTTGTTCCGTTTCGGTGGAGAAACGTCTGGGCGATTCGCGAAGAAGAAACGTAAGACCGTTAATTGGCTTAATCTCTCGAAGAGAAATGTTCGATTGGATCGCGCTTCGAAGAAGATTCATGATTGAAGATTTTGAAGTTGATCAGAGGGTTCACAGTTGGTTAGTGTTCGTTCTACACTGCTACTACTAGTGAGTGATTGTGAAGCTGGTGGTTGAAGACTTGAAGTGCTGCGTTTTGGAATTTTGAAATTACAAAAGTATCCCATAATCTTTTAAATATTGTAATAGCCTCCCCATGTCTGGTTGGGCTTTTAATCCAAGTTCAAGTCATTTAAAGGAGCAGGCCTTGGGCTGAATTGGAGTCCTACTTCATCCAAGATCTCGATTTTGACCCTCGTAAAGAAATTTATATGAAAAAACGTATGGAATCTCGCACTTGATAATTATCTAATTCACAAATTATTTCGGTTTAGATAAAGCCGTACCAGTTGATAATCAACACCACTTATATGTCTTATGTGTTGTGAGACAATGCATGTCCTTTTCTTTACATGTTAATATTATTATTATTACAGGTCCTTTTCAAATGCAAATTTTGTAATACGTTTTACCTTTTTTACAAATATATTCAAGAACAAGAAAGCTCCGGGCCAGTTGGGACCTGTTTGGTTAGATCCAGACTAGTTCAAACAGTTTGAGAATTTCACTAAAAACAAACCTCCTTAATCTATTAATGCTATTTTATGCTAGATTGATAGGTGTTAATATTCCCCTTTTAATTAAATAAACAATTGTCTTTTTGGACAAGGTAGGTATTGCCCACGGCCATTCACGAACCTTTTTCGTTAATTAATAATCATTATATGGATTTTTACAATAACCTCAGTTCAAATCATGACGTCAACGCTTTTAAATTTTGATTAAATTATTATAGTTTCAATTTTCAAATCAAACTCACCTGATCCATTTAGCAAACTTTGGTACAATATCTATATACCATATACAAAAGTGTGGAGTGGTCGGCTGATTTATATTCCTCCCCCCCCACCCTTTTTTTTTTTTTTTCTTTTAATTTTTTTACATGTAAAATTACAATCATTACCCTTAAAATTTATATAATTACTTAATAGATAGAGTTTAGTAATATTTCAATTATAGCATCCTTTAAATTTGCATTGAACGTCAATTGGCAAATACAACCCTTCAAGTTTTTATAATTACTTAATAGACAGATCTTAGTAATAGTAACACAACATGGATTATATAAACAGATCTTAGTAATAGTAACACAGCAGAGACTATATAGTAAGGATTATTTTTATTATTTAAAATTGTAAAATGAGACTGGGAATGAAAATATAATTTTCTATGTATTTAATGTGTTGAAAAAGAAAAGAGAATTATACAGGTGTGGAAATGTAATTTGTGTAAAACTTTATGATTTGTGGATTATATAATGTATGAGTGTAAAGTGAAATGCAGTAAAAAAAAAAATTTAGAAAAAATCCAGGCGGGGGTTTTTGGTCAAATAGAAAAATAATAGAAAAATAATTAAATCATCCACATGAGTTTAAGACTTCCTCAAGGTGTTATATCGATGTAATAACATTTACATGAACTAAAACTATATGTGTTATATTAACATTTTTTATTTTTCAAGGATATGTATATTTGTAAATATGAAACTCAAATATTGGTTTCAACATGTGCTCCAAAACCAAATAACTTTTTAATATATATATTTTGTTTTTTCTAGAGAAAATTGATTGATCATTCACTGCATGATATATTGATATTATATTAGATAAATAACTTTATTTTTGGAGAAAATAATCGTAGGGAATTAAGAGTTTACTTTTGCTCACCCCTCGTAAAGGGGGGTAAGCATTACCCCGCTCTTAAACGGATGACATGTGTCAATGAGAGGGATAAATTTGTGTTTACATCTCTCTAGACACATGTCAAGAGGTAAATGGGTAATGCTTACCCGAAGGGGGTTAGCAAAAATAGACTTGGACATCAATTCTCAGTGGTCTCACCACGTCGTTGTTACTCAAGAAGCCCTACTAGACCATACATCAAAGATCTCACGCGCGAAGCAAGGAGACAAAACCTTCCCAGTCCGGAACCTTTCGTATAAATCGTACGTACTTTTCGGTGTTAAAGTAAAAAAATTAGGACTTTATCAAAAAATTATATAAAATTAGGAATTATCACGCACATTTTTACAATTATATATTTCAGATCCTGCATGCAGCATGCTCACGGAATAAAATAAAAGACATAACTAGCTGCCACATAATATTTTAAATTTTTATTATATTTTTGAAATATGACATCACATAATCAAACCAATTGAAATTATGAAATGTTACCGTTTTGTCCAAATAACTACTTCAATAATTGTAAGAAGTTGGCTTCCAATGTTGGAAGAGGTTTTTCCCGGTATATTTTCGTAACTAAATCGACTTTATAAAATTACATATTCAAGATCTCGCATGCTCACCCTTTAATAAATAATACCGACATAACTAATTACAATATCATATTCTTAATATTTTTTTAAAAAAAATGTGACGTTAGACCGGTTAGAGGACTATTGGGGTCAATCGAAATCAAATGCCACGGTGCTGTCCAAATGTCTATTCCGTAACAGTAAAAAGTTAGCTCCCAACACCGGAAGAGTTGGACATTATGAAGTCTCCTTGATAAAGACATGTGGCTTTTGACTGTTCTTACTTTCTTTGATCGCCTTTATATTCTATTCTTCAAAATTTCTCAATGATTTCGCACAAAGTGACTATCTCCACGAGCTGGGCAGTACTCATCTAAGGCAGGTCGTTTCTTCTTCTGCTTATTCACCACCACCACCACCACCACTATCTTTACCCCCAAAAACCACACCTGGTCTTCTCCGATTCTGCAACAGAGCCTCTGCAAGAGTTGGTTTTGAATCGAACTCATGGATTTGGAGTTGATTTGGATTTGCACCCGTGCAAAGGATTTCACAAAAACAATAAAAAAAACGTATGAAATCTCACACTTGATAATTATCTAATTCACACGCTATTTCGGTTTAGATAAAGCCGTAAAGGCATTACCGAATACCGGTCGATAATCAACACCACTTATATGTCTTATGTGTTGTGTTGTGAGAGAATGCATGTCCTTTTCTTTACATGTTAATATTATTATTATTATCATTACAGGTCCTTTTCAAATGCAAATTGTGTAATAAATTGTGTAATACGTTTTCCTTAGATTTCACCTTTTTTATAAATAGATTCAAGAACAAGAAAGCTCCGAGCCAGTTGTAACCTGTTTGGTTAGATCCAGACTAGTTCAAACAGTTTGAGAATTTCACCAAAATCAAACCTCCTTATCTATTAATGCTATTTTATGCTGCTCTATAGATCTTGCTAATCTTTTTTTTTATGGTTTTAATCCCTTTTAATTAAATAAACAACTGTCTTTTTGGACAAGGTAGGTATTGCCTACGGCCATTTACGAACCTTTTTTGTTAATTAATAATCAAATATGGATTTTTACGATAACCCCTTTATTCACATCAACGTTTTTGAATTTTGATATAAATTATTAGGATTCAAATCTACTATCAAATTTTAGTGTCTCAATTTATGTTCAATCAATTAAATTGGGACATGTGTGCACATTTATGGAAGTAGTTGGAAAAAAATTAATAAATATACACACATATCCCAATTTGGTTGGCTGAACACAAATTGAGACCAAAATTTCACAGCTGATTTGAATCCAAATTATTATAGTTTCAATTTTCAAATCAAACTTTGGAAACTTTGTTACAATATAACTTTTAAATTTTTTTATTTTTATTTTTTTTCTAGAGAAATTGAATGATCGATCATTCATTCACTACATGATAAGATATTAGATAGATTACTTTATTTTAGGATAAAATAATCGTAGGGCATCAATTCTCAATGGTCCCACCACGTCGTTGTTACTCTAAGAGTCAAGAAGCAAGGAGACAAAACCTTCCCAGTCCGGAACCTTTCGTATAAATCGTACGTACTTTCGATGTTATAATAAAAAAATTAGGACTTTTTCAAAAAATTATATAAAATTAGATATTATCATGTGAGAAATCCTATATATATATTTACGGTTATATTGAGATCCCGTATACTCGCTGAATAAAATAAAAGACATAACTAGCTGCCACATAATATTTTTAATTTCTATTATATTTTTAAAATATGACATCACATAATCGAACCAATCGAAATTATGAAATGTTACCGTGTGATCTAAATAACTACTTCAATAATTGTAAGAAGTTGGCTCCCAACATTGGAAGAGGTTTCCCGCATGTTTTTGTAACTAAATCGACTTTATAAAATTACATATTCGAGATCTCGTATGCTTACCCTTTAATAAATAATACCAACATAATTAATTACAATGTCATATTCTTAATTTTTTTTTTTATAAATGTGATAATATTAGACTGGTTAGAGGACTATCGGGGTCAAACGAAATCAAATACTATGGTGTAGTTCAAATGTCTATTTCTGTAACAATAATAAGTCAGCTTTCAACACCGGAAAAGTTGGGCGTTGTGAAGTCTACTCTAAAGACAAGTGGCTTTTGACTGTTCTTACTTTTTCTGATCGCCTCAGTATTCTATTCTTCAAAATTTCTCAATGATTTCTGACAGAGTCACAAGTACTATCCCCACGAGCTGGGCAGTACTCATCTAAGGCAGGTCGTTTCTTCTTCTGCTTATTCACCACAACCACCACCACTATCTTTACACCCAAAAACCACACCTGGTCTTCTCCGATTCTGCAACAGAGCCTCTGCAAGAATTTGTTTGGAATTGAAGTCATGGATTCGGAGTGGCTTCTCGATTTTCTGGAAGGAATGATAAAGCCGGTGGCTGCAACTGCCGTGGTGTTGATGGCAGTTTTGTTGTCTTTTGTGCAGAAGCTTGGATTGGAAGTAGAGATGGTTTATTCTATTCTTAGAGCGTTTCTTCAACTATCTGTAATTGGGTTTGTTCTCCAATTCATTTTTACTCAGGAAAATATTGGATGGATCCTTCTTGCTTATGTTTTCATGGTTTGTCTCTCTATATCTCTTCTCCTTCTCTGTTTTGCTCTGTTTAATTGAGTATGAATTTCTCTATATCTTTTTTGTTGATTTTTGTTTCTGTCAAACATGAAGAGGTCAATCTAACAAGAGTCAATTATGTTTGAATACATTTTGGTTTCATCTTTAGGTTAATGATCTTGTAAATTTGAATTCATTAGGTTCTCCGAATGACAAAACAGTTTCGATGTTAAAGAAATATAAAACAGAACATGTTGGTATTGAAAACATTTTGAGTTTGTTATTGCCAAATTGCCTATGTGCAGGCATCCATTTTTAGCTGTTGAATTACAATTCTTTAGTGGAGATACAGAGCCAATTTTCTAGATCAGCTTAACAGATATGACAAGAAACAGAAAGATCCCAATGTTCTATACAAATATATATATATATATATATATATATATAAATATTATGTTCTAAACGTTCTCTTTATTGTTGCAATTAAGTATCAGAAATTGTTGGACTTGCTCTATTGAAGTCTTTGTTGGTAACATTTTTTTTTTCACCATCTCTTGAAGGTATCTGTTGCCGGTTACACTGCCGGTCAACGTGCTAAACATGTGCCACGGGGGAAGTATATTGCCGGAGTTTCGATCCTGGCCGGAACTGCAGTGACCATGTTTTTGCTTGTTCTACTAAGAGTTTTCCCTTTCACTCCAAGATACATCATCCCAGTTGCAGGAATGATGGTTGGAAATGCAATGACAGTAACCGGAGTTACAATGAAAAAACTTCGAGACGATGTCAAGCTACAAATGAGCTTGGTAAGTTCAAAAACTGATCATCTTTTTGTGAAAATCAGAAATGATGAGAAACATGTGTATTATATGAGCTTGGATGATTCATTTCTTTTACAGGTAGAGACAGCATTGGCTCTCGGCGCAACCCCACGTCAAGCGACGCTTCAGCAGGTGAAGAGAGCTCTAGTCATCGCGCTTTCTCCGGTATTGGACAATGCCAAGACTGTCGGTCTCATCTCACTTCCCGGGGCTATGACCGGACTCATAATGGGAGGAGCTTCTCCCCTGGAGGCTATTCAATTGCAGATTGTTGTTATGAACATGCTCATTGGTGCATCAACAGTTAGCAGCATCATGTCTACTTACCTTTGTTGGCCTGCCTTCTTCACCAAAGCTTATCAGTTGGAAAGTAAGGTCTTCAAAGCTGATTGAGTCCCTCAAAATGTATTGCTTGAAATGTGTGTAGTAGAGTTTCTATATGTATTTTTCATGATTAGATAGGAGTTCTGCTTCTTCAAGTTGTCTATGGCAAAGCAATCTCAACTTATTAGTAATTGTTCTCTGTTTATGAAAAAAAAAAAAAAAAAAAAAACAAATAGTGGTAATAAAAATTATCAGATGTAGGATCCTAGATTATCCATACATATAGATATAAGAACGATAAAAACAATGTTCAAGAATGGAACCGAACATATGATAAAAACGAAAATTCCAAATATAAATATATATATTAATAATCTTTGAAATATTCAATTAACCAAAGAGACAAATAGCAATGAGGCTATTTATTTTTTAAAATTTTTTTGGGTATTTAATATTACATATCAAACACATGAGAAATGAGAAATGTAAAATATGAATAGATATAAAATTGCTCAGCGGCCAACCCATCATGAACTATCCACATAATTAATTCAACCAAATGGGTTTTCATTAATGTAATTCCCTGGTGGGTCATAGTTGCAAATCACAAGCAAACCTCCGCCGGTGCATTTCTGCTTCGCGCAGCCAACCTTGGCGGTGCTACTCCACACAATTTGTGTGTAATGGCCGCACATTTGGCCTGCGTCACAACCATTCGATAGCACGTGGTAATAATCCTGCTCTTTGGCCCAGGATTCCACCACTTCTGTCGGAGTCCAGTGGTCCCGGCCGCCCCAGAAAAGGTTCTCACCGTACGGGCTTGAAGAGTGCCTCATTTCGCAGCCGTTCTTCAACTTGGCACCCCACCGGCGTGCGGTGCGTGCAACCTTGGCGTCCCATTTCAACGGCGGCTGGCCTTTTGCGAACCTCACCCTGTTGTGTGCATTGAGAAACTCGCGTGCTAGTTTCTTGCCTTCATGTCGATTTCCTCCTCCTGGAGGATTACTACTGGAACCACCCGACGACGGCGCTGTGTAGTTGTACTTGTATCTGTATTTGTATCTGAATGATCTGCGAAAAGACAATCTCGAGGACGACGATGAGCGGAGTCCACGATTCCGTGTGGAGTATCCATGACCTCCGTCAGTCAACAACGGTGATGCGGCGGCGACGGACAGAAAGATGAGGAGGAGGGAGGAGAGGAGTACGGTGGCGGTAGGAGGAATTCTAGTTGTCGACATTTGTTGTTTGTGTTGGATTTTGTGGCTAGCTACTCTCGAATTTGGAGAGCAGCGGCATGAAAGACTTTGGATGACAAGCAATTATGGAGCTTTATTTGGCAATTTGCTTCTAAAAATGGCGGGTTCGTTAACTGTCTTTTATTTGACCGATGAATTCAAAAGAGATTTTATGACGGTTAGTATATCCATATATTTAGTTGTGGAAATTGATGAAAATGACCACCTTTCAAAAACCAAAAATAGATCCCTACAGAAATATTTGTTTTAATGGCCATTTTTGGATTTCATTGTTTTCCAAATAGCCCGTTAAAATGCCCTTTCCACTTGAGGCAAGTGAAATGACCAAATTGCCCATTACCCATCCACACTCACAATCGAATTCATTTTCAGAGAGATATATATATATTTTTTTTAGGATGGGGTTTTGTCTCAAACCTAACATCCTCGTCATCGAACTTCATCTTCAACTTCCACAACCACCCACCACCACCTTCATCTTCAACTTCGTCATCGGCACCGATTCATATTATTACAAAACAGGCAAGGAAAGACTTGTCTTGCCAAGTACTATCTCCCTCTCGAGTATTCTGAGAAGCACAAGGTCAAATACGAGGTGATATTGGTGACAGGCATATTACACACAATTGTGTTTCATCGGGGCGTTAGGTCTTGTGCAGTCGAAAGACATTGATCCTGAACTTTTCGAAATCACATACATAAGTGATTTCCAATTGACTGTGTTATGTATGTGTTATTTGCCTTGTATAACAGAAAATTTGAATACCTTTTTCATCTAATGAATTCTTTGGTTATCTTTATTTCATTGGCACGCATATTATTGTTTAGGTGCAATGCAGGGATGTAGAAGTTGAGAAGAAAATTGATGAGATGATCAAGCAATTCATAAGTTGGGTCGAAAAGCACCAAACAAGAAAAGTCTAGTTGTTATTCACTAAGGTCTGTAATTTATCACATCTTTAGTTTTTTGGTATACACATATGCCTAGTTCTGATACATTCTACTTTTTTTTTTCTTAAATATTAATGTGTAAAGGTTGTGAATATCATTTATTGTGGTGGTATGTGATACTTAGCAGAGGAAACAAACATTTAAATTCTTGGATTCATTAGAAACCTCCTTTGTGTCATGGAAAAAAATTGCTTTATGTGCATAGATGGATCTTGAGTTCTATAGATGGATCTTGAGTTCTCTTTGTGTTGTTCTGAGTAAGATACCATCACTTCTTTGTCATTTTTTTGTTATCCTTGTTGTTTCCCCCCTCAGTTAGGTCCTCATGACTGCAATTTATGCTAGCATTTTAGGTTTGGAATGTTTTATTATGTGCATGTTGTTGAATTGAATTTGTTCATATAAGACTTTCGTATTTTACATTTCATTTTAGTTGGAGGTCTAGGTTCTGTATTCTGCTTTGTATTCTGCTCTGTTGTGGTTAGATTTTCATCTGTTATATGCGTTAAGAATTTTTCTTTGTTTTTTAATATGATTTTCATCGAAAAGTTATGTTAGTTTGGACTTACCTTTGTAGTTAGATTTTGAGTTAATTATTTGATTAGCCATTTGAATAGAGTTCTTTTGCAACAAATATACCTGCCCATTCTTTGATGTTTGTTTATCCTTGTAAACACGTTTTTTTTAGCCTCTACATTGGATTTAACGGTTTTTTTACAAGGATATCTTACTATATACCAATACTGAGATATATACCCACATCCTAGCATTTGTATTGAAAATATGCTTTTCTGTGATATGGTTTAGATTGATTCATGTTTTACCTTTGACAAGTAGCTACAGATATCTATTTTTGTAGGGAATCGTAGTTTGAAACCAAATTCAAATATCTTATATTGTATATACCTTTTATATGTCAAATCTTGTTGAATGTTGATTTGCATGCCCATACTCTGAATTTAGCTTGTTCTTTAATTTAGTTTAGGTTAGGACTAACTTTATCTATGGTGGTCTTGGTCACCATCCACTTTTGTTCCTATGATCACTCAAAACTGTCTTAAAATTAAAATGATGTGATATATATTAAGACTTAAAGATAGCTCACATCGAAGTATTGAACATTCATGAAAACTTGTACTTTTTATTTATTATCTGTATACATCAGATTATTATAAGTGAATTTAATTGTCAAATTAACAAGAATCGTCATTTTCTTTTACTTGTATATCTCCTTTATCAACTTTGTTCAATTATTTACTTGTAAGACCATTCAAATGCTACAACAGAGAACTAGACTACTTGTTGTGCATATTTGTGGTGTTGTGTGTATGTGAAAACTTGGTGGCCGTTCGATAATGTTTTTAATTTTTGTTTTTTGTTTTCTAGTTTTTATTTGATTTCGAGAAATTGAATTTTGTATTTTTCGGATCAAAAATGTATATGGTAACAATGAATGAAAACTGTATTCCAAGAATGAAAACATAAAAAACGCGTATAAAAGTAATACTTTGAAACCATAAAAACATGTCTAATGGTTATGAATTGTTTTTAATATTATGATTCATTTAATTTTCAATATTATGACTTGTGAGTATAATAATATTGTTTGCAGTTAAATTATATATATATACAATATTAATGAAAAAAAATTCAAAATTAATTTTTTTTTTATTGTAATTTTTTAAATAAGATAATATAATATTTTTCAATGTATGTAAAATTAAAAATAGTTAATTATTATACATAATTTATAATTACTTATATATTTTTTAATTATTGTACATGCGATTAAATATTAACGAGGACAAAGGAATTTTTTTATTTCATTTCGATTTTTAATAAATAATTTTTTAAATGATCAAATAGTTATTTTTTTCTCTCTTGAACTAGTCCGTAAAGAAAAAGAAAGAAGGCTATTAAACTAAAAAAAAAAAAAAAAAAAAGTAGGCAATCGACTAATCAGACTTTAAGCGTGTTATAAAAGTCAAAGACAACGCGTGGGATACATAAAAATAATGAGATGAAAACTATTTACATACTTGTACAAACTGTAACTTTGTTTATAAAATAAATATATAATTGACACACGGGTCTTATGCCTTAGTTTCTTAGAGTCTCTCTAAAACTCTTACTACTAAGGTTCGAATCTTAGCCCAAGATGTATATATAAAACAATTTTTCTACCATTTGTGTGGGTCTTGTCCCATCTCTTATGGGTGCGCTCTCCCTTGATGAAAGTTGCGAATCCGGACTGTGCTTGTAAGTCTCATATCTTGTTGGTTCCGGTAGTAATTGTTGTAATAATAAAAAAAAATGTATAATTGATACTATCTTATTAAAATATTTTTAGAAAATTTTAATTAAAAAATATATACACGGTGTTTTATTAATAATATTTTAGATTTTATTGTATTTATAATGGTGAATAATAAAAAAAATGTATAATTGATACTATCTTATTAAAATATTTTTTAAAAATTTTAATTAAAAAAGATATATATTGTGTTTTATTAATAATATTTTAGATTTTATTATAATTATAATAATGAATTTAATACACAAAAGATAAAACAACTTTATTATAATATAATAAATAAATAATATTTATGTATTTTAATTAAAATTGTCAAAATTAATTGTTACATTTAATACTATTAAATCGTTAGAGGGACTAATTAAACTACTTAAAAAAAAAAATAAATAATTAATCTAGCAATTAAGAAAAATATAAAAAGATCAATTTTAATACTTTTATGAAACTCGCAAACAACTTAAAATTTTAAAAAAAAATTCAGAACATAATTAGTAATTGCCCTACAATCCTACATTCAATTCATACGTACAATTATTATGAAAACAATTTTAAGCACACCATCAATGTGACATTAATTAGAGCAACCGTCAATCTCGTCAAATGATGGAAGGTCCAAATCCAATCGATCCCACTCCCTTTAGGTGTCTAGATCCACCCTGATTTCGCCACGTCAGTAATCGCTCGGATACCCAGTGACGTGGCGAAATCCTCTTAAATTAGCGTGGCGTTGTGCAATGCGCACCCCGCGTACGTTAAACGCTACCTCCTTCCATTAACTCGCAGTGCGAATCGGTCAGCTTCCTTCATCCTTGTACTCTCTTCGCGCAAAAGTGAGAGACAACTAAAAAGAAAAAGGAAAAAAAAAAAAAGTAACCGCCATTTCTTCAAGGCTTCAAGCTAGCTTCTTCATCTGGTGAAAGTGGAAAACAGGGAAAGGAGAGGTGCGTAGTGCGCACTCCCTCTCGATTTCTCTGATCCGGATCGGTTTATATTTGATATCTATCTCTTTCGCGTCTTCTTATAGCTTTGGAATTTGATCAATAAGCAGCGGTGCAGTAGCTTGCCATGTCGATTCGGTGTTTGCTAAATTCTAGGGTTTCTTCTGTTTTCTTACTCTGTTGGATCTTTCTCAATTGCTTTCCAGGTAAATATATTCCCGAGAAACAAACAGAAACTCATAAGATTTATGTTTCACTCTGAAATTTGATAAAAATTAAATTGGCAGGATTCGTATTTACAGCAGTTGTGACGTTGGATTCAATTCAAATATTTAAAACCCACGAGTGGTTAAAATCAAAACCGACTGTGTATTTCCAGTGTAAGGGAGAGAACATGACGGTTCTGCCTGATGTCAAGAACAAAGATGTTGAATATGCATTCAAGGGTGAAGAATCTTGGCAGGTTTATTTTTTTTCATCTCTTCACAGCTTTTATTAAGGAAATTATTATTATTATTATTATTATTATTATTATAATTATTATTATTGTTATTTTTGTTAAAAATTTGAAATTAGACATGTTAGAATTAATTACTTGTTCACCTATGGAAATCGGGAAACTAGATAGAGAGGGGTTAATGAATTTATTACTTGTCGAGGTCATGTGTGAGGGTGGAGTTCTACTGTAACAAGAAAGGAATATAGTGAAAGACCTTTTATTTGTTATCTTTGGCTTTAGATTTTGGGTAAAGAAAGTGTTCAATTTTGGCATAAAGTTGTCTTATGGTCGAGTTTAGTACGGATTCCTTAAAATGTAACTCTATGAGCGACTGTTCTAGGATAAGGTTTAATTTTTATAATGGTTGTTCATTAGTTAATGAGCAGACTCCGTGGATTGGTGCTTTTGATTGTACAAAACTTGTTAGATTTTGTGAAGCTGAATCAACAGGCATTATAATCAAAAGTAGGCTGGTTTTCATTGTCCTCCTGATAACTGAAATCGCTCTCATAACAGGCATTTGGCTGTCGCAAAAGACCATTTTTTAGTACGGACTCCTTAAAATGTAACTCTACAAGCGAGTGTTCTAGGATGAGTTTTAATTTTTATAATGGTTGTTAATTAGTTAATGAGCATACTTTTGATTAAATCCGTGGATTGGTGTTTTTGATTGTACAAAACTAGTTAGATTTCGTGAAGCTGAATCTATGATTTTTCGTTCCTTTAGCCTTTAACAGAACTTTCAGATAAGAAATGCAAACGATGTGGGTTTTATGAGAAGGATACCATTAAAGCAGATGATGTATATGATGAATGGGAGCTTTGTCCTTCTGATTTCAAAGATGGAAAATATACTCGGTCGAAGGAGAAGGAATTTATTGCTACTTTTCTGTTCCGGCAGGGCGACTCTCTAAAGACCGGTGAGTCTTCATGTTATTTTAATTTGCTGAAGTCTCAGTTTTACTAATTTAGACCGATGATCTACTCTAGACATTTGTAGCTTGTATGCCATCTCTATGTGTTAGGTTAGTTTATATGTTGCTTACAAGTGAAATTGTTTTGACTTCGTTCTAGATTATACTTTTGCACTACTATTCTCTTCTTTCTTGAGTTTGTCAGACTTAAATAGCTGAGCTAGGTGCAAGAATTTGAGCTAGATGATTGGTTGATCTTCCTAAATATGCTATATCCTTCAGCTCACATTTGTTTTCTTGGAAACCTTTAGAAGCTTTCAATCCTTGTACGAAATTTGGAAACAGTGCCATATGAGTCGTGTTCTGAAATTTAAAAACTATGCATTTAATGCCTGCATTCACACCATTGTTTAAGTTTAAAATATAGTTTATTTAGTCCAAATTATCATAACGAATCGTGTTTGATGTGTTTGTAGCTTCGAGTTCATCCTCTGATGTACACGGTGGAAGAAAGGGAATCCATCTTGCTATAATACTACTGATCGTTTTACTGGTTTTAACTGTGGCGATTATTGGAGGGGTAGCTGTATTTAAGTACTGGCAAAAGAAGAAGAGGCAACAAGACCAAGCTCGGTTCTTAAAGCTATTCGAAGACGGGGATGATCTTGAGGACGAATTTGGGCTTGGTCATGTTATGTAATGAAAGTGATAATAACTTGGATATCTCCTGTATAGTGAGTTCTTACATAAATTTTGCTCATATGAGGTAAAAAAAAAAAAAAAAAAAAAATTTATACTTGTGAAATTTTTGCAATGCATATAACAATTTGTTTAAAGGTAGTGTTGTTGCAACCCAATACTTTCTTACTATCTAGGGTCATGTTTGTAGCTTATTACTAGAATACTAGTTGAGTGTGGGATCGATAAGCAAAATATATTTGTTCTGTGACACGAACGAGTTAATGTTATTCTATAGTTGCATTGAATATAAAACACGCGAAGAACGCGTAAATCTTATGCAATTACTTGTTGAATAAGCAATACAAGTGGAATAAGGTCCAGAATCACATTCTTGGACACTCATCAGGTCTTATTCTTAGAGAAGCACATTATGCATCTGATTTGTAAATTGTGACAGGAAGATGGCAGCTCCTTTGCTTATTATTAGTTCATTGCTCAACACAGGCTTGTTGGACTCCACGAAACATGCAAGGCCAGTAACCGAAAATGCCTTCACAAAATCTCATTTCATCCAAGCCATAGCTGTATGCAGGAGGTCTGACTTCTTCTTGCTTACTTTCTATATAAGCAATACATGAATCATAGCAGGCATTATAATCAAAAGTAGGCTGGTTTTCATCTTCCTCATGATAACTGAAATTGCGCTCGTACTGTGCTTGCATTTCGTGATCATCTTCTATTTTCACCATAGTACCACCGGAAGAAGATCCATTGATATCACTGTCGTAGCTGTAAGAGAAGAAACTATCACCCCATGAGCGACCATAGCAGGGGCTGTGATCACTCAACCAGTCCCCATAGCCGTTGAATGGCAGCAGCTGTTGTTGTCCCTCGTAAGCTGCTGCTGCTTCTTCTTGATGAGGAGAAATAGCGTCAAAAGCTGGACACAGATAAAATGTGGTGGCATCAGTTTCGTAACCGTCACCAAAGGGAGCCGGATAATCCTCTGCCATTGAAGTAGTAGAGCAGGCCATTGGAAGATAATAGTCTAAGATCCAATACTCTCCTTCAGACTTGACCATATATATGGGGGAAGAAAATAAGGTTATTTTGCGGCAAGAGTGGTGAGGTTACCGAATCTATCACTTTTCATATATTGACGCACTGAATTCTCTTGAAAATGATCGTGATATGTGCTTCCAAGGACGGTTCTTGAATCGATTCTCTTCAAAATGATCGCAATATGTGCCTCCAGAGGACAGTTCTTGAATCGAATCTGATCCTTCGAACGAAAAAGCAGCTAAAAGACGGGCATCTTTTGAGAGTGTCGGCTGCTAGAGAATCTAATGCAAATTTTCAGTCACAAGAACAAAGTAAATCACTTCCCACTTGCTAGATTCCTACTCAAAAATTGGAACTTTTATCATTACTAAAATGCGATTACAAAATCTAAAAGATCAAAATATACTATAAGGTGACCTAAAACATTTCACAAAATCGAATTTTTCTTTTTGAGCACGTCACAAAATCTTGATAATTCATGTAGAATCAGAGCTACTACTACGTATTGAGCGATTGAAGTTATCTAACTCCTCCGAATCGGTACCGTAGATTGCTTTGATGGTGTCCCGACAACAACCGCAAGCTTCCTTGTTGAACTTCTTCTTGTCTATTCCGTACAATGACTCGAACACGCCTGGCTCCACTCGACAGAAATATGGTCGGTCTAAAATGACGAACAATTGTTCAAACATTGTCAGAATCTGAAACATGTATTTACACAAGCTTGAAATTTGAAAATGGCGAAATATCAATAAGAGAAATAATGGATTACAAACCAGAGTAAATTGAACACTTGCGTGTGGTTTTGTCATAATTTATGCACCACCCATCTGGACCCATCAAACTCCTGTAAAGCTGAGAATTTGATGAAAATTTAAAACGAAAGCAAAGAAAAAATAATTCAAGCTTGGGGTCTGAAACTAGAGAACCAAGTCACCAACCTGAATATCGGAAGGGTCGTCGAAAATTTCTTCGGGTGTGGCAAAGGCGGGACCTTTGTCGAGTTTGCAACAAGCGCCGCAACGTTCCACGCACCGCCACTGCGGCTCCGTTTTGTCGTTGCCGAAGCCGACTCTGGTTTCGTTGCTCTTCCGGTTCTGTTTCTTCTCAGGCTTCGACTTCTTAGTATCTCTGCGCTGCTGCTTCTGCGGCCGCTGAGCCGCCATGACAATGGTGTTGCAAAACGGCAGAGCCACTGTGTTGTGGAACATCGTTAGGGGATTGAATTTGAAGTGAAGTCAGAGACAGAGAACACAACTGGAGAAGATGAATATTTGGGCTTTTTTTTTGGAGGGTAGAGATGGGCCTCAACTTACTTGTCGGGTCAGTTGTTTATAGAGACGAGCAATTGGGCTTTTTAGGAAGGTAGAGGTGGACATTCACTGAAATTGGGCTTTCTTTTAGGTACTTTCGGTTCTTCTCATTGACGTGACCGGCCTCGTTAAATATAAAAATAAAAATAATGCTAGATTACCTAAAATATGATATGTAAACTTTTAACATTATAAAAATTATGAGACGATGGAGTGAGAAATGTGTTAGCTAATTACAAATATTTTAGATAATTCAACGTTATTCTAAAAATGTTAATAGCTTGCAAACCAATATGCTTAAGTTTTTAGAAAAAAAACAATTAAAAAGTCATTTTGAGTAATAAATATTATAAAATATATTTTCTATACCAAGATTATGATCATAAGAGCAACTTCAATGGTAATATGGGTTATGAAAAATTTAGATGCCACATAGGCTGAACAACTACTTTGTTAAAAAATTCATATCCAATGCAATCTCTTTAATACAACTTCAAACTAAGGTGACAACTTTTTTTTAGAGGATGACTCTCTCATTTCGGAGGATCTGTTGGATAATCATTTTGTTGGCCCAATCAGCAACCACTCTTGTCTTCTACTTTATTTTATTCAATAATTCTAAAGTATATTTAAGGAGACTAATAATAAATTGATATGTCATTAAAAACATGTATTTTACAAGTGAAGTATTGAATACCACTTTTTCATTTAGATTACAAGCTACATTACCATCAGAGATACTCTAAATAATACGATAAATGATTTGTTAATGAACTCAAAATTGATCTCCAGCAGTTTGTTATGTCAAACGTCAGGACGTTTCGGAGTATTTACTCCTTATGTATATTATATATTAAATTAAAAACACTTTCTAAACACCTCTTTAAAAAAATCTATTAATGATTATAGTTTATACTTCTTAAGAAACTTTTCATTATTTCAAAAACTGTATTATAATGGAGAACAAATTAAATCTAGATATTGCACAGGATAATTATATGGTTACTTCGTATTTAAATATATCACAGATTCTCCACATGAAATATAAAACTTGTATATATATAATAAATTTCCATTTCTCAAATTTGCAAGCAAATCCCGTATTCAATATTTTCTGGGGTTGTCCCCTGTATATATCTCAAGACCCTTTTTCCAACACATAAGTGTTGAATCTTGACAACAAGTTTGCAGCAAACATGATATCGGGCCTCGTAGCTGTGAGATAAAAAAGATTCCCAACCAAACTCATATAGAGAGTCTTATCTATCTTCTTTTCTCCATCATCTTTCCTTAGTTTCTTGTTGCACATAGGAGAAGTGGCCATTGGTTTGCATCCCAACATTCTAAACCTTTTCAGAATTTTCTCAACATATTTCTTTTGAGAAATGAAGACTCCACCATCATCTTGATAAATTTTCATGCCAAGAAAATGATGTAGCAACCCCAAATCACTCATTTTATATCTTTTCATTATCTCCTTTTTAAACTCTTCTATCATCTTCTCATTGTTTCTGGTAAACACCAAATCATTAACATACAAAGCAACAATGAGAATATTGGACTGGCCATGATGCTTCACATACAAAGTTGGCTCACTCTTGCTCTTGAGAAATTCCCTTTTGTGGAAATAGCCATCAATTTGACTATACCAAACTCTTGGCCTTGCTTCTGCCCGTACAAAGCCTTTTTAAGCTTGTACACTTTATCTTCTTCACCTTTGGCTACCAATCCTTGTGGTTGTTCCACATATACCTCTTCTTTGAGCTTTCCATTCAAAAATATAGATTTAACATCAAGTTGGTATAACAACCAACCTTTTTGGGCAGCAAGAGCAATGAGTGCTCTCACGGTATCTAGACAAACAACCGGGGCAAACGTTTCTTCATAGTTAATACTGGGTTGTCGTGCATAGCCCTTAACAAATCTTGCTTTGTTTCTTTGAAAAGACCCATCAAAATTGAACTTCACTTTGTAGATCCACTTTACACCAATATCTTCTTTTTTCTTTTGGCCTCTCAACAAGCTCCCAAGTTTTGTTCTTCTCAATCACTTATATTTCATCTTCCATAGCTTTCTTCCAACACTTTTCCTTCATGGCTGCTTCAAAACTTTCTGGTTCAACAACACAAAAGTTGCATCTTTCATAAACATCACTGAAACTCCTCATTTTCTTTGGAGTTGAGCTTGGTGTTGATGAACTTTTGCTTAATGTTGAATGTTAAACTTGCCACAAGTCAGCCACCCTCCAGCAAAACCACTTCTAGAAGCCAACATTGTTGACTCTCCTCCACCGTCCAAACTCACCAACCACCATCTCCCAACTCCCTTCTTCCCAACTGCCATCTCCCAACTTCAGTTTGAATTTACTGGTTTTGCATTTATTTTTGTTTGTCTTTAATCTCATCTCAGTTCCCTATATAAAGGGACTCAGATTATGTTGTAAAATCAGTGGAGTGGTGTAAGAAAATTTCAAGAGAGAAATAAAGAAAAGCGTCTCCGTTTTTTTTGAGTGTTACAATCTCTCTCAGAGGTGCACCACAAGTGACCTCAACATTCCCATTCCACCAACAGTGGTATCAGAGCCCAGGAGAGCCGGAAACTTGAAGAACAGAGGCCAAAACCAAATTCGCCCAGAAATCAAAGTGCTCAAAATATAAATTTGAGCATACCAGTGTGTTCTAATCGTCTCAAGGAGTGCATAGGTGAAAATTTCATCGAAATCGGAGTTAAAGAGAGCTGTCACGCGCCGTTTGAAGTTGGAGAGTGTACCCACGCGCCGTCCACGCGCAGCCGGCAGTCCGGAGCGTCACCGTCACGCGCCGGTCGTCTTCCTCGCCCGATTTTCAGGGTCCGACCCGAAGTCCGACCCGTAACCTGACCCGAAGTCCGACCCGAACCGGTCCGACCCGTCACCTGATCCGACCCGGTTATCCGACCCGGTCCTTGAGTTCTGCTGACGTCACTAACGCCGTTAGTCCGTCTAGAATATTCCGTCAGAAAAGGAATATTCCGTTATCTTGGTTGACTTTTGTCACAAAGTTTGACCGCCCGTTTCAGACACTTCCGAACTCGTTTTTTGACAAACCCGGACTGTTTTCCAAGGTTTTAGACCATTCCGGACGCAACCGTGCACTCATTTTTTGCAAATTCAGACTCCAGATCAGTGTTCTAAGTAGTTCAAGCTCGATGGCCAACGGAAACGCGCAAGTTGTCATCCCGAAACTCACCAAAGACAACTATGACAATTGGTGCATACAAATGAGAGCCCTACTAGGTTCTCAAGATGTTATGGACATTGTGGAAGATGGATACACAGAACCCGCATCCAAAGAAGCTGAAGGAACCATGACAGAAGCTCAGACAACAACTCTCAGAGCCGATCGAAAGAAGGATTGTAAAGCAAAGTCCATAATCTATCAAGGACTAGACGAACCCACGTTCGAGCTTATAGCTTCCTCCAAGTCATCGAAAGAAGTCTGGGACACCCTTCACAAGACCTACAAAGGTGCTGACAAAGTGAAAAGGATCCGTCTTCAAACTCTACGAGGTGAGTTCGAATCTTTACGAATGAAATCTAATGAATCCATTGCAGAGTTCTATACACGAGTCATGGTTGTTGCAAATCAGCTAAGAAGAAATGGAGAAAATCTCGAAGACATGAGAATTTCGGAGAAAATTTTACGATCATTGGATCCAAAGTTTGACTTTATAGTGGTGGCCCTGGAAGAAACAAAAGATCTGGAGACGATGTCTGTAGAAGAACTGGTGGGTTCATTGCAAGCCCATGAGCAGAAAGTCACAAGAAGAAGTGACGACAGAGTATTGGAGCAAGCTCTCCAGTCAAAGTTATCCCTCCATGAAAAAAGATATGAGCAAGGGGGGACCTCACAACAAGGAAGAGAACGAGGTAGAGGATCTCGTGGAAGAGGTTCTGGAAATGCTGAAACCAAAGGTAGAGGCAGAGGAGGAAGAGACGCAAGTAGAGGAGGACGTGGACAACAAAACCATGTCTCACGAGGACGAGGACGAGGACGAGGAAGAAGAGGCGGTTACAACTACCGTCCGAACGTTGACAAAAGAAACGTTCAATGCTATAATTGCCACAAATATGGGCACTATAGCAACGAGTGCAGAGGTATCCCAAATGAAATAAATGAAAGTTCTAACTTTGCAGAGAAAGAGCAGGTTGAAGGAGAATCGTTGATGTTAATGGCACACAACTCAACCTATCAAAATCAAGATGTGTGGTTTCTTGACTCTGGAGCCAGTAACCATATGACTGGCAGAAAAGACTTGTTCACTGAACTTGATGAGAAAGTTCATGGAGAAATCTCATTTGGTGACCTCTCTAAAATCTCTGTCCAAGGAAGAGGAGATGTCATGATAAAGCAGAAGAATGGAGATCATGCTTTCATCTCCAATGTTTATTATGTTCCAGACATGAAGACAAACATCCTAAGTCTCGGACAACTCTTGGAGAAAGGCTATCACATTAGTCTTCAAAATATGCAACTCACCATCACAGATGCTCGAGGAAAGCTGGTTACTCGAGTCCAGATGACGAAGAATAGGATGTTTCCTCTCGCAATTCATCATGATATGCCAAAGTGTCTGACAGCCATCATCAACAACAAAGACTGGTTGTGGCATCTCAGGTATGGACATCTCAATTTTGAAAGTTTAAAGCAACTGGGAAGTAAGAAGATGGTGAAAGGATTGCCAAATATCCATCACCCAAATGAGATGTGTGAAAGCTGTGTTCTTAGCAAACAACACAGAAATAGCTTCGGAAAGGAGGCAAATTGGAGAGCAACCATGCCACTTGAGCTCGTTCACACAGATGTGTGTGGTCCATTGACGCCAGTATCAAATGGACAGAATCAATACTTCCTTACATTCATTGACGACTACAGCAGGAAGACTTGGGTCTATTTTCTAAAAAGGAAGTCTGAAGTGTTTGGCTACTTCAAAGAGTTCAAAACTCTTGTGGAGAAGCAAAGTGGCTATCATATCAAAACATTGAGATCAGATCAAGGTGGAGAATACACTGCAGGTGCTTTCCAGGAGTTCCTAAAGCAACAAGGAATCAGACATCAGTTTACACCAGCTTATACTCCTCAGTTAAACGGTGTAGCTGAAAGGAAGAATCGAACAATCCTTAACATGGCCAGAAGCATGTTAAAGGATAAAAACATGCCTAAAAGTTTTTGGGCTGAAGCAGTCTTGTGTGCGGTATATCTACAAAACAGATGTCCTACGAAGAGTCTTGATACAAAGACACCGCACGAAGCATGGAGCACTCACAAACCAAGTGTCAGCCACCTTAGAGTTTTTGGCTCTATTGCCTACATCAAAGTCCCAGAAGCGAGAAGAACCAAGCTTGAAGATAAAGGAGAGAAGTGTATCCTTGTTGGATACGGTGACAGAACTATGGGTTATCGGCTATATAACCCCACCACCAAGAAAGTAATCTTCAGCAGAGATGTCATTTTTGAAGAAAATGAATCCTGGAATTGGGATCAAACTAAAGCTTCCAGAAGCGCGGAGTTGATACCTGAAGAAGAGACAAGAGAAGTGGCTACAGAGACACAAACACCCAGAGATCAGCAAACACCTCAACGTGGTTCCCCTTCACCACAAAGGTATGACACTCCATTACCAATTGATCGTGATTTCTCAGATATGAGGCCTAGAGGAACACGCAGTCTAGAAGATCTGTATGAATATACAGAACAGGTGGAAGAAGATCTTACTCTGTATTGTCTGCTGATGACAAGTGATCCAGTTAGCTTTGAAGATGCTAACCAAGAAGGAAAATGGAGAAGTGCAATGGATGATGAGATTCGATCCATTGAGAAGAACAAGACGTGGGAGTTGACTAATCTCCCAAAAGGCAGGAAAGCTATCGGAGTGAAATGGGTCTACAAAACCAAAAGGAATGCGAAAGGAGAAGTCCAGAGATACAAGGCAAGACTTGTAGCAAAAGGCTATAAACAAAAGGAAGGAGTTGACTACGGAGAAGTCTTTGCGCCAGTTGCCAGACTAGAGACCATCAGATTGCTAATATCATTAGCAGCCCAGAAAAGTTGGAAAATCTACCAACTTGACGTAAAGTCAGCATTCCTGAATGGCTTTCTTGAAGAAGAAATCTATGTGGAACAACCACCTGGATATGTGAAGAAAGGAAAAGAAGATAAAGTGTGCAGACTGAAGAAAGCCTTATATGGTTTGAAGCAAGCGCCTCGTGCATGGAATATGAGGATTGATGATTACTTCCAAAAGAACAGATTTGAGAAATGCCCATATGAGCATGCACTATATATGAAGAAGGAGATTGACGGAAGCTTGTTATATGCATGCCTATATGTTGATGACTTGATCTTCACCGGCAACAATCCAGCCATGTTTGAAGATTTCAAGAGGAGGATGGTGAAAGAATTTGAGATGACTGACATTGGTCTAATGGCTCATTTTCTCGGTATTGAAGTTGTGCAAAGCGAAAAAGGTATCTTCATCTCTCAGAGTATCTATGCAAAAGAAATTCTGAAAAGATTTGGTATGGAAAAATGCAATCCTGTCACAACTCCAGTAGAAACAGGATTAGAGTTAAGAAAGAATGAAAGGGAGATGTTGATCCAACCTATTTCAAGAGCTTGGTTGGAAGCCTGAGATACTTGACGTGTACCAGGCCAGATATACTTTATGGAGTTGGACTAGTCAGCAGATACATGGAGACTCCTGACCAGTCTCACCTGAATGCAGCAAAGAGGATACTCAGGTACATAAAAGGTACTCTTAATGATGGTATTTTATATACCAGATGTGAAGATTGCAGGTTGATTGGCTATTCAGATAGTGATTGGGGAAGAGATCTGGATGAACGTAAAAGCACCACAGGTTTTACGTATTTTATGGGAGATACAACGTTCACATGGTCATCCAAAAAGCAAGCCATTGTGACATTGTCATCATGTGAAGCTGAGTATGTTGCTGCCTGCTCAGCTGTTTGTCATGGTATCTGGATCAGGAATGTGTTGCAGTACTTGGGATTTCCACAAGTTAATCCCACAGAGGTCTACATTGACAATCAGTCAGCGATTGCACTAGCAAAGAATCCAGTATTCCATGAAAGAAGCAAACATATTGATACGCGGTATCATTTCATCAGAGAGCATGTGAAGAATAAAGAGGTGGAACTAGTCTCTTGCAGGACATATGATCAAGCTGCTGATATTTTCACCAAGCCGCTCAAACATGATGTGTTTGAAAGACTAAAGACAATGCTTGGTATGACGAAGCATGGAGAGTCAAGTTTAAGGGGGGATGTTGAATGTTAAACTTGCCACAAGTCAGCCACCCTCCAGCAAAACCACTTCTAGAAGCCAACATTGTTGACTCTCCTCCACCGTCCAAACTCACCAACCACCATCTCCCAACTCCCTTCTTCCCAACTGCCATCTCCCAACTTCAGTTTGAATTTACTGGTTTTGCATTTATTTTTGTTTGTCTTTAATCTCATCTCAGTTCCCTATATAAAGGGACTCAGATTATGTTGTAAAATCAGTGGAGTGGTGTAAGAAAATTTCAAGAGAGAAATAAAGAAAAGCTTCTCCGTTTTTTTTGAGTGTTACAATCTCTCTCAGAGGTGCACCACAAGTGACCTCAACATTCCCATTCCACCAACACTTAAAGGGTTGACTTGATTCTTCTTCATTTTCTTCATCTTCATTAGCTGATTTTTTTGGCAAAATAATTGGGACAACAACATTTCTTTCAACTTCTTCTTTCAGTCTTCATTTAAAGTCACACCATCAGCTGGTTCTTCATAGCCAATTTCTACCACATCCCAAAAGTCATAATTTTTCCCATCAAAAACTAGAACATGTGGCTGCTGCAAATTCCCATTTGAGCCATTTGTGTTAGCCATCTCGTTTTTCCCGAGAAACCTTTTTTTTTCTTCACTTTCTTCTCCCTAAATCTTTGTTGAAACCCAAGCTTTGATACCACAATCTGTTTGCTGATTGTTTCAGCTAGAAGACCTTTTGTTTTTACTGATCTAATACACACAAAAACACTAATATAAACAAAAGCAAAGAGAGAATAGCATAGGCAAAAACAGATGCTCAAAAGTCTCAATACTTCTCATTTTTCTGATCTGATTTCTCTTACAAAATACAATAGAATTGGCTTCTCAAATAAGCTTCATCAAGATCTAATCTAAACCACACAAATGATTAAATTATGCCCTTGATATAAATTTAACTTTCCAAGTTACTTTTAACTAAACAAAAAGGCTTTTATAGCACATTAATTAGTTCACACTTTTGCTTCGAGAGATAACGAGGAAGCCTAAACTCGGCTGAGAACATTATGGTTTCTTTTACAGTGAGCATCGGAAACAAAAGATCGTCTTGCATTATATAAGCAGATATGACCTTCGAAAGCCGAGACTCCAAAATTTCTACATTCAAAGTCACAGCACCTTTCAAGCTTTCTTTTTCTATATGGCCTACGAGAGCATCCATCAAAGTTGATTTACTGGACCCACTTGCTCCAAGAACCGCCATGATTTCACCTTCTCTTGCTTCACCCGAAATGTCATCCAACAAAAGCTTGGTTCTGGTCTCGACATGGCCAAAACTTGGAAGCAGCTCCATTTTTGTACGGATTTTGACACTGTATGATAGGTTGTTAAGAGAAAGAACAAATGGGTAAGCCGGTGTGTTAATTGCGATGATCTGATGTTGATCAGCCATAATTCCATTGACGGAAGAATCATTTTCTTTGTATTCGAGGTCTGTGGCGGCCACCGGAACCACCGTGGAATATCTGGCGCTTCCTCTGGGTGCTTCTTGCATTTCTATTTTTTGCATGTTTTGATGATCAACCAATTTGCTTGAAACTTATTGTGTGCCAAAAGCTTTTTCCCGGAAAGAGAATTTATAAACAAAACATCTAATCAGGATTCTAAAATCTAATTTTTTACTATATAATATTAGATTCGGTTCGTGATATTTATTCAACTATATGATTTGAATCACAAGCTTTACAATCTACGAATTCGAGAGTTGAGAAAGGGGTATAATTTAATTTGATCCCACATGACATAGGAAGTCTTTAAAAACCTTTGCCAAATCTATGGCAGGCCAAATCCATGGCAATAAGAGAAGAAGAGAGATCTGCTCTAAAATTTTCTATATCAGAAAATAACAAAATATTCAACTCTTTTTTACAATGCTGTAGAGTGGTATATATAGCTGGGGGTAGGCGTTTAATGGATCGGTTCATTTTTCAATAGAACTGATAAAAAACCGATAAAGTTCAGTTTCTGAAAATATGAATCGATCCAATAAAATTTACAAATGTCAACCGATAAAAAACGAACCGAATTGGACCGGTTCGGTTTGGTTTGATTCGGTTTTTTCAGTTTTGGTTCTATTGGGCCAAATTCATAGGTTTTAATCAGTATACATATTTTTATAGAGTGACGATACTTACACCCCTCAACAACCTTATATACACCCTTTTTTTGTATTTACACCCTACTAAATATTTTAAAGTTCGTAAACACACCCCACATATTATACCTATATATCCCTTTCTTTAATTTTTGATTAAATACTGTATATAAACAGATTACAAATTACAACACAATAAAAATAAAAAACAAATTACAAAACAACTAAAATAAGAACAATATATATAAAAAAATTAAATAAGAAAAAATTGAAAGCATGAGGGAGGTGCGGTTCCATCCATTCCAGACGTAGGAGGAACCCACCCCATCACTTTTGTTTTCTTTAATTTTATTTTTAGTTTAGTTCAAATATTTTAAATAAATTTAATGGTTTTCAATTTTTTAATAATAGTTAATTAGTTATTTAATTTTTTTAATTGAAAATAATCATTATTTAAAGTTTGAATCAATTAATAGTTAATATATCGATTAAAAGATATTATTTATGTTTTTTATTGAATATCGTAGTAAGATGATAATTGATAAATAGACTGTATTTGTAATTACTTAATTATTTATATAATACTACGTAAGAAAAATATTGGAAATTTGAAAAAAGTATTAATTTGGGATGTACATACGATTTGAGAGGGGTGCTAATATCGCCACTCATTTTCATATTTTAATCATTTTGAGCCTTTGACAAAATTAAATTATGGGTTTAAACAAATTGAAAATACTAATTTAAAATAATATTTAACAAAAGAAACAAAGAAAAACAAATATATCATATTACACACTTTCATAGTTTTATAGTTTTATGGACTGTTGAACATTAAACTAGTATTATATATATATATATATATAATTTTCCGGTTTGAGATAGCGAACTGGGAAAAAATCCGATCTAATTGGTTTTTTAAAAAAATGAACCGAATTGAACCGACATATCTTAGAAAACTGGAATAAAACCGATTGGATCGGTTCGATTCACCGGTTCGGTTCGCTTCGCTTTATTGGTTTTTTTCCCATCCTTATATTTAATATAGCCCCCTCACAAGCCTAAAGCCCAGGTCTAATATAAGCCCAAATTAGAACACTCTAACAAGCCCAATACAATTTACACTACAAATAAGAAAAACAACAATTAACAACATATCTCCTACATCACCACAATCTCATTTACTTGCACATCTCAGTTTTGTTACAGTATTCTAATTTTACAAGGTATATATTAATATATATTCATAATCTTAATAAACAAATATAAAATTTAATTGAAACTTTTCTTTATCAAATCTGAGTTTTTCTAAATAATATTTGATTCGGTTTGTGATATTTATTAAACTAATATGATTTGAATCACAAGCTTGTTAATTTGATCTGATAATCTGATTTTTTTTTTTGTTTAAATTAGAAAGATTAAAAAATTGTTGAAAAGTCTTGGAGAAGAAATGAAAAGGCTCGGACAATTCATGAAAAGGCTCGGAGAAGTAATGAAAAGGCTCGGACAATTCATTAAAAGGCTCGGAGAAGAAATGAAAAGGCTCGGACAGTTCATTATTACTTCTCCGAGCCTTTTAATGAATTGTCCGAGCCTTTTAATGAATTGTCCGAGCCTTTTCATTTCTTCTCCGAGACTTTTCAATTAGATTCAAAATTCATATAACCAGAGAAAGACTTACAAAAGACTCAGATAACAAATGAAAAGGAACTCGGTTAGGGTTTTGAATTGAAAAAAAAAGCTCTGGGGGCGCTGCCCCTTGCACCCCCGCGAGCTGATCGGGCAGCTCGACCACCGCGAGCTCACCGGGCAGCTCGACCCTCGAATGCGTCTGCGTAGCACTATAAAATTAATTATCCAAAAGAGATGAATTGATAATGTTATGGTGTTCAACCTTCATCCTCCATTGAAGGTTTGTTACAGAGGAATATGAAAAGAAAAAATCTCAGAAAACTTTAAAGTAAGAAAGAGAATGTGTAAAATAAGGGCATTTTGTGAAATTACTTACTTTGGTGCCTTTTAAACTTACGTTATTAAACCGGTCACTTTGTCACCAAGTGAGTTGGAAAAGGTGATATTTTTCACCATTTCCTCATAACCCTATTCCCAACACAAACTTAATTTTTTTTTTTTTTTTTTTAATGTCAGTGATTAATTGGGTGTAATTAATTAGAACATTTTAAGAGAAAATCTATCAAATCAAGTAGAGTAAATGTAATCTACGGGTGTAAAAATTAAAACTGATTAAAAGTAGGTGGCTAGCATTTCCTTTAGTTTTAATTTAGAAAAATTCTAAACCCTGGAAAGATTCGTAAATTAAGAATAAAAATTGTTTATATATAATCTCTTTATTTCTCTAGAAGTTAGATCCCGGATTTGCAGCCCACTTCTTCATTTTGGGTGTCATACGTGACAAGCATGATAATTAATGTATTTGGTAGAGAGTTGAAGCAACAAAACTCAAAATTCTATAGGATTACAGTTGTAAGAAAATATTTTATTTGTTTTTTTTAATAAAAAAATCTGACACTTTTTTTTTAATATATTACAAAAATAGCATTTTATTTATAAAAAAAATAAAATGGTAGAAGGATATCGTAGAATATTGGATTATTGGTCATAACCCTTTTCAAAAAAATTCTGACACTGATTATTACGAATCCGTCAAGATTTATAGAGATCAAGCCTTAGTTAGATGAATTTGTAATTTGTTTATAAACTCTTCTATAGCAAGCACAATACACTTCAAAAGCATACACAATTCAACACTACATAACAAAAATGGAGCTCCAAAATCCCAATATTCTAAGTTGCAAATCCACACACACTTCAACAACACTCACAAATTTAGAAGATGAACAACAAATTAACTATTTTTGTTCAGCTGATCCATTTGTTCTTTCCTTTATAAACTTATCATACAGTGTCAATATTCGTCGTCCAAAAATGGCGCTTCCATTTTGTCGGAACAACGACAGAGATGATCATGAGAATATTGGAATCACCAAGCTTTTATTGAATGATATCTCGGGTCAAGCACGAGAAGGTGAAATCATGGCCGTTGTTGGTGCTAGCGGGTGCGGTAAATCAACGTTGATCGATGCTCTTGCAGGCCGGATAGAGAAAGAGAGCCTGAAAGGGACCGTGACTTTGAATGGAGAAGTTTTGGAGTCTAGGGTTTTGAAGACCATTTCTGCTTATGCAATGCAAGATGATCTTTTGTTTCCAATGCTGACTGTTGAAGAAACGCTCATGTTCTCAGCTGAGTTCAGGCTTCCTCACTCTATCTCCAAGCAGAAGAAACAAGCAAGAGTTCAGGCTCTGATCGATCAACTAGGATTGCAAAGTGTAGCAAACACTGTGATCGGCGATGAAGGTCACAGAGGTGTTTCTGGAGGAGAACGCAGGCGAGTTTCAATTGGAGTTGATATAATTCATGATCCAATTCTCTTATTCCTCGATGAACCCACATCGGGTCTTGATTCCACGAGTGCATTTATGGTTGTTAAGGTCTTGCAACGGATTGCTAAGAGTGGAAGCATCGTGATCTTGTCCATACACCAACCGAGTAATAGAATCATGAGCATACTTGATAATTTAATCTTTCTCTCACGCGGACAGACTACTTATAGCGGCAAACCAACTAGTCTTTTACAATTCTTTGAGGAGTTTGGGCATCCGATTCCAGAGAACGAGAACCCAACTGAGTTTGCTATTGATCTGATTCGTGAATTCGAAGAAAGTTCTGATCGAATTACCAGTCTAGTTGAATTCAATGAGTCATGGGTGCAGGCGCGTACCATGAAGAATCCAAATAAACTCGGTGATAAACCAAGTATTTCTCCGGAAGATGCAATCAAGGCAAGCATTTCCAAAGGAAAACTAGTCACTACTGGCAATACAACAACAAGAAGTGACTCCAACTCCAATTCAATATCTTCAGTTCCAAGTTTTGTCAATCCCTTCTGGATTGAAACCATAGTCATTGCCAAAAGACTGCTTATAAACTCAAGAAGAATGCCTCGACTCTTCGGAATTCGCTTAGTTGCAACTTTAGTAACAGGATTTATCTTGTCCACCTTTTACTGGCAACTTGATGATTCTCCAAAGGGTGTGAAAAGGCGATTTGATTTCTTAGCTTTTACCTTACTGAGCATATTTCTCAATTGTTTGGAAGAAATCCCAGTATTTATCCAAGAACGTTACATTTTTATGAGAGAAGCTGCTTACAATGCTTATCGACGTTCGTCTTATGTACTCGCTCACTCCATAGTCTCTGTTCCTTCTTTTATCGTTCTCTCTTTTACATTGGCCGTAACAAACTTCTGGGCGGTTGGAATTTCCGGTGGGCTCTCCGGGTTCTTCTTCTTTTTCGTAACAATCTTTGCCTCATTTTGGGCTCGAAGTTCTTTGATGACATTTATCTCCGGTCTCGTGTCTCATCAAATGCCAGCTCTTTGCATTGGGGCTTCCATGTTAATGTTCTTCCTCGCGTGTAGCGGCTTCCTCTTTTCTCGCCATGAAATACCTCCGTACTGGATATGGTTGCACTACATTTCTCTCATAAAGTATCCATATGAAGGCCTTCTGATAAATGAATACGGAGATCCCGCGAAATGCTTTAGTAGAGGAGTGCAGCTTTTTGATAGTACAGCATATGTTGATCTCTCTGAGTCCGTGAAAATCAAAATGTTACAAAGTATGAGCAGTGTTTTAGGTGCCAACATTACAAGCTCACATTGTTTCCTAAACGGGCCAAAAATATTAGAGCTGAGAGGGATGACAGATAACAGCAAATGGTATTGTTTATGGTTCACTATTGCTTGGGGATTCTTCTTTAGGGTTTTGTTTTACTTTACTTTGTTGTTTGGGAGCAGGAATAAGAGGATATGACTTTACAGAGGCTTAATCTAGTACTGGATTTCGCATGAACTTTTTTTTTTTTTTTTTTTTTTTTTTCGTGGGGGATTCCAATTTGCAACGTGATGCAGCGGAAAATTCAACACAACAACAATCGATAAAAGAAAGGATAAACGATTCGAATCCGTTGATTCGCGCACGAATACCGGAAACAAACCCTACTAACGCTCCGTTGATTCGTGCACGAATACCGGATAATTAGGCTTCAAATACGATAATCGACTTAACGCACGAAGGATAATGTAATTGGATAGTTGAGAAACATCTCTGAATTTTATTTAATCAAAAGCTGTTTTTCAAACCCTAATACAATCTACTTAAATAGAATTGCAAAACTTAACTAAAAAGAAAATCCTAAACAAAAGGAAAAGAATCCTAAATGAAAAAGAAATCAAATCTCCTAAAAATCAAAAGAATCCTAAAACATTAAAAACCTATTTAAAAAGGAAATTAGATTTGATTTAAAATTCAAATCATAAAATAATTAATAACCTAATTACATATAAACTAAAAGGAAATAAAATAACATGTGTTAGTAGAGTTTGTTTCCGGTATTCGTGCGCGAATCAACGGATCCAAATCGTTTATCCTTTCTTTTATCGATTGTTGTTATGTTGAATTTTCCGCTGCATCACAACGGTACAAATCGAGACCCCACAGAAGAACATTGTAGTATCAAGCATGTTCTGAGATTTTTTTTTTTTTTTTCTTGGAATCTCTCCAATTCTATATATGACCAAAATGTATAGTGAAGTTGTGTTATTGTTAAAATATTTTATCAGATTCAACACTTAATGGTTTGTTGAATTTTTATTTGGTCTAATTCGATTTTAATTTGATTGTAACCTAACCTATTTGAAGAAGAATCGAATTGATACAATTATTATCTCAATTCCAATTTTAATTGATTGAAATCTAACATAATCCAATTGGATTGGAAAAGTCCAGCTTATTTTGTTATAATAATTAAAATGAATATATTTGTTGTAAATTAATAGATGAAGAACATGAAAAACATATGAACTAATAAATAATAAAGTAAAGTGAGTGAGAGACATGAGAGAGCTGAGAGACGAGAGAGAGATTAGAGGAAGAATAAGACCAGATATATTAGTGTATCAAAAGCGTATCAGCTGTATTAACAATACAAAGGCCATATATATATATATATATATATATATGCAAGCAAATAAAGGATGCTTTTTGCAATTTTCTATTTATCATTGCCACCTATTTTACTTAGGCATGAAGTAAGTGAAGACAAGAGCTTCCACGTGGGTGGGTGATACCCAAGAAACTAAGATAGTTGAAGATGGTGGAAAGCCGTCATTTATAATACTCCTCCTTGGATTTTCACCATTTTTATTTTAATTTGTTAGGGAAAAATCTAATGGGATAAAAACCTCGGTAACAATATATACAATTATCTTCTGGATCTCATGGTGTTGGACGTTCTCAAAACTGTCTCGTTAAAAACCTTGTCAAGAAAACCCAATGGGACAAAACCTGATCAAAGGGAAAACGATTACAATGCACACATGTCCAATTCAGAACTTTGCTTTTCCTGATTGTCTTGTTAAAAACTTTGTCAGGAAAACCCAATGAGACAAAACCTGATAAAAGGGAAAAAAAGTACAATACAAATATGTCCATAGTTAATGTTTTCTTCAAAACTTTATTCACATTTATATTTTGTTAGGAAAAACCCAATGAGATAAAAACCTAAGCAAATATATTTATTAATCTGTTGGATCAAAGAAATATTTATGATAATTTTATAGATCAAGGTAACATATAAACGATGATTAGCAAGATCAAAGTAATATTTACAATGATCTTATACGATGATCAACTAGATTACTATAAAATTTATGATGATCTTCATGAATCAAAAGATTTTTTGGTGTGCTTAGAGAATTGCCTCATTAGAACCTTCTGGGAAAATCCAATGAGACAAAAACCTGATTATAATGGAAAAAGAGTATAATGCACATATACCTTAATATAATTAATATACTTCTTTTGATATGCTCCCCTGATGGGACGCTTCTCCTGATAAAAGTTCTTTTAAAGCAGTCTTCTAGATTGCTAAACTGGGTATCCATATGTTTATTCATATGGAATCTTTTCAGAATATTTTTAACATATTCTGATTGATGGACAATTATTTCATTTGATCTATACTCGACCTTCAGGTCGAGACAATATTTCTTTTCCCATGTTTTTCATTTTTAAACCCATTTATAAAAAAATTCAGGAGTTTTCAAAAGCTCTCCAAGAGCTCCAGTTGAATTCATATTATCAACATATGTTGTGAACATAGCAAATCCAGATTCTTATTTCTTTATGAAGACGTATGGTTATATTATATAATTATTATATCCTTATCTTATCATATATTAACTGAGATGGTTATACTATATCCGTTCATATTGTTTTTAATTCATATAAGGATTTTTATATATTCATCAAATACAGATTACGAGATCTCGATTTACATGTTTCTAGCATTTTAAATCCTTCTGGGATTATAAATATCTGCATTGAGTGAACTATATTGATAAAAGATTACTACGTCTAGAGGACGTATTTCAAGCCTTATAAAGGCAGCTAAATTTAATTTGTCAAAAATAGGAAACTTAATTATATTCATCGCTATTGAATACCAAGTTTCTGTACGAAAATTTGTACTACTAATCGTGTCTTATATCTCACGATCTCATTTTTCTCGTTATGTTTCTGTACAAAAACTCATTAGTATCCAACTAGTTTGACATCTCCAGGTGTCTGGAGTACTATTGGTCTAAATACTTTATGTTTGACATAAGAAGTCAATTCTTCTTGAATTGCTTCTTTTCACTTAGGTCAATTATGTCTTTTGTATACAATCATTGATATTATGAATATCATAATTATCATTTATAATTTCAGTAATATTACTGTGTATAAAAATACATCATCAATGACTATTTCCTTATGATTCTACATTTCTCTCATATGATTTATATAAATTTTCCCAATTTCAATATGCTTGAATCTCTGTTGAGATTTCTTCCATTTCAATGGATTTAGTCACTTCACGGACTTTATAGAAATTTGCTCAATTTCTATATGCTCGAAGCTTGAATCTCTGTTGAGATTTCTTCCCATTTTCAATGGATTTAGTCATTTTATAGGCTCATGTCTCTTTAGATATATCAGACTTTTATTGAGTTGATTTAGAGAAAGTTTATTTATCTATAACTCAAGTTTTGTTTATATTATGATCATGATAATAATACCTTTCAAAGGTTTATAAGCTTAGGATATGCATCAGATGATTTATTTGTTTCTCTTATCTCTGATCATTCTTTAGGGACAATCACCCAGCTGAAGTTTATAAGATGACAACTTATAAAATCTCGTTACCTTTAATATATCAGGTAACAGATTAATAATTATCTGATGATCAATTATCTTTCGTATTTGAGTGATACGAAGATTGAAATTAGACACATTTATATATATAAAGAACCGAACTAGTATATTTATTTATATAAGAGTAACTTTTCATTTACTCTTTTCTTCTAGAGAAACTTTCCATTTGAAAATTAATCAATATAATAATATACAGATTGTGTGTAGAAATATAAATTATCGAAATTTTAAATGATTTAATTGGAAGATTAATCAAAATCAATATTAATCTCATAATGATATAGAATTCTTATCTTAGATCATGTCAAAGATGCAATAGGGAGATATACTACACAATCAAATATCTTTAAAAAGTGAGCAAGTCAATGACCAATCATAATTTCTAATGGTAAATAATGATGATAAGTAGTGAGTCATAGATGAGTGCATCAACATGTAATACAGAATGTCTCATATATAAATTGGTAACTGTATTGGAATAATAAAGTTCTTGTAATTACCTAGAGACGTTTGATAATCGATTCCATTGATCCATTCTGATTATAAGTGTATGTGAAAAACTGGATGTTGAACATCGATCTCAACTGGAGACGTTTGATAATACACAAACATGTGACCATCACGTAGATGCATCAATCAGTACCATAAAATAACAGAAGGGTTCATTTAGTAGATGAATATATCCACATATACTCTATTGAATGATGGAGATTCAAAACCAACTTTATAATAAGATGGTTTATTTGGTGGATGAATATATCCACATACACCCTCTTTTTGATCAATGATATAATTCAGATGATAAATCACACAGCTTTTCTATAATGCGTTTCTGGCCTGAATCATGCATAGATATTCAACACTCTTTATTATTCATAGTCTTAATATGACATTAATAAAGTTATATGCATTTGATCTAAGCGGATTTCTTTATATTCTGATTGAATGGTATAAAGTATCATTGATAAACAATATTAGTATTGTTTTATAATAATATCGTGGCTCTTCCGGAGTTTTCTATCAGATCTATTGGACCTGATACATAAATAACATTTGCTCTCAACAAAGTAAAATTCATAAAATATTTTACTCTGTAGAAATGTATGAGTCGTTACACTATCGACAAGAAATATTTTCCCCTCTAGGAATTTTATGGACATTATTTGTAATGTCATTTTATATCTCATTTGAAATGATAATAATTCACCCTCCTTTTGATATATGTATATAAATTACAAAATTGCCCTTATTTTACAAAATTACAGAAAAGGCCTTCAAGTTTTTTTATTAATTATAAATCGCCCCCAAAACTCTTTGAAAATTGTAAACTGGACCAATAAGTTTTGGTAATTTGAAATTAACCCAAAATTTTGTTAAAATCACAAATATGTGTTGCAAATGAGATGAAATAAAGTAACAAATAATTAAATGAAATATGAGTGAGATGAGAGTTGGTAGAAGTAATAGTAACAAAATAAAGAAGAGAAAACGAGAGAGTGAGACGAGGGACTTTTATTGATTTAAGAGATATCACAACAATTTACATTAGGATTACAAACAAATCCATCAATATATATATATATAGGCAATAAAGAGAGGGTAGTGTTATAATTTTCCACCGAATTTACTTGAGCATTAAGCAAAATCAAACCAAGCTCCCACGTGTTGTTGGTGTGCCCAAGAAGCTGTAAAGAGAAGATGGTGGAATCCATCTGTGTTTATAGATCAAGTGGGGTTGTATCAAGTGTTATGCGGTGGATACAATTGGAGGTAAATCCACACAATATTCACAACACTCCCCATTTTCTCAAATGAATGATACATTAGGATTTTAAATCCCTTTTATGATACTCACAATATCCTGTTGGATGTGTACATTATTCTCTAAATATTGCTCATCATGAGCATCAAGCATGTATGAAATGAATAAAATATTATTTTCAATTTCATTATACGTTAGGATCTTAAATCATTTTTTTTACGATACTCATGAAATCTTCTATTCGATCTTTTAAACTTCTGATTCTAATAAACTTTGATATTAAAAGTTTTAATATCACAATTTAAATTGAATTCAGAGCTTCAAGTCTGATTAGAACTTCATGTTCAAATTCAATTCTTTGTATTCAAGATTAGAACTTCAGGTTCTACATTGAATTTGAATTTTGGAACTTTAGGTTCCGAGTATGGCATTCATGTATATAACAATGAATCCAGAACTTCGGGTTCTCACTGAAATTTAAAATTTAGAACTTCAAATTTTGATCGGTTTGTAAAACCACGCCAACTTATTGATGATCTGGTTTTGTTAAATTTTTGGATTTGGGTTTAAAAATTATTATATTGATTTTGTCAAAAATTATGATCTGGGTTTATTGTCAAAAATTATGATCTGGTTTTAGTTCTCGTTATTTTGAAAGGAGAGATGTTGAGGCTAAGCAAACCAAATGAGCAAAAACAATATAATAAATAACTGGGTTTGTTGATGAAGATTGATGATCTGAGTTTGTCAATTTTTTGGATCTGGGTTTATTGAAATAATGTGTTTATATTATCAAATTCAAAATATTATTATATTTTCCTTTTTAAAAAATTATTAATTCAGTCCAATCCGATGTTTCACCAGACAAAACAAGATATTAATTCAGTCCAGTCCTATGCTTCTCCAAACACGGTATAGTATCGATTTAATCCAATCCAATACAATCAAATCTCATTTAATCTCAATCTCATCTTATTCCAATCTAATCCAATCCTACGCACCAAACGGTGCATTAGTGTAACAGTATTTGTCAAAAATGACTATTTTGAAATCAATTCCCTATCTGGTGGTCATTTTGATACTGATGGTATAAGTAGATGGCCATTAAGGTAATTGTCCCTAAAAATAACTAAGAGCTTAGAAATTGGAAAATAGATGGGTCTTTTGTGAATCCTTTTGTTGTTCAATTCTCGAAGCTTTCGATGCTTCTCATTTACTAATTTAAACAGAATTAACCATGATAATGTATTCATGTCTATCTGTTCGTTGACATTTTAATTATGCATTAAATCTTTCTGGCTGGTCCTTAATTAAGGAATAAACAACATATATCAGAATCGTTATTCTATTAGATTTTTCACTCTTTTTCACATGTAAGGAAGGTGAGGTCTCCATCATATCCGGATGTTTAATCTTTTCGCATCTCATTAACCCCACACACCACCCCCCCACCCCCCACCCCAAATCTTTTGATGTCAGAATTTATTATAATATTTGGAAGGAAAAAAAAAAGTATTCACTTCCTTTTATTTTTGCTTCCAAACAACAAACTCAAGTAAAATAGAACCCTAAATAAGATTCCAAAAGCAATGGTGATCCAAAAACAATTCCATTTGATGTCAGAATTTATTATAATATTTGGAAGAAAAAAAAAAAGTATTCACTTCCTTTTATTTTTGCTTCCAAACAACAAACTCAAGTAAAATAGAACCCTAAATAAGATTCCAAAAGCAATGGTGATCCAAAAACAATTCCATTTGTTTATATCAGCTGCACCCTTCTGCTCTAGTAATTTCATCCCAGTAATGGCACAGCTTGAGCTTGTAATATTGGTCCCCAACGCATGAGCGACACACCACACCACACCCCCCCCCCCCCCCCCCCCCCCCCACAAATCTTTTGATGTCAGAATTTATTATAATATTTGGAAGAAAAAAAAAAGTATTCACTTCCTTTTATTTTTGCTTCCAAACAACAAACTCAAGTAAAATAGAACCCTAAATAAGATTCCAAAAGCAATGGTGATCCAAAAACAATTCCATTTGTTTATATCAGCTGCACCCTTCTGCTCTAGTAATTTCATCCCAGTAATGGCACAGCTTGAGCTTGTAATATTGGTCCCCAACGCATTGCTCATGGTTTCCAACAGCTTGTTCTTCGCAGATTCCGGTAGATCATCCAGAGGTGTATCTTCAAACAACTGCATACCCTTTGAAAAGCATTTCGCGGGACCGTTGTATTCATTTTGTAGTAATCCTTGGTACAGGTACTTCACAACAGACATGTAGTGTAGCCATCTCAAATATGGAGGAATTTTGTTGCGAGAAATGAAGAATCCACTGAAGAGAAAGAAATAGCTTAGAATGGCTCCAGAAACCGTGAGAGCTAGAATCAAATCGGAGACAATCCCTGTAACGAATGTAATGAATGAACTTCCTACCCAAAATGAAGCAAAGATTGTGATGAAGAAGAAGAAGAACCCGGTAAGGCCACCGGAAAGTCCAACTGACCAAAACGTTGTTGTGGACAAGACTAATGCAAGAATGATCAGGAATGGAATGGAGATTAGAGTGTGAGTGAGCACGTAAGATGCGCGGCGATAAGAGTTGTAAGATGTTTCTCTTATGAAAATGTATTTTTCTTGAAGAAATGCTGGGGCTTCCTCTAAACAAATGCACAATATGAAGACAATGATGAACATAAAGAAGCCTATTCGTCCCTGCGAGCCTTGAGAATCTTCGACGTGCCAGAAAAGGTTGGCCAAGATCAATCCGGTTGCTAGGATTATACCTAAGCGAATTCCGAACAATTCAGGCATTCTACATAAGGTTGTCAATCGACGTTTGGCGATAACTATCATTTCGATCCAAAAAGGATTGGCAAAAGTTGGAACTACTGCAGATGCTAGATTTGAAACATGATCAACTGCAGCAACTAGTTTTCCTCTTGAAATGCTGGCCTTGATTGCATCTTCAAGTGAAATTACATGATCACTTGGATTTTGATCAATGGGATCATGATGCCATGACTTATTGAATTCAACAAATTTGGTGATTCCACCTAGGTTTTCTTTGAGTTCTTGAATCAAATCAAGAGCAAACTCACTTGGGTTCTCGTTTTCAGGAACTGGATGTCCAAACTCCTTGAAAAATTCTACAAGATTAGTAGGTTGGCCGCTATATACAGTTTGTCCATTCGATAGAAATATCAAACGGTCTAGTAAGCTGACAAGTCTGTAACTTGGCTGGTGTATGGACATGATCACGATGCTTCCACTCCTCGCAATCCTTCGCAAGACATTAACAACCATAAAAGCACTCGTTGAATCAAGCCCCGATGTGGGTTCATCGAGGAACAATAGAATCGGATCGTGAATCAGATTGATTCCAATCGAAACTCGCCTGCGTTCGCCTCCTGATACGCCTCTATGTCCTTCATCACCAATCACTGTCTTCGCTGCACTTCGCAGCCCCAGCTGATCGATCAAAGTTTGAACTCTGGCTTGTTTCTTTTGCTTAGAGACAGAGCGAGGAAGCCTAAACTCGGCTGAGACCATGAGAGTTTCTTCTACCGTCAGCATTGGAAACAGAAGATCATCTTGCATCACATAAGCAGATATGATCTTCAAAAGCCGAGACTCCAAAGCTTCTCCATTCAAAGTAATAGCTCCTTTTAAGCTTTCTTTCTCTATCCGACCTGCAAGAGCATCGATCAACGTTGATTTACCGGACCCACTAGCTCCGAGAACCGCCAAGATTTCGCCTTCTCTTGCTTCACCTGAGATATTATCTAATAACAGCTTGGTTTGGGTGGTCTCCACCTTGGCTTTCCTACAAATTGGTACTGGAAACTTCATCTTTGGACCAACTTTGACGCTGTAGGATAGGTTGTTAAAAGAAAGAACAAATCTGGAATTCGGGTAGGTTAGATCAATGACCTGATGCCGATCAGCCATAATTTCGTTGCCGGAGGAATCATTTTCTCCCTGCTCAAGATCTTTCGGGTTTGGAAACGCCATGGTGTTGTACGGAAGCAGGTCCAATAGGGACAAATTAATGGTGATACTGACGGTAGAGAAATAATAAAATAAAGCACACAAGAAGTTTACGTGGTTGGATCTTGAAACCTATGAAAACAGGAGAATAAATTGGAAACTCTCAAAGTTGATCTCTCACGCAATTGCATTTACTCTTATAAACCGTGCTATGAAGCCATTCAATTTGTGTCTCACAAAGTCGACATGACAATAGGATAAATGTATCGGTCAATGCATTTATATCATACCATGTGGTATGTATCACTCGTGTATGATTTGAATTTGACGTTTATACATAAACTATGCATACCTAAGTTTTTTTATTATTATTTGATTCAATTACATTGTTTTTTCTAATAAAAAGTGATAAATTGGATAAGAATATATGTTATAATTATACTCATACTTATATGCTAACCAGAGAAAAATCGACGCATAGTAAAGTACTTCTCATATTCAAGTCATCCTAACACACATGGAATATTTGCCTATTTAGCACTTCCATATCATTTGTGTGATCTTGTCGAAATGGCATTGTTTTGATATCAATCGGGTTAGAAAATTTGTTATTTAATTATAAAAAAAAAAAATTATATACAAAACAATAATAATATTGTGAAGAAAATCCTTGTAAAATCACTTGTAAGGATTCTGTAATCTGAATGATCTTTGATAATGAGAATCACAAGGCTGATATAATAATGTTATATGACAGATTATCAAGATCATTCTTTGTTTACAAGTAATTAATTAAAAAGCTTAGAGAGACAACTACCGGGTGCCCTCTAATGGAATCTAAAATTGCAAATTTGCAAAGTCAATTATCTTAACAACAATAATTGTAAATAAATATAAAGTTTAATTCCCTTCAGAAGATAATCCTTCCTAAGATCATGATCATCCAGTCTAGCATGATGCGTTGCTTGAAATATTACTCTAATCACAGCTCACTGCAGCTACACAGATTTTAGAAACTAGCAAACTCAACTAAATTATTACATTAATTAATGTGTATCGCTATTCTTTGGGTTCGAGTTTCAGTTACGGTATAGAATATCAAAGAATGCAAGGTTATTAGTCAAACCATTTCCTGGTGGCAAGAAGTCGATTAATACTTAATTAGAAGAACCCACCTTTTCCAAGAAGACCTTGATATCGTAGGGGAAATTTATGGTGAAAAATGAGTACGTTTTGTGTGAACATACGAGGAAACAGTGTATATTGTGCTGGAAGTGGGCTCATATCAAGCAATCAATTTTGAATTAAATACTGACTTTAAATTGTTCAACACTTATATAAATAATCCATTGATTAATTTTCAAGTAAGCAATAAGAAGAGACAGAGAAAAGAAATCATAACCTATATATACAAATATACATAAAGATGTAAACTTAAAATTTTACACTAATACATTAGAGATGGAACTGTATTTTTAATTTTTTAATTTTTTTTTTTATGACATCTATTTATCTACCGTGTACTTTTTTTTGAAACTTTTGATATTGGTAAAATTTAAGACGTTGACTTGGAAGTCGATTTACCCAATTCAAACTCATATACACAACTAATACGGAATTGAATTTTTTTTTTTTTTTTTTTTTTAATGATAGTACCGGATAATTTCTAATTTAAAGTTTAAATTAAACAAAACACATTCAATGTTAGTAAACCAGCAAGACAAATTCGTCCAAACCCAAACATATATTCAAACAAATTCAAATACAATTATGTGGGAGAGTTGATTAGACACCTGCGACAATCAAGGCTTGGATGCAATTAAACTCTTCTAACATTAAACACAGATGAAAATTCAACATTATTCACCTTCTCTTATTCTTTTTGCTCACAAACAACAAAGTGAAGTAAAACAAAACCCTAAAGAAGAATCCCCAAGCAAAAGTGATCCATAAACAAGTCCATTTGTTTATATCATTTACTCCCTTCTGCTCCAATAAATCCATACCAGAAACCACATAGCTTGAACTCGAAATATTATTATTACCCAACACACTGCTCATGCTTTCAATCAGCTTCGTCTTCATAGACGACGGAAACTTCACCAATGGCGTGTCATCAAAAATCTGCACTCCTATGACGAAGCATTTGTTGGTATCACGTACGGAATCCCACATCTGAGAAGCCATAAAATATAGCTAACACTAGCAAAATACATGGCTATTATAGTTGTTGAAAGATTAGCAAAGAATGAGGTCTTGGTTGGCATGAAAATCCCCTATCTAGTTATATATTATATATGTTGTTTGGCCTGTGAAGTGTTGTGTTTACATTCTTTATTAGTATCACTTCTGCCATGGCAAATAGATTAGGACTACAATCATTATTCATTGATCAAATTGTTCAATTTCAGTATTTTGAGACCAAAAATGAAACAGCCAGGCCATATCGCACGACTCAATATAAGTGAAATGCATATATATATAGGAATAGGATCGATCATTCACTCATTATTATGAATCCACAGACACGATTTACATTTTCATTTACATCCTCTTATTCTTGCTACCAAACAACAAAGTCAAGTAAAACATAAACCTAAAAAAGAATCCACAAGCAACGGTGATCCAAAAGCAATTCCATTTACTAATATCTGTGACCCCCCTTTGCTCCATCAATTTCATCCCATCAATCACACAAGTTGAGCTCGTGATGTTAGAGCCTGATGCGCTGCTCATGCATTGCAACATGTTGAGCTTCACCATGACAGGGAGGTTCACAAATGGCGTGTTATCCAAAACCTGCACTCCTCTCATGAAACATTTCGTGGGATCTCCATATTCGCTTTGAAGAACAGCTTGGTAGGGATACTTCACTAGAGAAAGATAGTGAAACCAAATCCAATACGGAGGAATTTCCTGACGAGCAATGTAGAATCCGCTGTAGAGACTGAAGTAGCCGAAAGTGGAGACCACAATGGTGAAAGCTACTATATAATCAGAGACGAGTCCTGTAATGAATGCTATATATGCAGTCGCGGACCAAAATGATGCAAAGATTATGATGAAGAAGAAGTAAAACCCTGAAAGCCCTCCGTGAAGCCCGACAGCCCAGAAGGTTGTTGTAGAGAAGGCGAGCGAGAGAATGATCAGGTAAGGAATTGAGACTAGAGATTGAGCGAGAACGTAGGACGAGTGGCGATAAGCATTGTAAGCAGTTTCTCTAATGAAAATGTATCGTTCTTGGAGGTATGCTGGGATTTCTGAGATGTTGATGAAAACCACGGTGGTGATTATATATACCAAGAATGACAATCGTCCTTGTGTGCCTTTCGGAGATTCATCGAGCTTCCAATAAAGGGTTGCCAAGATAAAAGCTGATACAAGGACTGAAACTAAGCGACAACCGAAATGTTCAGGCATTCTTGTTGAGTTTGTGATCAATCTTTTGGCAATTACTATTGTTTCAATCCAAAAAGGATTGGCAAAATTAGTCGAATCATGATCATAATCTGTCGTTGTATTGACAGCAGCGACTAGTTTTCCTCTGGCTACGCTTGACTTGATTGCATCTTTAAGTGGAACAACACTTGGTTTATGATCATTCTTCCTTCCCTGCCATGACTTATTGAATTCAACTACGTTGTTGATTCCACCGGGAGTTTCTCTGAGTTCGCAAATCAAATCAAGAGCAAACTCAGTCGGGTTCTCGTTCTCTGGCACTGGATGTCCAAAATCAATAAAGAATTGTAGAAGACAAGTTGGTTTGCCGCTATAGACAGTTTGTCCATTCGACAAGAATATCAAATTGTCTAACAAGCTCACAATTCTATAGCTTGGCTGGTGTATGGACATGATCAATATGCTTCCACTCTTCGCAATCTGCTGCAAGACTTTAACAACCGCAAATGAACTAGACGAATCAAGCCCCGATGTGGGTTCATCGAGAAACAAGAGAATAGGATCATGAATTATATCGACACCAATAGAAACTCTCCTCCGTTCCCCTCCAGAAACACCTCTATGTCCTTCATCGCCAATCACATTCTTCGCCACACTTTGCAATCCTAGTTGATCAATCAGAGTTCGAACTCTATCTTGTTTCTTTTGCTTGGAGACAGAGCGAGGAAGCCTAAACTCGGCTGAAAACATGAGAGTTTCTTCAACGGTAAGCATTGGAAACAAAAGATCGTCTTGCATTACATAAGCAGAAAAGGCCTTCGAAAGCCGAGACTCCAAAACTTTTCCATTCAAAGTCAAACTCCCTTTCAAGCTTTCTTTCTCTATACGGCCTGCGAGAGCATCCATCAAAGTTGATTTACCGGACCCACTTGCTCCAAGAACCGCTGTGATTTCACCTTCTCTAGCTCCACCGGAGATGCTATCCAACAAAAGCTTGGTTTCGGTTTTGGTCTCAAACCTGTCCTTTGTAAAAAATGGAAGCTTCATTATTTTTGGACGAGTTTTGACACTGTATGATAAGTTGGTGAAGGAAAGAACAAATGGGTTATAATAAGTTGGTGAATTGACTCCAGAACCGCAGATTAGATCGATGACCTGATGATGTTGAGAACCATCTACTTGGTGTTCAAGTTCTCCGAGCCTGTTTTCAATTTGATCAGCCATTTTGCTAGAAATTTGTGTGGCAAAAAGATTTCTCCAAAGAATTTATAAATAGCTAGCATAGAGAAAATATTACTAATTAGAACATATATTATGATGAAATCACTTATTTTGATTCTCTAATCTTTTTTTTTTTTTTTTTTTTTTTTTTTTTTTGAGGAACCGATTCTCTAATCTAAATTTTACTAAATAATATTAGATTCAGTATCTCTTATATATGTTTTTATAGATCTAATAATCTGATATCAGATTATCTCAGGGTTTTTTTTATGTTGAAGTTTGAAAACTGAGAGACAACGTGGTTACCCACTAATTTGATCAATGTTAAATATAAGATAGAAATCAATACCCTTCAAAATATACTTGACACATTCTACATTATAGAGGTACTTATTGTTGAGTTTGGAAAAAACTAAGATTTTTTTTAATTGAAAAAATAAATAAAGTATGGAACACATGGGATTGAATCGGTCGAACACAAAATCAATGAAAGGTGTATAGTCGCTGGTGAAAACAAGTCCTTATCGTTGACACATTCTACATTATATATACAGGTCCTTATTGTTGAGTTTTGAAGAAAAAAAACTAAGATTTTGTTTTTAATTTAATTGAAAGAAAAAATTACCGTTATCTGTGACATGACACCCATAAAAATTTTTATAGGCAATATTTTATATCTTTTTTGGGACTCCACCTACCGATTAATGATGTCTAGTGCTATTATATATATATAATAATTTGATTATTTAATTATATATAAAAAATGATTTGATTAATTTTTTATTTTTCATTTTAAATGAATTATCGACGTTAATCATTACTTTGATTTCTATCTTATCTTTCTCTCAATTTACTATTCTTTTAAAAGCAAAGGTAACGATTTCATTATTTACTTCCTTTAAATTAAATATTATAATCAATATGATCACAACGATCCAGTAAAATGGTTTTGTTTTTATAGAAAATTAATCTGGGCTCACCTTTTCCACTGCACCTATTTTGTTTTCAAAACCTACATGTTTGAATTGCAATGAAAGGAACAAACTGTTAGAAGCAAATGGACTTCAAACAATTAATAGATAAAGTAGTAACGATTTATACTTTCTTTCTATGAAATGACTAATTTAAGTTATTTTGAAAAATTAATGACCATTTAGAGACCGTTTCACCAAATTAATGACTCTAGAAATCACTGACCCTAACAAATTTATGGTTGAAATGGAAGGAGTTGTGGTTCCGTTAAAATACAGTTTATGTATGTTTCTTTGTTAATGAATTTTAGATTCCAAATCAGTGTATAGAATTGAAAATCATAAAATTTATCCATCAATATGATCCCACACTAAATGTGATGTCAGTGAAAAAGAGGCGTAACTGAACAAACGTATACGGTTCATTTAGCAATGCCCTAACATTAATGACAGCAATGACTTATTTCCATTTAATGAGCCCATTGCTTTTTGTACAGATTGGGCCGAACTTGGTAAAAGAGTACTACTAAATGCACCGAAATCTAGTTTTAAGCACACCAAACTTTTCTTAGTTGCATAGATACAGGTGTATTCAGCAATAATTTTGAGCAAGCAATCAAATAGTTGATGGTTTTTCAGGCTTGCCAAGTGTAAATTTGGACCTACCGGACAAGTTAAAAGTTTAAACATTCCCTCAACATATGCTCAGCAGATAAAGTTGAGCTACTCCGGTGATCGAAAGGTCAGGTAAGGGATCTGTCTGGATCTGTCCAGATTAAACACTACATCTGCGGTTACTATGTCTAATTAAAACTAATCAGTCAAATTCTTGTGACAGTTAGGAGTATTCTTACAGCAGCACCACCTCAGAAGAATAGAAGATGTACAGAGAATGAGAAAATAACAGAAGATAGAACTTAAAGTTATAGACTGTATAAAAATCTGATACACAGAAGCTAACCATGATAATTATAGAAAAATAATACAAAAGTATAACTAGGTAGTTCAATTTTCGTCTCCTACCCATCAACAACAACAATTTCACAATAACATTAACATTAATTTTTTCTTTATTTCATTTTAAGAACCAAAATCAATCAATCAATCTATCTTCTCTTGTTCTTGCTTCCTAACAACAACGTAAAATAGAACAGAATCCTGAAGAAGAACCCCCAAGCAACAAGAATCCACAAGCAGTTCCATTTGCTGATGTCTGTAATCCCCTGTTGTGTCAATATGTCACTCCCCGTAGTGACACAAGTGGAGCTGGTGACATTGAATCCTAGAACTCCGCTCATGCTTTTCAACAGCTCCAATTTCATCGACATGGGGAAGTTTCCGAGAGGTGTGTTGTCGAACAATTGAACTCCTCTGACGAAGCATTTGTTCGGATCAGCGAATTCGTTCTGTAAAATGCCTTCGTAAGGGTACTTTACGAGAGAAATGTAGTGGAACCATATCCAGTACAGTGGGATTCTGTCGCGAGAAATGAAGAATCCGCTGAAGAGGAGGAAATAGGCCAAAATGGCGACAACCACTGTGAAGCCTAACATGACGTGTGAGACTACACCGGAGAGGAACGTAACGAAGGAGCTTCCTGCCCAGAAGGAAGCCAAGATTATGAAGAAAAAGAATACGAAACCGGAAAAGCCTCCGGCTAGGCCTACAGCAGAGAAAGTTATGGCAGCGAAGGACAGAGAGAGGACGATGAGAGCAGGAAAAGAGATGATCGACTGAGCTAAAACGTACGAGGAGCGTCGATATGCGTTGTAAGCTGTTTCTCTCATGAAAATGTAACGTTCTTGGAGGAAGACAGGGATGGCTTCTGCACAGGTGTAGAAAGTGGTGGACATAGCGAAAGCGAAGAAGCCTAAACGTTCTTGGACGCCTTTCGGTGAATTGTCAAGATGCCAAAACATGGTTGCTAAGATGAAACCAGTAACCACAACGGCTCCTAATCGAATACCGAACAATTCAGGCATTCGCTTGGAGTTTGTGATTGATCTTTTAGCTATGACTATCATTTCAATCCAAATTGGATTTGCAAAAGTGGGAAATGAAGGTGTTAAATTGGAATCGGTAGTGGTGGCGCCAGAGACTAGTTTTCCTCTGGAGACGCTTGCGCTTATCGCGTCTTTGAGTGACACAGTTTTTGTGTTTGCTTTGTCTGATTGGTTGAGGTGGTGGTTTTTTTTCGGATTATTTCTACTCTGCCAGGACCTGTTGAAATCCACCAGGTTTTTGGTTCCATCCGGGGTTTCTTCAAGTTCACGAATCAAATCAAGAGCAAACTCTGTTCGGTTTTCGTTTTCAGGAATCGGAGTCCCGAATTCAGAGAAGAATTCCGGGAGATTACTCGGTGAGCCACCGAATACTGTATTACCATGTGACAGGAAAATCAAACGGTCAAGTAAATTTAAAATCCTGTAACTTGGTTGATGAATTGACATGATCACAATGCTTCCACTGAGTGCGATTCTTTGCAGGACTTTAACCACCATGAAAGCGCTTGTTGAATCCAAACCTGAAGTGGGTTCATCGAGAAACAAAAGAATCGGATCGTGAATTATATCAATTCCGATTGAAACTCTCCGTCTTTCGCCTCCTGAAACTCCTCTGTGTCCTTCGTCACCGATCACAGTTTTTGCAGCATTTCTTAAACCCAGTTGATCAATCAGAACTTGAACTCTAGCCGCCTTCTTCTTCTTCGAAAGCGAACGAGGAAGACGAAACTCAGCAGAAAACATTAACGTCTCTTCGACTGTTAACATCGGAAACAAGAGATCGTCTTGCATTACATAAGCAGAGATCACTTTCAAGAGTCTAGACTCTAAAATTTCACCGTTTAAAGTGACTGATCCTCTCAAGCTTTCTTTTGAAATCCTGTCAGCAAGTGCATCAATCAACGTTGATTTTCCGGACCCACTTGCGCCAAGAACCGCCATGATTTGACCTTCTCGAGCTTCACCGGAAATTCCATTCAACAAGATTTTATCTGGAGAATTATCAACAGAGCTCTTCCCACAAAACGGCAATGTCAGCTTTTGGGGAATTTTGACACTGTAGGTCAAGTTTTCAAACGAAAGCACAAAAGGGTATGATGGTGGTAGTGAACTGCAAGCGTAAGTGATGTCGAGGACACGGTGGTGGTGGTGGTGGTCGGCGACGGGGGAGATGTTACCGGAGGTGTTTGCGTCTTCGACGCGCATGAGGAGTTCGGCGAGAGTGCGAGAAACAGATCTTTTTGGGTATTTTTGGAGCTCCTGTTCTTGGTTAATGTTGAAGATTGCCAATTCTTCGTCTTCGCCGCTGCGGCGGCTAACGGGAAGCGACAGGTTTGAAGCTCCCCCACGAGACATTTCGTGTGTGTGTTTTTTCACTTTTTGTTGGTGGTGTTTAGTTGCAAAACTCTATATGCATTGGATTTATAGAAGAGATTTGTTGATGATGTGATTGTGTTTGAAATATAGAGAAAGAGTGACAGAGAGATTGGTTAGTTTGTTTGGTGATTGAAAGTGTCCAACTTTTGCTTTGTGCATGTAGTATTAGTTGGTGAGAAGGTACTCGAGTGGTTAAAGACATTTATCTGATAATGTCTTGTTTCGAGTTGCCATAAAATGATATATAAAAAAAAAAAAAAAATAGTTAACGAGAACGTTCTAAAAAGTAAAAACATATTTGGTCAAGACAATCCAAGATCTTCAACTGTATTTTATAACATTTACAGAACCAATTATGTAATTTTTTTATAAAATGGTGGTTCTGAATTTTTTTTTTAAAACGATCTTGATGATATTCTTATAAAGCTAAAAAAAGAAATCAGAAATTTAGTATAGATAATTAATTTTCCCAGAAATAGTGTGTTTGTTCTTAAATTCTCAACCAACAAAGACTGTAATAAACAAAAAAAACAAGTAATTATATAGTAATGTAAAATAGACAGGTTTGGTAAGATGTCAAAACCCAGCCTCGTTTTCAGTCTGTTTTCTTCCTCTAAAATCCAAATTCCAAAACTGCTAATTGGGTAATTTGAGATGATTTGCAATTAATTAGTCCCCCAAAACAAAAAAACAAAAACATCATCAAAAATAGAGATTTTAATTTGGGCAATATGGTTGATTGATTGCTATAAAAAAAAAAAAAAAAAAAAAAAAAAAGGTAATGGGTTTCGTGTGCTCTACAAGAATACAGATCACCATTGATGACCAATAAATTCCTAATATTATGGTTTTTCTCTACAAGTATTCACCCCTTCACGAAAACTCAATTTGACCGATACCTTTTTCTTGTTCAATTTTTTTGATGTAATGATTTATGTAGAGACTTTGAGAGTAGGTATGGATGTTATATCTACTTGAGGAATGTATACATGGCTGTTCATCTACTGTGGACTCATTGTCTCATTGGTGCATGCTAAGGAAGAAAAAGAAAAAGAAAAAAGTTAACGTTGTTTTATCTCCGTTGTTGTGGCAGCCTGTGGGAGTATATGTCCTGGTCGAGCTTGTAATACCTCATCTCAGTTCTCAACAAGTCTTGATAGAACTTTGGCCCCGCTCGGTATCTCTTGACTACTCTTTAAATGCTTCCCCACACTAAAATATTCAAAATTTAAATGATTTAGCCCGTATCAATAAGATTGTAGGTTTGAGATTTATTTCTCTTCTTCGATCTTTAAAGTGTAATAGTTTAGAAGAAGAAGAAGAAAAAAAAAAAAAAAAAGGATAGATTCAAGATATTATTAGGGTTAATTGTTCTAATTTACCTTTAGTTTATTAAATCTAACAAGATTTCAAAATGATATCCAAAATTAATGCAAACACCCCCTGCCATCAAGTCAATCCGTTAACTTTAACAATTGACTAACATTGGCAATTGGAAAACCAAATATACCCTTATCACGTCTCTCAAACATAAAATATTTTTTTAATTAAAATTGAAAAGTCATTTTTTTTAATAAAAATAATATAATCTACCTGTGGTAGAGTTCTACCGCCAAAGGAAACAAGATCAACGATCTCCTACTTACTAGAAAAGATTTTTGACGATCTCGAAGATCGATCTACTACAGTTCGCAAAGGAAGCTCTTTCGCGAATCGAGGATATTTCCGTAGGTGGTCGATATATTATCTTATTTTTATTTTTATTTTTTTTCAATTTTTAATTGAAAAATATTTTATGTTTGGGATGATGTGGCAATGGTATATTTGGTTTTCTATAGGTCAAGGTCAGTCAACCGTTAAAGTTAACAAATTGACTTGATGATATGGGGTGTTGTGTTAATTTAGGACATCTTTTTAAAATCTTGCTAGATTTAATAAAGTAAGGGTAAGTTAGTGCAATTAACCCATATTATTACTGGAATATCGGTTATAATTATTTTTGTTTTATTTACTTACAAAATATTTAAAGAAAGTGTTTAATAATATGGGTTATTGGCACTAGTCCCCCCTGAACTTTACACGGATTTGCATTTTACCCTTTGAATTTTTTTTTTAAACATTAAACCCCCTGAACTTTCATTTATTGACAAAACCTGACTGTAGATACCCCCTCAAACAAGCGTTCAGTGGGCAATAAACCAAACTGTTTGACAATAAATGAGAGTTCATGGGGTTTGAGGCCTAAAAAAAAATTCAATGAGTAAAATACAAACTCGTGTAAAATTCACGGGGACTAGTTCTAATAATTCAATTAATATTTGACATTGTTCTTTGAAAAAAAAAAAAAAAAAAAAAAAAAAAGAGTATGCTTGTGATTATTATGTGAATGTGAATGTGACAAATCATTTGATAAACGGACAAAATGAAACCCTGTACTCTGTCCCCATAAAAATAAATAAATACACTTATAGCTCTAAATAGCCAACCAAATCCTCCAGCTTGTCATTTAAAACTTCGATTGATATTTCGATTCCATTCTCGATTTAAGTCTCACCATACGTATTTACCAAGATACGTTTAAAGTTTTTTACTAGTATCATGGGATTATATATTCGGATCGCACCGTCTCGACTCTCAAATCATGCTGCTCCATTCTGAGACAGATTTCAAAAAATCAAGTAGTTTTCTTCCTCATTCTAGCAAGAAAAAAGAAACTATCAATAATTGCATTTCTAGATTCTTCTAGTTGTATCAACTTCAGTAGTCCCTCTTCAGTCTTCTCACATGTGCTCAACAAATCTATAGCTGTTAGGCTTGTCCACTTCCGATATACGTGACAAATTGATGTAATATGTCCCATATTTATCACCAACTTGAAGAAATTATATAGGTTACATTCATTTCGGTCCTTTTATTGCATTAAAATTTAACTACGTGTTGTCGTGTTGTTATTATTATTATTAATTCTGGTAGGTCCATAAACTATAGTTATAAGATATTTATTTATCTGGAGTTTACTTACTTCTCTAATCATGTCGGTCGTGAAAAAAACGTTACAAAATGAAGGTTCTGGAAAAAAATAATAAAAAAAATAAATCGGTGACGTGGAGGTTTATCATACAACAAGCAAGGTACTGCTGACCACATAAAATCAACTCTTCAATCTTCAGAGATAAGCAATCTACCCAGCTCGGTCACTAATCCATCCAACTACGAAACCATTTTCGTCTATTTCGTAACCATCCGGTAAGTTTTCCAGGAAAGTTTATAACAACCTTTCTAGATAATTCATATTGCATTAGAAGAGAAACATAGAGAAGAAAATAATCGCAAACTGTTGTTGAATTTCTTGATTGTTAATTGTGAGTTTTTGACAAAATTTATAAATTAGTAAAACTAATCTGTGGTTTCCCTCGATGTAAAATGGATGAGTTACAGATGAAACCAGAAATATAACTCGAGCAGTATATTGAGGAGAGTTTTTCAATGTTACCAACAAATGGAAGGCAGTATCGGCTGCAGTGAGCAAATTTGTCGTCTCACTCTGATTTTGCCTTTGAAGATTTTCTTCTCGTTGATGTTCGAGACTTGTTTGTACACCTCCCGATACATTTCAGGACCTCGTCGATCAGAATCACTGGCAATGCAACGGCCAATACCAAGAGCCATTCGTTAAAGCTTAGCGGAACAATCCCAAATACTTGGGCCAGGAATGGCACGTAGAGGATCAGGAAGTGCAGGCCAAATGATACGGACATAGCCACAAGGAGCCAAGGATTGACCCATGGAGGCATCGACAAAAGGCTCCCATCCTCGGAAAGGGCATTGAGGGAGTTGAACATTTCGATGGCGACCAGCACAGAAAGGGAGAGCGTCATTGCTTTTACTTTGCCACCCTGGAAATAATCACACGGGTTATTATTGAAGGAGAAGACTTGACTACCCGCTGTGAAGGGTGAGACTGTGAAATTCCCCCAGGATGAGCACTGTCCCCAGTTGGCGAGCTGCGAGTATGTGACAAGGGTGTGGCCGTCCCCGCTCAGATCAATACCCAAAAAGGAACCATGCGTGTACCAAATGATGAAAACACCAACTGTTGCTATTCCAACGTACAATCCAATCACCTGCAGAGTAGTGAAGTCGATAAATTGCAGATTCAAGTAATATTGAAAGACTGTCAATAACAGAAAAAAACGCACAAGACAAGATACCAGATAGCGGAATAAAATCCAAGCAGAAATGAGCGAGTCATCGCTTCTACGAGGGGGCTTCTTCATTATGTCTTTATCTGGAGGATTGAATCCCAATGCTGTTGCAGGTGGTCCATCGGTAACAAGATTGACCCACAAAAGCTGGACAGGAATTAGGCCTTCAGGAATACCTAAAGCTGCCGTTAGAAATATTGAGGCAACCTCGCCGATATTTGAAGATATCATGTACCTGAAATAGTTGTTACATCTTGGTTAACATAACTCTGTGTCTTAGTATCTAGGCAGGAATGCAATGAAAAGAAACACACATAACAAGAATTTAGTGATTATAAGGTAAACCATCGATGCCAAAATGCCAAATGTTTAAATTTAGCCAACTACGCCTTTCACAGAGGTTTATTAACTCGGTGAATACCATAGAATCACCAATCTCAAAGAATGGGATCAATGACGAACAATAATAGTGGCTTCTTGTGCAACCTTGCTATGTTCACATCAATATCTACGGAGCTAAATCCAGTGAGCATCAACTTTTGGATCAAGTACGTAAGCTTATATGTTTTGGATGGCATTATTTTACGAGCTGCACGATTGAAAACAATCAAACAAACCTGATAAAAGCCTTCATGTTGTTGTAAATGGATCTGCCTTCACCGACAGCAGTTACGATTGTACTGAAATTATCATCTGCCAGTACCATGTCAGAAGCTTCCTTTGCAACCTGGATATAAAACAATGAGAAACAATTGGGAAACGAAGATAACGAACTATTAAATCAAACCAATAATTATGGTAGGACTCTATAACACGGAATGATCAGGAACGATAAATGTTCGCTCACAATCCCTCACGAGTCACATGGGGATAGCCGGATAAATTACCTCAGTTCCAGCAATGCCCATGGCAATCCCAATGTCTGCTAATTTCAGAGCAGGTGCATCGTTTACTCCATCACCAGTCATGGCAACCACCTCGCCATCTTCTTTGAGCAACCTCACTATCTCTTGCTTGTGCCTTGGTTCGGCCCTAGAAAACAAAAGCCCGCCACCTTGTCTCAGATGGGATTTCTTATCACGAAGTTCCATGAACTCTTTGCCTGTCAAACTTTTCGAATGAATGTCTTCATTAGGTTCAAATACGCCTATTTCACGACATATAGCTTCTGCTGTATTCTGGTTATCGCCTGTAATAACCATAACACGTATTCCAGCTGCTCTGCAGTCCTCGATTGCTTGATAAACCTCCTTCCGAGGAGGATCCTGTGAAGATTTAGAAAGATGATTATGCACAACAAGCTAATTGAAGAAAACGAATATAATCAAATGATTAATTAGTGAACAATTTAGATCCTAGACATTATTATTACTCACCCTGAGTCCAACCAAGCCAACAAAAGTAAGTTCACTCTCCATCGATGCATAGTTGGATGGATTTAGTAAAAGTGCGTGAGCTGGATGATCGTCATTACCATCATAAGTTTCAAAGTCAGGGAGCTCATCTTTGAATGCAAAACCCAAGCAGCGTAGTGCACCAGTTGACATTTCACGAAGAGCGTCTAAGATAAGGCTCCTTGAATTATGATCAAGGGGTACAACAGAACCATCGAGCAACTGCATCTTGGAACTCCTCTCCAATACATTTTCCACAGCGCCCTGCCACATCAGTATTAATCACACTTCAGTTTAGAACACACCATATCATATTTTACAATCGACACAGAAATGAACACGTTATTAAAAGCAAGATGAAAAACATCATTAATGTGGACGGAGGTAGCACCTTCACTAACAATGACTTTTTCTCTGAACGGGAGTTGACAATAACCCCCATGGACTTCCTATCACGATCAAACTCAAGAGTTGCAATCCGGCGTTCAAGTTCTTTCCACTTTCGATTACAACCTTAAGAAACATAAAACATTAACACAGAATATGTCAAATTTCTAAGTTCAAAGGTTATAGCCAAGAAAATATAATAAACGAATAAGGATAGCATATCAAGTTTTTCACATACGTAGAATGTCACCAGTAGCTGACATGTCAACGCTTGATCCTTCTGGGAGGCCCATTTTCTCAACTAGCACCTGAAATAACAAGGAGACAAATTCAATAAAGAGTCTAAGGCAACTACCCTACCAGAGCAGCTTAACATCAATTATATACAATCCATCAAATCAAAACAGAACGAAGAAACAATAAAATCATATGGAACAAGCACGTCCTCTAAAACGACTATCACCTTCTCTATCTTTGAAATTATGTACAGTAATACATGTGCTCATCAACAGCACCCACCAAGGGCAATTTGATATGCTCTTCGACAGACTATAATATGCATCAATATAAACATCCAAAGCACAAACATAACAAACAAACATAAAGATAAACAACCAAAAATTAAGGGTTTTACCATCAGAGCTGCTTCAGTAGGCATTCCATGAGAAACAAACTTGTTCTCTGACTGTTGAATACTGGCATCATTACACAGAGCCGCTGTCTTAGCAATCATTTGAAGATTAACATCCAATCTACCAGAGCTCCAATCATGTATCTTTCCATCATAAGGACTGTAAGTGGTTCCATCAACCTTAAAAGTCCTCAATGAATCAGCTGAACCTCCCATTGCCACAAGCTTCGCCACCGCCATCTGATTCGTAGTCAAAGTACCCGTTTTATCAGAACAAATCACAGTAGTACAACCCAATGTCTCGACACTAGGCAACTTCCTGACAAGCGCGTTCTTTTGAGCCATTTTGCGCGTCCCCAACGCCAAACAAGTAGTGATCACCGCAGGCAAACCTTCAGGAATTGCAGCCACGGCTAAAGCAACAGCGATTTCAAAGTAGTACGTGCATTTCTCGAACGAAAACTTGAAATTCCTCGGCCAACCATCAACATACTCCCAACTTAGGAAGTACTTAACATTGATCAACCACACAAGCAGACATATAATTCCGATTATCATCGTTAACATCTCTCCAAACTCATTCAATTTCTTCTTCAACGGCGTGTCTTCTTCGCTCTGCGCGGCTACGAAGATTTGATTGTGCACTTTCCCAATCTCAGTCTCCATACCAATCTGTGTAACCAAACAAATACAATTTCCATTCACTACAGTGGTTCCAGCGAAAACCATGCATCTTTTACCTTGAATATCGCTATCAGGAGCAACAATTTTGTTGGTTTTATTAACGGCCTCGCTCTCTCCAGTCAACGAGCCCTGTTCGATTCTCAGTGTCGAGCTAATCAGCTCCACAACACGCATGTCTGCCGGCACCTTGTCGCCGACCTTGAGCTCGACGATATCTCCCGGAACGAGCTCTCTAGCAGGAAGCTTGTGGACTCTATCTCCGTCGCGGACGACGGTGGCGTGCTCCGATTGGATTTCTTTTAAAGCCTCTAAAGCTTTCTCAGCATTGCTCTCCTGCCAGACACCAACAATAGCGTTGAGAATCAAAATAAGAAAAATCACCAAAGGTTCAACGAAGGCGGTGACACCCATCTCGCCGCCTTCATCGCCGTCGTACCAGGCAAGCACGAATGAAATAACCGCCGCCACAAGCAGAATCCGGACAAGCGTGTCATTAAACTGATCGAGAACCAATCTCCATATCGACACACCCTCGTGCTTTTCCAATTCGTTTGAACCATAGATCCGGCGACGGAGCTCCACGTCATCAGATCTCAACCCAAACTTCCTCTCAACCTGGAAATGTTTCTCGCACTCTTCCACGTCTTTCGACCAAGCTGGATACACTTCACGATCTTCATCGATAGGTCTCCGGCCAATACTCTCTCGAGTTCCATAATCTTGTCCTCCTTTACCCATCTCGAATTTTCTTCGAAGAATAAAAAAATTGAATACCCACAAGAAAAAAAAAAAAAAGCAAACTTGAACAGATTTTCTCAAGAATATTGAATGAAAATGGACTCTACTATTTACCCACTAAAAAAGACTTTCACTTGTAGCCTTTATCTTCAACTTGAAACAAGAAGTCTCAGTCTTTTCTTTCTCTCTCTGTGACTTTAATTATTTATAAATAAGATATTAACAGAGAGAGGTTTCTGCGTAGCATCGTCGACTGTGTTTTTCAAAAAAAGAATTCAGAGATTTCTGCTAACTGCATCCCCCTAATAACAAGAAATTGTTTGAATAAATAATTAAATGTGACAGCTGGGGGAAGATGATTTAAGGTTTACGTATGACTGCTGATTTGGCAGTTTATGATTGGACAGGTGTAATTTGTTTCCTTTTATGCTGATTTGGATAGTTGTCGTTTTCGTGGATTAGTTCGGTTTGGTTTTTACGGTTTCTTACTCTCTGGTTTCTTTGGACTCAAGTCGACAAATTTTTTAATGTGAACTCTAATTATTGTCTTCAGATTTTTGATGTGGACTACAATTATTGTCGTCTAAAATATTAACAAAATTTAATTTGGATTCAATTTCTCATCCAAGTAAATGATCGGTTCTGATTCATTTTCGTGTAAGGACTCACGGGTCACTAACATACAATAGTCGAAGAAGGTTGGGTATTTCAAAATTTTCCAATATTTTAACAATAGCAACCAATAAGTGTGGGGAGACTTCAATCGGATTCTAGAGTCACGATGTAATGTTTGATAGCAATAAATCTCAACAACCTTCTAAACAGTACAAAGTGTTGGAAAAAAAATGTTTTTAACAATATTTAGATGAAAAAACCATGAATTTCTTACGCCCTCTATTAATGAGATTGTGGGTTCAAACCTTTTTTGCTATTGCATTCATGAAGTGATAAGGGTCCATTGTTATATAGCGTAGAAAAGCCAATAAGGACGTAGCTCAACTAGTAGATAGACGAGTATATGGTTTGGATAAATGACTTCTAAATAAACAGTTCGAATCCTACCAATAACATCATTTACTCAAGTCGTTCGTCCATCTACTCGTCCATGGAGGTGAACACACCTAATTGAAGGAAGGAAAACTTTGCAAGTTTGAAATTGAAAGGATTGTAACAGTTGAGTAGGAATAGTAACAATTGGTCAATGGGATAGTAGATGGAGGTGTACTTGGTGATAAAAAGTTTGTTGATAATATATATTATTGAAGAAGACATGTAGGTAGGGCCTGAGAGCATGAACTGCTGTGCAAGTAACAGAGACATATTGTTACTTTATATGATAACGACTACCTTTGACTCACAGAAGAAAGGAGAAAGAAGAAACCCCATCAGCCTACTCGATTTCCTTGACTTTATCAAAAGGTTTTTTCGTATGTATACAACTATACATGCTTATTAATCCAAATAATGTGACAAATATTTTTACAACGTTCAAATTTATATTCGTACTATATTTTGGAGTTTTATAGGATTAACTCGTTTGTTTGATTAGGTGCTGGGAAGGAAATTTATATCAAATCTTAAGCATTTGGATATTGAGAAATAACTATTGGTTTTGATAATTAAAAAAAATAAAAAAAATTGGAAGTTTAAATTTATGAAAATATTGGTTAAACTATCTAAAATATCCAATTTCCCCAAAATTTCGAGATATTTTTTATATTGGTATCCAAATAATAATTGGAGATATGATATGCTAAGGAATTATCAACTCTATTGTTAAAACCACAAAAGTCTGAGATCAAGTTGAGTCAGCTTATTCTAGCAAGTCTGGCCGGAAAAGTAACCTCATTCTTCCTACACTTGCGATCTTAGAAATAAAAGTGAGATTTTTTTTTTTTTTTTAGCAAAATCCAACCGAAGGGGAAAAACATCAAAGAAAACTCCAGGCATCCCAATTAAGTTGGCACCCCAAAAAAAATCCAATCCCACGCCAGCAACCACTCAAGAGGAAAAAATTTATTGAAGAAAAAGAAAAAGGAAAAATACAAACAAGAGGAGAGATACATGTAAGAAGAGTCGCACTCAATCCAAAGATTGTTCCAACCAAATTCAAAAGCATTAATGGCCTTGATAACCGTTGATAATTCTGCTTCAAAAGCATGCATAATACCCAAATGAGAAGCAAAACAACCTTTAACAAACCCTTATGATTGCAAAAAAACACCACCACAACTGGAAGGACTTGGCGAGCCCAAAGAAGCTTCATCTGTATTAACCTTAAGCCAACTTGAAGGGGGAGGACGCCATAAACCTCAATGATGCAAGGGGCCCGGGGAGGAAGGGAAGGAACCTGAAGCCAATGTAGAAGAAGTAAATCTAACTGCGTGTTATGCATACCGCCAATATTTAAACGATTACAATATTTAAAAGCCGTATGAATAAAAGCAATGGAAGGGGAATTAAGAGATCTTCAAAAATTATCTGATTCCTTGCATACCAAATTGCCGAACAAATTTGAACAACTGTCGTTAGCCAAAGGTTACAAACTCGGGGGCTAGCCTTCCAATTGAGATGAACTTGAATCCTATCATAAATATAAACGAAAAGTGCATAAAATTAAGAGTGAAAATTCTATTAAAATCACCGATAAGATAAAAACTTTTAGGCCACGTTTGTTTGGTCCAAACACTATATTGTATTATTTTAGTATATTTTAATTGCCTAATACAACAAATAATGTATTAACTAATACATTATATTTGGTAATATTATGTTATATTGTATTAGAAAAAAACATTTTTTTTAATGAATATGGAATATTGATAAAATATGTGTTATGTTATTAATTTTTTTTTTTATAATTTCAAAATACATAAGAAATTTTTATTTAAATTTGTTGTTTCAATTAAATAAATATTTATTGATTTATTCAAGGTAAGGATAATTAAAATTAACTGTTAAGTATTTTTTAAAAAATATTATATTTTTATAATATAATAAAATATAATAAAGTCATATAAGAATAACTTAATACGATATAATATAACGCATCACACCTAACACATATTTGTATTAATTATAATACAATCCAATACAATCAAATACGATATGTCAAACGAGCTCTAAAGGGTGATCAATATATTTTCTAGGTGATTTTTTTTTTTCCTCACAAAGTGATGGTGGTACTTGGAAGACTGGTTAGTAATATGAATATCACATGACACATGGTCTTATGTTGAATAGAAAACCATGTCTATGGAAATAGTGATACTCCCAATTCCAAAACAAGTCCAAAACAAGCAAAGCATATATTTTTTTTCTTTTCTTCTTTCTCGAGCTCAACGTATGGAAGTTTCAGCGAAGCTTCTCAATTCTCTAAAAATAAATAAACAAGTCAAGCTCCCTTTTTTGATCTGTCACTGTCTTCAACCACTTACACCGGCTCGGCATGGGAATTGCTTGATGGTGATCTAACCCAAATTTAATTCATCATTATTAGTGTTGTTATAGTCATATAATGGATCAGAAGTCGGTCGGGACATATCAAGATTAATATCTATATGTATATGTGACTCAAATATCTTTTCTTATAATCGGAAATATATATTCCTACAGTATTTTTGGACACATATTTATAAAATACGTAAAGTTAGACTTTAATCCGGTCATGGAAAAGGAGATGAAGTTAAGAGAGATGTGTCAAATTTAAGTAATTATTATTTTAAGATTAAAAAAAATAATAACAATACTATAATAAAAGTCTGGAATTATTTGGGGAAGGCAGGATCCATCTTATTGACCAATAATATATATATATATATATATATATAAATTATTTTAATGGGTTATGAAATACTGGACTCCTCTTTCTTGTGTTTATACAAAATTTTGAAGTTTTTATAATTTATACAAAGCAATATATGACTTTGCTGTTAAGTATTTATTAGTAAAAAATAAAAAAAAGCATACATGTCGATCTCAACTTCATATTATATAATAAATGAATAAAAGGTTTTGATTTGAAAATCGAAATATATTGATAGGTACTGTTTTTTTTTTATGATATCTATTAGGGTGTCGATATTGATACTCATAAAACTTATTAGTACATCAATATTTTATTAAAAATTTTAATTATAAAAATATCTCAATAAAAATTTACCAATAAGGACAAATTACTTTAAGTAAAAATAAACCAAATATTATATACACTCATTAATTACACTTATATCTTCAACTATATTCTTTTTTATTAAAAAAAATTACCTTTAAAATAAAAAAATAATAAATAAATAAATAAATAAAATCACTCGGAATGCATCCTATTGAAAATCCCACCATTTATAAAATTAAATTTGACATTTATATCGGTAAATATCTCACATCTTCTTTTAGTTCAATTGGTTTTACACATCTCTTTCCACATTTTGATGGGATTCAAAGAGTAAATATATCTTGTTATACTAGATATCTCTGATTGTGAATAATAGTTGATCTTGACTGGTTTGGTCGACAAATCTTACACCTTAAGTATTTTAAAAGTATATGTCAGAAACTCTGAAGTTTTCTGCATCAGAAACTCATAAGTTCTCTCTAATGTTCGAACCACACATGAAGTGTCGATCTCAACATACCTTTACAAACTCTTGATCTGTTTGATATCCGATTTTTTTTATTATTATATAAAAAATAAATATAATTTATTCAATTGATATTTTAGATTTCAATCTACAATTTAAAAAGTAAAAAAAAAAACTATAAATAAATAAATAAATTTATAAATTTATAGTATCATCAAAATATGGAAGAATATCGGGATCTGAATCTGAAACAAAGAGCTGAACAAGACCCGGCGCTTTTCCAAACGCTGTCGGTTATTGTCTTTTGATTCCAATATTTCAAAAAGCATAAACTTTTTTTTTTATATTATTATTATTATTATTATTTTATTATTTTTGACAATTACTTTTTTTATTATTTGTTTTGCCTTGGGTGACATAAAACGACCAATATTTTACTTTAATGGATTTTAAGTCAAATCGTACAAAAATTTAAAATTCCAACTGGAGAAGTACAACAACATTAGGATTTTGGGATTTATATTTAACTTGTTACACATTTGGTCACTTCTCTAGTAAAAAACTAATGAGTCCATTAATTGGTTGGTGGCCCAATTTGATGGAAGGCTCAATTGGATCTCAATTAGTAATGGAAGCCCAACTTAACAAAAATTTTATTTATGGTCTTGGGAAAAGCCCAACTTAACAAAAGTCTAATTTTATGGATTTAGGAGTCGGGCCGAGAAAATTTATATGTACCCCCGTACACATTAACCACATGACTTGATATGAGTGAGAAATATATAATTCTATTATACTTTTTTTTTAAAATTTTTTTTATATATAAATAGTTTGTAAATCTCTCAAACCCGATTCACGAATTCGAGTTTAAAAAATTAGGGATGAATAAAAAATCAAGTTAGTTTGAGAACCCATTTAAAGTGATGGAATATTTGAAGAACATATAATGATGGTTTAGGGTTTAATAATAAGAAAAACAAGGTGGCTTCAATTATATTCTACACTAGATTCATTGTATTAAATGATTTTATACAACCCTTATATCTAATTTCTTCAAAAGTTTTATATTTTCCATTAAAATTATTAGAATATATATTTAACTTATAAAATTTATCTTCTATAAGAAGCCAACTCATCACAATATATCTTTCCAAAAAAAAAAATAAATAAAAAAATTCATCACAATATATATATGTATATTTTAATTCATCATAATATATTAGGTTGATTTCATCATATAATCGCATATATGAACCCATAATTAATAATTGTTAATTAGATTAATATTAAAGTAAATGATGTGTACATATTCTTCCACATTAGTGATTAGATTTAAATTCCCAAAATATGTAATTATTAGCACATGTGGAGAGTTTGATTTCTTCTTCTATTGTAAGAATAGATATTCAAGCTTCACGTGTACTGATTTATCTTGGTTAGTTCAAGTGATTCGTTACAAACTTGATTTTTACTAAAAATAAAAAAAAATAAAAAAGTGAAAAAAAAAACACTTTTATCGTTTTTGTATATAATATACTTTATTAATCCACAAATAATAACAAATTTTTATTATTTTTTTTAAAAAAAAGCATGGTAATCAAAGAATGGATTTGAAAATTGTCAAATTCATTCTCTAAGACTTTAATACATGAAATTCAATTTCAACTTCAAAATCTTTGGTATCTTTTGGAAAGCAAAAGATTGAAAGAAAACAATTTTTTTTTTAATAAGTAATATTTGTATCAAATGCATATATAAACAACTTTATACTTAAAAAAAAAACTTGGTGGAGCCAAGAAATCATATTTATCTACATCATATGATTCCATATGTGTTAATTTTTATTTTTATTTTCTCAATCCAAAGTTCCAAACATATATGATACTTTTCGATGTGACATATTGCAAGTCAATGGGCCAACCAATTTTCTATGCAACATGTTGAATTTTGTTCTACCAAAAACAACAAAAATAAAATGCCCATGTCTTTTATATTGAGCATTCTAGTGAGATACTCAAAAGGGCAGTAACAAACTTAGAAATCTAATGGACATATTAGGAGAAAATCTTCGATACACCCCGATTAAATATATCATTTAAAAAAGCGTTTATGTTTTTTCTCATAAATTTTTAATAGTTTTTAAAATAAAAACCGTTACATATCATATTTTTAGTAGTTTGGTATCCTAATTACGGTGTATTGAATTTTTTCTTCTAAATTACAAAAAAAAAAAAAAATTCTTAGTGAGTCACCCACGTCCAGTACCATATATCACATCTTTAATGGCCGGATATACGATTGTAGTAGTGTATGCGTTTAAATTCTCGTAAATTACACATTTACCCCTACCAATTCCCAACACTTTAATGAATGAAAGACACATTCAAGTAGGGGCAATTCCGTCAAAAAAGAAAAAGAGAGTCCTCTCATAAGTGCTTCCACTCTCGATTTATCGCCTATAGCTTACAGCACATTCCATGTTAAAACACAGTCATTACTAATTATGCTAAATCATAACCCATAACACAATAAAAATCCCACCACAACAACAACAACTCTCTCTCTGTATCTTTTCTTGCAATCTACGTTTCTGATACAAATTTAAAAACCCCATCAAGAACCCAGTACCCATTTCACAAATCTCCATCGTCGTCTCTGCAAAAAAAGAAAAAAAGAAGAAAAAAAATGAACTCTGTCTGCATATCCAACTGCGTAAACGATACGCGTGACCCACGTGCCCGACCTGTCCGTGCAACCTACGTGAACCTCTACAAGTGGCCGGAGTCCGACGCCGAGTTCGTCAGGTCGGTGACCAGCAGAGGCGGCGCCGCCGCCTCTAATGTTCGCCGAGGACTGAACAATGCGCACCATCCAAGGGTCGTGGACAGTATCTCATGCAGACAGATGTATCTCAGAAGCTACACGTTTTCGAGAGAAGAAGATCATCAGAATTCCGACGACGAGAAGACGACCGCCGCCATGTGTTTCGGAGGCGGAAGAGGCAGAGAGAAGAAGAAGAAGGAAAAGGAGACGGCAACGGTGGCGGCAGAGTCAAAGAACAACAGGAAGAAGCAGAGATCGTCATCAAAAGATCAGAAAAAGTCGTGTCGTCGTAATAATAATAAAAGGAAGTGTTTGGTTCTCAGGAAAATGTCATCTTGCTCTGCTTTGCTTAGGATTTTTTACAGGTTGTTGTCTTGCTCTGCTAGTGTCGATGTCGTTGATCATCAAAATTGATTTATTTCAGTCATTTACATCTTCTTCTTCTTCTTCTTCTTCTTCTTCTTCATCATCATCTTCTTCTTCTTCTACTTCTTCTTCATCATCATCTTCTTCTTCTTCTTCTTCTTCTTCTGCTTGTTTTATTTATATTTAAGAGATGCTTTTTTTTTTTTTTTTGGGGTTTATGTTTTGTGTTGAAATTGCAAGAAATTAAGAGCAAAAATGGGTTTTTGTATATTTAGAATAAATTGTTTTGCTCATTTGTCTGATTTTGCTCTTTTTTTCGAGTGATTCTATCTGGGTAATAATATGTTATTGCAGTTAATTTTCTCCCTCTCTCTCAAATCTCAAATCTCAAATCTCAATTCTCAAGACTCTCAAGTCTCAACTAGTATTTGTTAAGTTTTTGACTGTAAAAGTGATCAGTTTTACCGATTCAAAAAAAAGAAAAAAGAAATTGATTAGTTTCCGTTAAAAAGTGATATGGGGTAGTTCAACTGCTTGATTTTACTACCAATTCTTTTTTGACCGGGTACAAGTACAAGTTAGTTATACTATTACCATATAAATGACGGATCAATATCCTCTGTTATTCTGATCTTTTTCCTGGTCTAAAATATATGAGAATAAGACTTTGTATTTTAAATAAATTAATTAAAGCCATTGATTATGCATATCAATATATCTATTTAGAACATAACAAAAATCAGCTCAACAGAGTTTTCAAATTCATAAAGGACTATATTTATTTCTAACTTCAAAACCAAAAACATTAAAACTGTCTCAAATCTGTTATTCAAATAACGTGGCATCATTATAATCTATCATTCAATTTGTCAGGTTGGAGAGTATTTGTGAATTGAAAGGGTAAAATAAAAAGGTTTTGTTGGTTCTCTCGGCCCTAGTCAAAGTGAAAAGCTAAATAATAAGGTGAAAGACAAAATATGATAATTTTGCATAGGATACTCTTTTGAAGGGTTATATTATTTAGATAGATTTTATTCCCTTTTTGACCATATACATGTGATAAAAATGTTGGATTAGGTCAAAGAAATGGATTCAATTCACCCGGTGTCCCAATTTATATCTAACCAACTAAATTGAACCATATGTGCATAATCATTTACGTTTCTTTTTTTAAAGCATATACATACCCTAAATTGGTTGGTTAAACACAAATTAAGATATCATTTTTTGACGGACTCAAATTGCCTGTCTAAAATTGATGTCTCAATTTATATCTAACCAACCAAATAACATACGTCAACATTTAATCATTTTTTTCAACTTCTTACGTAAATGTCTGATTTGATTGAAAAGCCTAATGTTATAGCTAATTAGCACATTGTTCCAACATCTATAACATAATAAGACAAGCTTAATATATTCTGCGGACAAATTGTGTTTTTGTTCTGTACACTGCCATTTCTACTTTTACTTCTTCAACAAAATCTCTGAGCTCTATAAATATCTTAATTTTATTTAACTTTTCTGAAACTTGAAGATTATTATAGAACCCAACTAATTTGAAAAATAAATGATTTCGTTTATTAATCGGGAATTAACATAAAAAAATATCAAGTTTTATTAAAAAGAGAATCGGGAAACTAGGAACTTAATTAAAATTACCAAGTTTTATTAAAAAGAGAATCCTTAAAATAAAAATAAAATTAAATAAAGGAACTTAATTCCTTAAATGATAGAATTAAACTCCCTTTCCGGACTTATGGGTGGAGTAGAAATAACTTGATTTAAAACAAATCTTAGTAAAGTAATCTTTCATTTATTAGAATTCTCGATTAGTAAACATGCCGTAAAAGAAGACTTTCCAGCTTTGTTGTTTTTGATAAAAGTAATGAAACGTTTCGACAAGTAGCCATTCACATCTAAATTCAAATTATGTCCATCTTCTCCAAAGCATTCGATAAATTTCACAACTATTGAAACCTGTCGACGTTTACTTGATCAAAAACCTTGATAGAGAAATGGTCATGAAGAGAAATGGAATTAAAGGCAAGAAAATGGAAAAGATAAAAGCTATAAAATACATAATCATGACAACCACCGAACTGCACTTGGTTATCTGTCCTGTAACTTGCATTCTACGCGACTTAGCTAAAAACTAATCATCCATTCCATTTTCTACAACTTTGCTTCTCGTGGGGCTCATCAAATTAACATCGACCAACACTAACACTACTACTTACTAGTTACTAGTATGGGCCATATTCATTTCATGAAATTCATAAATCCTGTAAAGTTTAATGGCAGAAATGCAATCATCTCACACAATACTTTAACATTCGTAATAATCACTCTCATGAGTCGTGACCATCCAAAAAACTCGATTGTTTCCAAGAAAACATCATTATTAGGAGTGCATCAAGCTTTAAAAGACATACAAGATATATTTAGAGTGCAGAATTTAACTCTATAACGTCACAAAGTTAGGATTCCACACGTAACAAATATACTAGATATATTTGGCGGTAGATACAGACATACAGTAGTGTTTCTGCTGGCTTTAAATAAAAATAAAATGATAAACAAATCCTAATCTTTCAATTATTTAGCTCATAAGTATACGGAAATCCTAAAAAAACTCAGGACCACACATCTCCCCATTGTGATTTGGCAAAAAAAAAAAAAATTCGATCAAAACTGGGCGGACAAGGGATCTCTTGCTCTATTTAGTAAGAGGTCATTGGTTTCATATGTACTAATATGAACAAACAACTCCTAGCTCATATGCTATTTCCGGGAAAACATAATTGCTCAACAATCTGAGAGAGTTGGATCAAAGTCACAGTATAACACACACGCAATAAAAATACATAATGATGCTTTCCAATAACAAGCAAAATCTTACACAGAATGGTCATGCAGCCATATCTCAATCTGTTAGTCATTTTTGGTGTCAACCATAGCAAACAACATGGTGGTGTCAAAATATACAAGAAAGTAGACAAAAACTAGCATAGATTTGCTTTGAACAATATTAAAGAATCAATTGAGGGAAACGTCCTCTAAATGCATAGAAGAAACACAGAACAAAGGCGGTCGGATAGAAGTAATTAAGATATTGCATCGACTCAAATTACATTTAATCCCTATGATAAACCAGCTTCAGCAGTACTGACAATTGATTGGCCATCTCGACATCCTAAAACCTAGATCATATTAATATATGATGCATTACATTCCTTGGTGGTCAGCAAACCCTTAACCCTTTGTGTAACATTCAGGTAATTATTTAATAACATTCTACCTACTGGGCAGATACTATTTTAGCAATCGGTAGCAAGACAAGCTAATGAATAGTGACATTCACGGTCTCTTACAAACTAATGAAGCTTTCAGATCAGGGCAACCTTTACCAATCTAAACGAGACGAAAGGCCAAACTCAACATGCACCTAGCTATATTCCAACATCAACCTACGGAAAAAAAAACTATTAGTCCTCCTATTTCCTTTCCTTAATGTTTACGGAAACCAAGAGACCAACCTTACCACAACTATTGTCATTCTAAAGGCAGAAAAGCATCACTAACTGGATATGCAATTGGCAAAACATAAACAAAATAAATCTTCAAGTGGATGAGCAGAAAATTTGAAACTTAATTCTAATTTTAAAGTAGGACGAACAATTGAAACACTAAACCTTACACATATATATATATATATATATATATATATATTTTCCTTATAATCAGAAATCTCATGACCTTTTGTTCATCAGTTTCTCAACTTAAGACTAATGTCGGACCCTATAGCCATGGTAGTCAAGAAACTCATGAAATCAAATATCTTACCACTCAATCTACCACTTGGGATTATTAAACATTAGATACTTAAGACTCATACCAAAGATGCCTAATCTAAACACAATGACGTCCTAGAAGGGAAAAACCAAGCCTATCAGAGACAATTAAAATATGGGGCAACATAATGGAAGCAGAAAACAAATGATTGTTTCCTGAACTCCTCTGATACACACCATATAAATTCCATAAAACATTATAGCAAAACTGAAAAGAGTAAGTGATATTCGATGGAACTAAGGCGGTCCAGGAGTTGTGGGGTTGCACAAAAGAGCGTGATCTGCATCAATTTTAACAATCAAGGTTTCCCATTTTTAATTAAGATATCCCTTAAAAGTGATGCTTATAAGGTATCGCACTCTAATGTATGCAACATAAAAACAAACGAGACTAACTGCCAAACTCAGCATGCACCCAGCTATATTCCCACATCAACCTATGAAAAAAACTATTAGTCCTCCTATTTCCTGTCCTTAATGTTTACGGACACCAAGAGACCAACCTTACCACAACTATTTTCATTCTAAAGGCAGAAAAGCATGGCTTGCTGGATATGCAATTGGCAAAACATAAACAAAATAAATCTTCAAGTGGACGAGCAGAAAATTTGAAACCTAATTCTAATTTTAAAGTAGGAAGAACAATTGATACACTAAACCTTACATACTTTTTTTTTCCTTAAAATCAGAAATCTCATGACCTTTTGTTCAGCATTTTCTCAACTAAAGACTAATGTCGGACCATATAGCCATGGTAGTCAAGAAACTCATGAAATCAAATATCTCACCACTCAATCTACCCCTTGGGATTATTAAACATTAGATACTTATGAATCTTAGCAAAGATGCCTAATCTAAACACAATGACATCTTAGAAGGGAAAACCCAAGCCTATTAGAGATAATTAAAAGATGGGGCAACATAATGGAAGCAGAAAACAAATGATTGTTTCCTCAACTCCTCTGAAACACACCATATAAATTCCATAAAACATTATAGCAAAACTGAATAGAGTATGTGATATTCGATGGAACTAAGGCGGTAGAGGAGTTGTGGGGTTGCACAAAAGAGCATGATCTGTATCAATTTTAACAATCAAAGTTTCCCATTTTTAATTAAAATATCCCTTAAAAGTGATGTATATAAGGTATCGCACTCTAATGCATGCAACATAAAAACAAAGATTAAATCTGCAAAAATGTTTGAAACCACATAACATGTATGCTGCATTATTTTCCAATAACTTCCAGAGCAATTCTCTATGTCAACACGATGATAAACGATCAATAGAAAGACAACCAGACTTCTTCAGTAGTCATCGAATGTATCGAATCTCATTGAATTTCAAGATACATCCATATGGCAAAGGAAACATAAACAATAATACCACGAGAGACAAAAAAAAAGGGTATATTTGAACTAACTCTACATTACAGAGTTCCTTATCATCATCATGACATGAGAAAATATTTAAAAAGGTACAGACACCTAATATGAAAATCAAAGTTGTTATAGCATAAAATTTAAACTTCCGAAAAATAAAGAAAAAAAATTTGCAGGGGACACAACAGCAGACCTGATGCAGCAGTTCTTCTAACTTAAAATATAAATCAGCTATCTTCCTTGCAAAGTAGTATTGTCACAATTTAAACCCAATTCAAAGCTCGAACTCTTCGTCCCTTAGAGCCAACTCTGCAGCCTCTTCTTCGTCATCATCAAGAGCAAAGTACTCATTCCTCTCGACGGGTCTAAACATATAGAAAATTACCAGATAAAACGCCAAACTTGCTGTCTCTTCAGCTGCATTGCTCACCCACTGATACTTATATGCAGCAATTGTCTTAAGTGCAAACACCACGATTCTTGTAAAATACAAGTACCCGATAACCACAATGTAAAACTGTCTAAACAATGTCAACTTGGCCAGATTCCTCGCCGCCTTACCATCAGTCTTGGATGTCTCTCTCAAAGATCGAATCGACCACACAATCGGGAAAATAATGGCACAGCAGCAGAGTATATCAAACAACAAGAGCATCTGGTTCCATGTAACCCAGTCCTTGATAAATGGCCCGGTCTCACCAATCACGACAAAAGCCACATTGGCCAAAACTTGCAATGGGATCACAATCATCAATACTTTCTTCTCCTTCTCTTGCAAAAACGGCTTCAAAAACGACCAACCGGTACCGATCAACACAATCACAGTGAAAAGCAAAACGACCCTTACAAAATGGAATATGTAAAACAACACATCCCAACCGTGAGGTGTGCCCGTGACTTTCACGACATGTTTGTCCTCCGCCGCAAAAATCAGATTCAACGCCTTCATCAACAACAACCCCGCCATCAACAAGTGAATTCGATGAACCGACCTTTTGTTGGTAAAGCAGACGTAGATCCATATTCCTAAGAAGGCAATGTACGTAATTGAGAAAAGGAAGAACAATGTAGGGAGCTGAGTGAGACCAGCGGAGAGAAAATCCTTCGAACCGTCGCGATCCAGATTGTAGACTTCGGTTCGAACGTTCATCGAAACCTGAGATTCCGGCGCGCAATTGGCGAAGAAAAGCGAGTACTCGTTAGGAGCCGTGACGGGATACGACTGATTGAAGAGAGACTGAGGCGGCGGCGACAGGTCGCGGAAGTTGAACAGACGGAGGATGTAGTGCGAGTCGAGGACGCAAAAGTTAGGGTTTTGCTGGATCTCGACGAGGACTTGGAGGAGCGATTCTTCCGAGAGAAGGAAGAAGCCAAGACGGGAGGGGTTAGGGTGGGGAGCGGAGGACGAGGAGGAGACGAAGACGGAGCTGACGGAGATGGTGACGTGGCCGGTGTGAGTGAATCCGAATTTCTCGAAGAGAATCATCGGGCGAGAGTCGGCGGAAATCTTTAGGGTTTTGATCTCGGCGGTGGTGAGGGAGAGGAGAGAGATGAGGAGGAGGAGGAGAAACGACGAGAGCAAGGGCATTTTCGCCATTTTGAAAAATTCCCTCGGTGATTGTGGAGGAAGCGTGGGTCGATCGATAAAGTTTTTGTTGTGTGAGTGAGAGGGTTGAGAGTTAATTATAAGAGTTGTTTAATTTTGGACGAAAATGCCCTTGGGGATCTCAGATCTGGTTGGTTTGTCAAGTCAGATTCAGATGGAGAGGCATGATCGGATTCTGGTGGATTTAGAATGGGCGACGATTATACGACGTCGTTTGCAAAGGAGATTTCCTTTATCTTTTATCTTTTTTTCTTTTTTAATAAAAATGCCCAATCACATACCATGCACCATAACACGAGATTTATGGAAGAGGATACAACTCAAACCCACGAAACCTTAATGGCATATGTGTAGTCAACATATGTATTACTATACCAATTGCATCCCGTCGATTGAAAAGTAATTGACTTATCGTTTAGGGTGTAGCTTTTATTGGATCAAAGAGTCGTGCTACTATTGATTTGGATTCTTAGTTGTGCTAATCTTTTATCTCGTCATCAAATATTTAAGTATAATCTTCGTAAATGTCAATATATCTGTTGTGACTGAGACAAAGATAAGTTCACCTGAGAATCACAATCATGCTACTATACAAGTTTAACATCTAAACTCTTTATTAATTACAAATTAGACTCAAATTTAGGGGTGGCAAAAAAGCCCATAAACCGTAAACCAGCCAAACTAAAAACAAAAAGCATAGTATGGTTTGGTTCGGTTTCTCACTTAAAAAAAAAAAAAAGTATAGTTTTATTGTAGTAAAATAGTATGGTTCGGTCGGTGTATGGTCAAAGCATATTAAACTCGGACTATACCTTAAAGCAAATACCTTTAGTAATTACTATTACTTATTACTATATTATATGTCACATCCAAAACTTTTTAATAGAATTTACAAATAAAAGATAAAGTCAAAAACCTTAATTTATTATTTTGTAGTTATTTTATTCACCCACCAACTAGAGTACCAGACACGTTTACTCAAGGTGAAAATTTAAAACATCCATTAACAACTAAAATCTAAGGGAAGTTAAGAGATTTTAATTTATTTTCTTTCTTTTACGAAATTATCAGTAGCTTTACATGGAGTAATAATAAAAAATATTAATAATGTTCACATGCTGTCTAGACCCTATAAATCTACGGTAGTCTTTAAGCCTCCATTGTTTGGCTTCCAATCTATTACTTTATTTTTATTTTTTGAAGATGGAGTATTACTTTATTTGGTCAAACGGGATGGTTTTGTTTGAATTTTAAATATATATATATTTGAATATATTTTATTATTTTGTATGGCTTAGTTTACATTTTATACATGAATTGCTTACTTTATTATGTCATATATAATTATATATTTTTTAAATGGTCATGTATTTGGATTTCAAGTAACGAACCGTCAAATCGAACCGAACTGAACCAAATAAATATAATTTGATTTGGTCTGGTCTGAAAAAAAGAATGATCCAAACTGGTCCAATTTTTCAAAAGATCGAAATTTTTTGTTCGGTTCGATTCAGTTCTAGTTGAAATCGGACCAAACCGAATCGTGCCCAGCCCTACTCAAATTAGTGTCTATCCACTAGTCAATATTACTCAATAATCTTTTATTATTACTATATAATTATATTGATTATTCTATAAATGTTTTAACTAAATCTAAATGTGAGTCCTAATAGGCTTCAATTCAAAAGTGGCCCACAATTTCACAGTTTGAAACGAATCCAAATAACAGTTTCACTTTCACTTTCATCGTTTTTTTTTTGGAACAAAACCAAACACGTCAACGTGAACCAACTGATTCGTTTGGTCCTCTCTAGTTTTTACATACATAAAAGATAATGTGAACAAAACAACTTGGTGGAGATATCAATTTTGTTCATGCAAGTATTTAAATTTTATTTTTAACCACATTTATAAGTTTGGTTGTTACTAATCAAAGTGAGAGAATCTTTTTTCACATCATAGCCAAAAATACTGAAATACCCCTCAAACATAATTTACATCGTCTCTCTCTCTTCTCTTTGAATCTCTCATCTCGCTAGAAAACTAAACATTAAGTTGTTATACACAAACAAAATCAATAAAAAATTATTTCGTCTCATAGCATTGTTTAAAGTTTTAAGGGCAATAAATTTTCAAAATAAATATTCAAATGTTAACAATGGTCTATGTAAAACTCTTACTCAAATTCATTTATTTACTTCGAAGCATCATAAATTTCGTGGGTTATAGTTGTGTTTTTCATTATTTAAGTATTCAAGAAAATCAAAACTAAAAAAATCAAAACTTGTCATTTTTTAAAAAATTTAACGTTCTTTTGACTTTCGTGAATCATATATGTTAAATTACATGAAATTGTTTTTACTCTAATGGGTGAAATCATTTCTACCATACTATGTGAAATTGTATTTTATATCATGTAAAATAATAATGTTACACAACCCAAAATAACTAGTCCAAATTTTAACACAGATGATGTGATAAGTGAGTTGTCATTACCATACACAATATGAGATGATGTATTTAATGAAAAAACACTTGTTACATCATTTTGGTTGAAATTTGGGTTAAATTTTTAGGTTATTTAGTATTAGTGTACGTAAAATCGTTTTTATCGACGTCAATCTTTTGGAAAATCCAAAAGGCAGTTTAGTGGGGAGCATTTTGGACATTTCATCTCTCGTTTGGTTAAAAAGCAGTCATATTTATAATAACAATTTAACTACTTTCCAAAGGACTATTTGTGAAATTTTCCCACCAACTTATATTTGTTGTAACGCCACATGAGCAACACGTGCACGTCACTTGTTTCTTTCTCCGACCACAACTTCGCAGAGCAACTCAAGAAACATCACCGCCCACCAGTCGCCCAGTCACACAACCAATTAGAGGCACTCCACGTCTTTTTCTATGTCCTGAAAATGCCCTTGTCATTATTTCAATTACCCCCACTTTGTCTTTTAGAAAAGTTTGGTCATATTTATTTGTAAATTGACTACTAACATGTCTTTGTGTGCAAGTGTAAGTGCATGTGTGGCGGTGTGAAGGAAGAACACCGAGTAATTGTTAAACGGATAAGGATCCCTCTGCTGTGCTGATATTTTTCCTGATCTAAAACACTTGAGATATTTAAAAATAATGAAAAAGAAATAAATAAATAAAATATATAACAACCATTGATTACACATGTCAATAGATCTATATAGGATATGACAAAGATCAATTCAGCAGAGGATCAAAATCCTTGTTAAACAGAGTTTAATAAACACGGAACATTGAGTATCATAAGAGTATAGGTACTTGTATTGTGAATTGAGGGAACTTTCCAATTCTTTCTGGAATCTGTGATTGTTTTCCAACCTTTGGTGATATACAACCCGAAGGCGATCCCACTTTTGTTATGCATTTCGGATTTCCAACGGTGAATTGTATGAATTCGAAATTTACTTTGTTTATTTATTGATTTATGATTAATCGAAGATAATATAGAGGAAAAGTCCTTGCATTTTGGTAACTTTTTCAGATCAATGAGACATTATTGTTAATCGATTGTAGAAGAAAGGTAAACGCAATTTCCTTCTTCTTTATTAATATTAAATAACAAATTATGATCATTTTTTAAGTTTTATGATGGTCGAGTTAAGAATTTGTCGAAATCTAATAAGATAACAGCTATAATCACGATAGTCTTGAAACCTTATCATGATTGTGATTTGTGAAGAGGGTGTAAAACCATATAAACTATGAATGAATGAATCATTTTGTTTTTCGTTTTGAATTACAAACCGTATGTATTTAATAATTAACAAATTTTTATTTTTTTTAAGTATTAGCAACTCAAAATACCAACCATTCATTGAAGGTAGAAGGATAAAACAATGGATATTCTTGTTGATCCGATTACAAGTTGAATCAATCTTAAATAATGACTTTTTGGAATATACCACCTACATTTTTCAATATTAAAATGACAAAAATATGATAATTTGTGTTCATGCTGTGGTCTTTCAATTTTCAAATCTCAAATTGTAATTAAAATTGTTAATATTTTTCGTATAATTTGTGAATAAAACTTCTCATAAATATGAAACTACTTTTTTTTTTTTTTTTCTTTATCTAGATATCATTCCAAGGTTTACGAATTAATATTGAAAAATGACAGTCCATTATTTCAATGCCAAAATCAAGTTCTCCATTTAAACACATTTACATATTTTTTAATAAAGTTTATTCAATCTGATAATATTTTAGGTTTGAGTGACGCAAACTCTAGTGTTATATATATGTATAATTTTTCTATTGTCGATTCGAACCAATTCAAAATATTGAAATCTAATGACCCACATACACTGAACTGATATATCTTATATCAGTTCGAACTAAAAAATAAAAAGACTATAAATATATTTTTTCCTTGGTGCATATTGATATATATATATATATCAGTTTCCTAAATATTATTTATTCGATTCAACTATTTTTCATAAGTCAATATTCACTTATGTTTAATCAACGGCTTACATATAATACACCGATATAAATACATTAGTGCACACAGATAGGAAAACCATCGTGTATATATATATTGAATAGCGGGGCATTTTAGTCCATTTACAAAATTAATACTATTCCTTAGAAGTTTCATTGTTAAAATATTGTCACTTCAAGACATAAAGCACCACGAGGTTGTGTTTTGTGGTGGCCCGGTTCAAACCAAGAGGAGACATCGAATTTACGCTAAAGCCATACGAAATCCCCAAAAAACCCAACCCATAAGTCAACATTTACAAGTCACCTTTCCTGGTATTTCCGTAATTTAACGCCAACTTCAAGACCGATTATACATTTCCATCTCAGGATTACCTATTTATTTTCTTACACACGGAGATTTTCTGTTTCTGGACTTCGGTCTTTTATTATTTGTTATCCAAAAATTCAAAGCCTCCAAGGAGAATCCCAACTGCCCAGAATTTACAAACATGTAATACATGAAATACAAGTATTGAAATTTCAACGGAATTTATTGTCTTCTTCAAGAAAGAGAAAACGATTGATCGTTACAGATAGAGATAATTCTTCTTCTTTTGTTTCCAGTTCTTTCTCTTGAGCTGTGAGATTGGTTCGGTCGCCATTTTGGAATCTGTAAGTACTACACCGCTTTGATATATTTTTATTTTGTGTTGATCTTTTTAATTTTTTTTTAATTTTTTTTTTAATGTTCAAGTTCGGAGAAATTCGATTGTAACATGTTTTTGATGATGTTCGATTCTGATTTCTTAATGTAGTTCGTTTTTTGGTTTTGCATTTTATGGTTCTTGTATCTTGTGCTTTTGATTTTCTTGGAGAATTGGTGTTTATGTTCTGTTTGGTATTCGAGAAAATGTAGGAAAATCGGAATCTTGTGTTGAAAAAAATTAATTTCTTTCTAATTTTTGAAGTTTGGTGCTCTGGACCCGAGTTTGAATTATTGTGTGTGAATGGCGGCTAGAATATTCCAAGGTTTCTTTAATTTACCTAATAATGGTTTTTATTGCAATTCTGTTATAGCTTGTATTCTTATGGAATTTGTTTTGTTGCCTCTATTTATGTTGAATTTTAATTGAACGCAGAACCCAGAGAATAAGAGTCTCTGAAACAAGTTTGAAAGGTGAATTTGAGTAGGGTTTTGTTGATTTTTGCTGGAAACTTTGTAAGGTTATTCGTGGATCGATCAAATGAATGTCGTTGGTAGAGTTGGGAGCCTAATTTCGCAAGGTGTGTACTCGGTTGCCACCCCTTTTCATCCCTTTGGTGGAGCTGTTGATGTGATTGTGGTTCAGCAGCAAGATGGGACTTTTCGAAGCACGCCTTGGTACGTTCGGTTTGGTAAATTTCAGGGCGTTTTAAAAGGTGCGGAGAAGGTTGTACGCATAAGTGTCAATGGAGTCGAAGCTAATTTTCATATGTATCTTGATAATTCCGGGGAAGCATATTTTGTAAAGGAGGTTGATTGTGGGAAAAGTATTGAGCCAAATGGGAGCTTGGAAGTTACTGGTGAGGAGTGTAGTTTGGTTGATGATAAAACCATTCAGGTTCATAGACTCGAACATAGTGTCTCTGATTCCAGGGTGGCTCAAATACGGGATGAAAGTGCGTCCTTCACTGCAGAAAGACTTCAGAGGGCAGAATCTGACGGTGAGAGGAGGTTTTATGAATTTCAAGATGAGCAATCTTCTTTGGAGGGTGAGCGTTATGGGGAATCACAGGGTCCAGATTCTGCAGTTGTTTTGGTGAGTGTGGATGGCCGTGTCTTGAGAGCCCCTGTCTCAGCATCGGAACAGAATACCGAGAATGTGCAATTAAGTACCCCTCAGTTTCATTTGGGCCCTGGAGAAGGGGCTGACTTTTGTGAGGGAAATGCAGAGTTTAGTTCAGGTGATGATGTATGGGATGATGATTATATTAGTAAGCTGAATACGTCTACAGCTGATGTTGCGTATGATAATGTTTGCAGCTTGAATGACGATGATGTTGCTTCTGGGCATCAGCTGGAAGTTTGTGAAGGAGAAGAGGAGCATAGCTGTCATGCTCATGAAGCTCGGAACCTTGCTATCGGTGAAGGAGATCTTGGTTCTACTATTATCAGCAAGGAAGGAGAAGGGGAAAGTGTCGATCAAGGTCATGAAAGTCAGAATGTTGCTATCAAGGAAGGAGAAGCGGAAAACATCGGGCAACCACTTGAAATTCGGAAGATTGTTTTCAAGGAAGTAGATCTTGAGATACATACTTATGCTGGTAAAATTAAGGAGCAAGATGTTTTTAAGAGCTGTTTGGAGCTACCAGAACTGGACACAAGTCTTGTAAATGCTGGTTCCGAAGAGATGGGTTCATCATTGGAGGTTCATGATTCACAAGATAAATCTCTTGAAAATCCTCCGATAATTAATGACGTTGAAGATGGGGGTGCTGCTACATACAGAAATGATGATGAGTCAGCTCCCTCATGCGGTGCTGATTCTCCCAGCAACAATAGGTCTCTGGATCGACTGGTTGAAGAGGAACAGATTGAGAACGTTGTGTTGGATACTGAAAAGATTGATTCTGACTGCAAAACTGTTGATTCTGTTATTATTGACTCAGAGCGAAAGAATGAAGAATTCGGTTCATCACCAACAGTTGAAGGGATGGATCATGGTTTGGAAAGACCTATGTCTGAAGATGAATGCGGTAAAAGCGATAGTGTGGGACCCCACGTAGAAACTCCCACTGAAGGGACACCAACTCATCTAGGCATAGGTAATGACCTCCGGCCAGCCTTAATTGTAACCATGTTTTCATGTTGTTGCTAGATTCTTATTGATCACTTTCTCTTTTTATTCATCTTATATTTGCAGGGTTTGAGATCTCACTTTGTAGGAACAAACTCCGGGCGGGTATGGGCTCGGATGCTGCCGCTGAAGCCTTTGAAGCACATCGCATATCTGAAGATGAATTCAGAAGCACTGCAGCATCAATAATAAAGAATGAAAACTTAATCATCCGATTTCAAGAGAGGTACTTGTCGTGGGAAAAAGCTGCCCCCACTGTTCTTGGAATGGCTGCATTTGGAGTAGAATTGCCTGTTGAGCGAAAAGATACAATTCCCGTGGAACAGGAGGATACACAAATGGGTAAGGAAAATGAATCTGGAAATACTACTCCCTCTTCCTCTGGACGTAGATGGAGGCTCTGGCGTATTCCATTTAGAAGTGTCAAAACACTTGAACATACCGAAAGTAATGCATCGAGTGAAGACATATTTGTTGATACTGAGCCTGGTTTACCGAACTCACAAGTAGAACCAAGTCCAACATCTGATGGTAGCTTTGCCTATGAGCCTCCTCGCAAGCAAATTATTAGGACCAATGTTCCCACCAATGAGCAAATATCATCTTTGAATTTGAAAGATGGTCAAAATATGATAACTTTCAGTTTCTCTACCAGGGTTCTAGGAATGCAACAGGTTTGTAAGTTGTCTGTTATTAAACTCTTTCACGATGAGATGATGGACATAAGGAAATTTCTTATTGACAAGTCGTGTTCATCATAAACAGGTTGATGCACATATTTATTTATGGAAGTGGAATGCACGAATTGTAATCTCAGATGTTGATGGAACAATTACAAAGTAAGCCTCCTGATTTTTATTTATTTATTTTTATACAAATCAGCTTCTAAATTCTAAATTTTGACACTTCACAACTTGCTTGAAGCCTTGTTATTGTTTCCACTTACGAAGAATGTGGTTATTTTTTTTTGTGTGTCTGTATACCATTAAAAGTTTTCAATAGACTTTATATATATATATATATATAAATATGTTATTAAAGTTTTCGAGTAAATTTACAAGTTCTATCATAATACATCATTTAAGCTGAAGAACTAATACTTGATGATTTTTAGATGACAAATTTGGCAATTGTGCAAACTATCAAAGGAAATACAAATTCTCAGTGACATTGTTAGCCAAAATCAAATAATAGTAAAATTTTTAACAGAGGTTACTGTGAATTATGCATAACATCCATGCATCCATTTCAGGTCTGATGTTTTAGGCCAGTTCATGCCTTTGGTTGGCAAGGATTGGACACAATCCGGTGTAGCAACGCTTTTCTCAGCAATTAAGGTATTTTCTCTTCTATGATCTCTGATCTTTATTTAATGAAGTACAGATTACTGAATTTAATCTGGCATGCATCCGCGGTTTTGCATTTGGAGAGTGACATCAGCCATTGAATTTTATCCACACTACAGGAAAATGGTTATCAACTGCTGTTTCTCAGTGCACGTGCTATCGTTCAAGCATACTTAACCAGAAGTTTTTTGCTCAACCTGAAGCAGGTAATAAAAAGCTTGTTCTTGATATATTCACATTCTACCATCAACTTGTGCGTTTCTTAGCATGATGGTTTAGACTGAAACAAACAACTTTTTTTGGTATGTTGTGATTAACTATTCTCCAATAATTTAATTCTAATTAAGGGTTGGTATTAATCTACGCCTGAAAAAATATGTAAAGTTTGTTTATCTGGCTGCACTAGCTTAATTTTTATTTATGAGCCTCTATGGTCTCTCCTTGTGATGATCTCCCTACTATCTCAGTTGGTTTCTGCCTTATACTGGTCTTGCATTGTCGGTTGCAGACTTGCAGTATGCTAAATTAATCTCATTTATTCGTGCAGGATGGAAAAGCTTTACCCAATGGACCGATTGTTATTTCTCCAGATGGATTGTTTCCCTCATTGTACCGTGAAGGTGAGGTCTTTTTTCTTTTTGTTGCATTGAACTATTTAGCGGTAATGCCTATGGTTTTGTTTCTAGCTGTATTATGGGAATATTCAGATTGCTTTGAAGCATTTCTTCATAATTTGGAGCATATGAATATATATTTGTTCATAAGCATATGATCCATCTCTCCTTTTCAACTCTTGCCGTCCTCTCCAGTACATAAAAAAGGGAAGAAAAGACGCATCAAAGATGGCAATAGCAATGCTAATATGTTTGTTTTCCTAAAATATTGAATGAGTTTGACCATCATAATGTGAAGTCCAAACAAATTTTGTGAAAGTCAAGCATGATATGGTAACACAAATTGCCAATGAAATAAAGATCGCGGCCCATTTGGTAACATTTCATGAAAACTTTTTTAGGATGTTTTCTAGAACGGGAAACTTTTTTCTTAATGTAATAACTGGACGCATTTTACATGTCTAATGGCGTTAAACGATTGATATTGATCTATAATGCAACTTTATGTTCTCTTGGTTTGTCATTTCCATGTAGAGGCAATTCATTGCTTCCTTGTCCTTTTATCGTTGTATCGTTGAGTTATATAACATAAAGAATATGGTTTTTTATGTAATTTTCACCTCGTTTTCTCTATGCGAAACTCACTGTAGTTTGTATCCTTTGATTGCATAATATGTAGATTTTTTTCGATGTTATTGTCCTCTCTCTCTATAAGTAATTTTGGATCACCATCCCTGATTGATTATTTGTTTTTCCCGGTATGCAGTTATAAGAAGAGCGCCTCACGAATTCAAGATTGCTTGTTTAGAGGTGAATATTAATAGTCCATACCTTATTGGATTGAAATGATTAACAGCAGTCATCAGAATAATTCTTTCCAACTTCTCAGTATATAATTTTTTAAAATCTATTAATTTTTCAGGATATTAAGAAACTATTCCCGTCTGACTACAACCCGTTCTATGCTGGCTTCGGAAATAGAGATACCGATGAGCTCAGTTACAGGAAAATTGGGATCCCGAAGGGCAAAATTTTTATTATCAACCCTAAGGTACATATTTTGCTGATACTTACATGGCATTTTATTCAACAAATAATCTCTGATTATTTCGTTTTATGAACTTTATTTTTCTAACCAATTCACTTAAAAACCAACAGGGAGAGGTTGCCATTAGTCATCGCATCGATGTGAAGTCGTACACATCTTTACACACCCTTGTCGATGACATGTTTCCTCCGACCTCGATGGTAGATGAGCAGGTATATAGGCTTATTGACTACATACTTCCATCTTTTGAACATAAGAGTAGACATATTTTTCTATGCCTGTGCCTTTGGTTTCATGATAAAAGTCTCGACGTTGTTGTTGACACCTGATTTTCCATTACGCTCTGCAGGAAGATTACAACCAATGGAATTATTGGAAAGTACCAATACCAGATGTTGAAATTTAGTCATTTCGGTTCGTTTTTCCTATTTTAGCAACACGAAAGATCAGAACGTCCATCAAGAGACCCAAAATTCTCCGGCGAAATGTAGATATTCCTGGCATTCTTCCTGTTTGACCTTCAACACCATCAAGATGCTACAACGAGGCGCGATTATATTTGTTGTTGATGGTTTTATGATAAGCACACGATTCATAACTGTATTGGATGGAAGTTCAGGATATAGTAGATAAAAAATCTAAAGCGCTCTCAATAAAAAGCTCTTTGATACTCTACTTATTTTGTTGCCAATACAAATCTGTTGTAACACAACATGAACAAAACTGATTCAAGTGGTTCTGGGAAAGTTATGTCTTTACCATTTTCAAGCGCACTGACCAATTGTAACAGTTTTCCATATAAAATCTTAAAGCTCAATTAATATAATTCAATCTTTTAAAAATATTTTCGTCCTTCAAATACCATCAACGTTTTCATTAAAACAGTTTTCAGATCTTTTTATTTTTTATTATTTATTTATTTATTTATCTCCACCCTTGATCTTAGGGGTATTATCATTTTTTAACAATCAAACCCGGTACACGGTTAAGTTTGACCGACTTTTGAGGAAAGATATGGGAGGTTATTGTTAGTTCATGATAAAGTTTTTTTCTAGATGTAAAAAGACAAACTTGAGGAGGTTGGCTGTAATTTCTTTTGACTTATCGGCACTAGACCTCTGAATTGTATGCGAATTTACAATGTGCTTCATGAATGTTTTTTTAGACGTTAAACCCCCTTAACCCCTGATAGGGTATCTACATAAGGGTGGTGCAAAGTAAATGATAGTTTAGAACTCTTAAAAAAAAAAAAACATTTAGGAGGCGCATTTACATAAGATTTGTATAAAGAAAAGGAAAGTTCAGAACGTCTAAGAAAACATTAAAGACGGACACTGCAACTTGTAAATTACAAATTCACTTATAATTTAGGGGTCAAAGCGCCAATTAGTCGGCGGGTCACTTATTTGACACGATGGAAAAAAATAAATTTAAAAAAGGAAAAAAGATCGCGTGATCAAGACGACGAGGCGCGGAAGTAAAGGCGTGTGATTCGAACAGAAACCGGAAAATTAAAAAAAACTATACGAGAACGCGGTAACGCTAACGCTTGACTTGTTCTCTCTTCTTGCTTCATTTTTATTTTTTTTCCTTTTTTCTGGAAACACAAGATTTTTGAACGCATATGGTGAAAAATTAGCTAAACTGATATTTTGATTTCATAGATTTTTTTTTGGTTTCGAAGAAAAATCAACGAGAAGTTGATAGTAATTTAAAATTACGAAGAAGAAGAAGCAGAAAATGTCTTGGTTGAGGTCGGCGGTGAACAGAGCAGTGGAAGTCGGAGGAAGGAACAATTTGACTCGCATTCGTAGCTACGCCGATTCCGTTGTTCAACACGCCGGCAATGCAGTCGCTGAACGCGCTAAATTCATCCAAGACCGCATTGTAATTTCAATCATTTTTACCATCTATTTCGATTTGATTTGATTTGATATTGTATAAATGTGATCTATAATACGTTGTTGTTTTTGAAAAACGCAGGGGTCGAGGAATTTGAAAAGCTTTAAACAGACGGTGAAGAGATTGGAAGACGTTTCAGTGTCGTGTAGAGGGATAGAGAGAGTTCAATTGCTGAGGAGATGGTTGGTTGCTTTGAAAGAAATCGAGAGATTGTCTGAGACTTCTCTTGACAATAGTGAAAACAATTCCGAATCTCATTTGAATCCTGATGAATCCAAGGATTCTCCTAAGAAACCCACTTTGGTCAGTTGTTTGAATGTGACTGTTATTGCAATTTTATTATTTTTAATATGGGTTGTTGGTGGCTGATTGATCTTTTTATGTATATGAATGTTGGGCAGGTTTATTATGTAGACCCTGATTTTGGTGATGAACCAATGAACTTTCGCGTAGTTTTTCTTCATAGTCAAGCTCTTGAAGGCATTACATTGTCCATGGTATGTTCAACAAGTGTCTATGGCTTTCAAAGCAATTTTTTTTTTAAGAGAATGCTATATTGTTTCCTTTCACTTCTAAAATTTTTGTCTGTCATCAGTTATTTATCAGTTAGCAAGTGTTAACTATACAGTATATTAACTATTCGACAACATCTTTCAAATTAACTTAGAGTTCATTAAGTAGGGTGGAAGATTTGCTAATGGTTCAACATGATTAAAATTCTCAAACCATGCATCAGAGGTCTATTTGAGAATATATGAGCATAGTTAAAGCTTGGTACAAACTTTCTTTTTAATAGCACTGTAACTTTGACATTTCTAGCATCTCGCAGAATGTTGATTTTTGATTGATTGAAGTTACGGCAATACCTAAAATGAATTGCTGTCATCTTGGCAATCCGAGATTAGGAGTAAAGGTTTTATAATGGTTTATTTCAATTTTGTCAATGATATTAAGAGCCGACCATTGGACTTTGTAAATCTTGTAAACTGCAATTCACACAGCTTGACCTTATTAAGACCTTAAATGCTAATAGATCATACTGAAAGACGTCTACTCTGCTTGGATATCTTTTCTGTATTTAGGAAGTTTGTTGACTTGCACATTTTGTGATTTTTCTGATTACAAAATACGTGCCATTAATATCTTTTGGAAATCTATAGTTGCAAAAAGAATGTATATCTTGTATTTCTAATTTCTTCCTTGTTACAGTTGGCTGTCTTTAATTTGGATATATTCTGCCGTGTTAGCCTGACCTCTAATTACTGATATAGATTGAAGTTAAGAGTTGCTTCCGCTTGTGGTATTAAAACTGCTTAACGATTAACTGCATTAATAGGGCTGTTCTTTTTTTTTTTTTTTTTTTTCTTTTCCTCTTTGAGAACCCTAACATTGTCATACCAAATTTACCTTAATTGTATTACCATTATAGTTATATACATACCTGGGCTTTGTATTAGCTGATCCATTGAGTTTAACCGCAGGTTAACTCTTTTGTATGATTCAGATTCTTGAAGCACCAAATGAGGAAGAAGTTTTGCTCTTACTGGAAATATTTGGGTGATTTTTCTCACTCTTCTAGTTTATTTTTTATGTCTGATTAGTTGCTTGAAGTTATATTTTTGGCTGCTTCTGAAGAAAAGTAAAATTTATTTTAAGGATTCAATGCTACCAGCTTCATATTTCTTGAATTTCACATAAACTTCTTATGGTTCGGTTATATACAGGCTCTGTCTTGCAGGAGGAAAAGAAGTTCACAAAGCAGTAATGAGCAGCATACAGGATTTAGCAAAAGCATTCTCAAACTACCAGGATGAAGTGCTGGTAAGGAGTAAGAACATGATACGTGCCTGTAGTACACATTTGAAAATATTAAAAAAATCAACTATTAATATCTTAGGCTTATAATTTTTGGACCCAGATGTGAGCACATGCATTTTCTTTTAGATTCTTTCAGGCATAGATCTTGACAACAAGATCTAATATGCTCCAAAATATGCAACTGTTAGTATTGGAAATTTAATGATTGACTTAGTCTATACTTGAGAATTTGACATATTACATATGCCTCTGTGTTTTGCCTCTTCAGATCAAGCGAGAAGAATTGCTCCAATATGCTCAATCTGCGATTGCAGGGCTGAAGATCAATGCTGATCTTTTAAGGTGGTTGAGAATAATATTTATATTACACGCTTGAACTTCTGTCTCCTTTTAGTATAATTGTGTAGCATGTTAATGTTAGTCTTGATTTTACATGCCTAAGCTATCATCTTCTGACCATGTTCAATAAAATCCGATCAACATTCTTATTTTCCCCACACTGATCAGACTGAAAATGTAATTCTATTCTATCTCTCCAATTGTTTTTCTAAATTTTCTTTTCTCTCTGTTCTCAGAATAGATGCTGAAGCCAGTAGTCTGATGGACAAACTTGATAAAGTGAAGCCAATTTATCAGCCTTCAAATGAAGATGATAAATTCCCCAAAGAAACAACTGCTGCATCTGTTGAGGTGAGGCTGATCTAAATAACTATGCGTTCAATGTATATTTTGTGACAGCTGAAACTGAATGTTTTGGATTTCCTGCAGGATCTAAAAGTTGCTCTTGAGCAAACTATGATATGTTCCAAATTGGAAGAACTTCTGCTAAAGAAAAAGTCTTTGAGCAATGGGGATTCTCCAGAACTTCATACTGAAAAGGTTTGGCTTTCATTTGGTATCAATAATTTCTATTTACCTTTTTTTTTACTCAAACTTTAAGTTACTTTTTTATATGATGATGTTGGTTCTCTGCAAGCGTCGATCGAAATATGAAATGACCATTGATGAGTTCCCGCTTTCTGTTTGGTCAGAACTGAGGTGATTCTAGGAGTGTAGATTCAAATCTGATGTTAGGATTAGGGTTGAAATGGCTCTTGACTCCAAGTAACATTCTTTGTGCTGTTTAGGAGGAATATTCCAGAAATTAAGCTGCAAGTTTTTACTTTCTTTTCTTTTTTTTTGGGTAAAATTGCTCATCTAAACAAAAATACCATTCCATGTTTAGGAAAAAAAAAATAAGAAAATGAATTGTTATGATAGCATTTTATGAATTTCCACTTAGCCCTTCTACTTTCACTCCTTATTTAAAGCTAATATTTTTGCTCACTAAAACGTAATAGTGTTTTTTTTTTAACTACAAAACATAATAGTGTTAGCTATTAATATTGCTGTTAATGATCAGTGATCCATTTATCTTGCAGGTTGACAAATTAAAAGTTTTAACGGAATCTCTTGTTAACTCGACCTCACAAGACGAAAAGCGCATTTTAGACCATAGGTTTGATATACACTGTTTTCAGAATTTCTTGCACACGTGTTTGTATCTGCATGCTAAGTTAATCTGGGTGTTGAATTCTCGTATACATAAGGTAAATCTGTACAGCTAAGTTAATCTGGGTGTTGAATTCTCGTTAATGATTAATTAAATACAATAGGGATTAAAATATTTTTTGCATTTCTGACTTCTTTGATACTCTTTTTGGTTAAATGGAATCTTACATGGGCAATGTGAATATCGATGGATTTTCTTACTATTCACGTCTTATTTTTTGCATTTCTGACTTCTTTGATATTCTTTTTGGTTAAATGGAATCTTACATGGGCAATGTGAATATCGATGGATTTTCTTACTATTCACGTCTTATTTTTTGCATTTCTGACTTCTTTGATATTCTTTTTGGTTAAATGGAATCTTACATGGGCAATGTGAATATCGATGGATTTTCTTACTATTTACGTCTGATTCCTTTGAGTTTTTCTGTTGCTTCTTAACCATTATAGCATTAGCATCTTATTTTAGTATAAGATGTTTCTTACACGTTTCACTCCATATTTCATCAGATCCCAAGAAGAAGATGCAGTTAACTTCCGTTTGGCTAAATCCAATGAAGTTGTTCAACTTGAGAAGGTACACTACCTAAGTGATTCTCCTTCCTAAATGAATGATGATTGAACAACCTTACTGCCAATTAAACTTAGGTCAGGAGGAATTAATTATTTACTTCTGGTTTCCATAGAGAAGCTTTGTTTTTCAATTTTGCACTTTGAAACATTGCCATCTCTATGTGATGGTGGTGCATATATCTCTTGTTATCTTGTTGGTCAATTTCTGCACAGCTCCAGTTACTTGATACTTGCTGGAAGTTTCAGACCACAGCTGAAGCAAGATCTCTCTTCAGTCCAAAAAAAAAAAAAAAAAAAAAAAAAAAATTAAAATTAAAAATGGGAATTCTCACGCAAATTTTAGACCATGTTTTTAATAGATGGAAAATTGGAAGTTTCTCCTGTTCCTAATTGTGATTGAACAACTTGTTCACTGGGAATAAAGTTTGTTCTTTCTGATCCATTTTGTCTCAAGGAATATTAACACATGCTGTGGCATTTTCCAGGAGTTGACTGTGGAGATTCAGGAACTTGAGAAACAAAAGGATGATCTTGAAGCTGAATTGAAAAGGGTTCTTGCTTTTTAACTCCGTGTGATTCTTTATTTTCAGTTATATAATTTATATTTACCCTTTCATTCTATTATTATTATTATTATTATTATTGATATTTACCTAAATCCGTGTATGTTCATGTAACATGTTCCAGTGTATCTGTGTGTATGTATGTGCAAAGTTGAATTACCAGTGTTGATAGTTGTTTTGTTAAAAGTTACAACTAATTGAAAAGCTTAAGTTTATAAGTAAGAGTGCAACATACGTCTTGACGCTCAAGGCCACACTTAACTAGTGGGCTATCATGTGGACCAAACATAAATACAAATACACATACAAATTCAAACGCAATCACATGGGAAGACAAAAACACATGAATTTTTGGTGAAACTAGTGCTCTATATTCTAAAATTTATAAGGGGCAACAAGAGTTGTAAGCTGTCACAGTAGTAACATTATGCAACATCAGTCCCATAAGATTATTTTCATATGCTCTGCTGAGATAAATTAATGGCTTGGTATGTGGCATAGGTTTCTACCTCATTGAATGCTACTCGTGCACGCCTTCGCAATGCCAAGGAAGAAAGAGAGCAATTTGATGAAGCAAGTAATCAAATTCTCTTGCACTTGAAATCAAAGGTATTTCTCACTCTAGATGCTATGTAGACTCAAATTTTGAAGATTTATTAGTCAAATTAGTCTTTTGTGTTTTAATTTCGAGCCCATTATGAGTATTTTACATTATTAGCACCTTATTTGTTCTCAAAACTTTCTTTGATTGCACAGGAAGAGGACCTATCAAGATCGATTGCTTCATATAAAACAGAAGCGGGTGTTGTCGATACATGGATTAATTTTCTTGAAGACACCTGGGTTCTCCAGACAACATACAGTGAGAAAAAGGACAAGCAGATCAAGTATGTTTATCTGTTTGGTCCTGATAAGCTAGTGAATCTCATGATGCTATCTTAACCTGTCCCGAATATTTTTTGGGTGTGTTTGTGTATCTGATGATCTTTTACTTCTGCGCATGTTCAAGTGGTGACTTGGAGAAATATGGTGATCGATTTGTGAGTCTGGTTATTCACCTTCTCTCTGCTTACAAGGTACTTCCCGGCTAAGATAATACCCTCAAATATATCATAGAAATCTCCGTTCACCTTTAATATTTGTTGTGTAATTTATTTTCTTATTGGCATCTTTTGGTCTGTTTAATCAGGAAGATTTGGGGAACTCCATCTCAAGTATTAACAAAGTTGTGGATAAGTTGCACTCAAGTGAAGGGTATCGTCGTACTTTGTTTCTTTCTTTGATTATCACACATTTAAATCTAGCATAACCATTTTTTATTATTATTCAATATCAGGTCAGAAGGAACGACACCAAGGATAGACAAGGAAAGTCCAAAAGCAATACTTTTAAGAAAAAGTATTGAAGAGGAATATCTGAATCTTGAAGCCAAGGTAATTATGCATTTACATATCTTTACGGTTTCAAAATCCACATGCATCTTTTTCATAGTCCTGTTTCATTTACAGACTTCTACTAGTTCACCTATTTTTCTTCGGGTTATTGTTTTAAACAACACTAGGTCGTATCCTTAATAATGTTTCATCGATAATTTTCTTTCCTTTGTTCTAGTTTGTAACCACCATAAACATAGTGGATACCATGCAAAGTCAGTTTTACGCTCAGAATGATGGCATTTACAGGTGTACAGTTTCTCTACATTGTACTTTTTTCTTTTTCATTCTTTATATGCCTTGCCATGTAAAACATTGACCTAACCGATAAGAATGGGAAACATTATACTTTTGATCCAGGAAAGAGAATGAGAAGGCCAAAGAGCTGTTTGATGCTCTAGACAAAATAAAAGAGGATTTCAAATCCATTGAGAGACCGATTTTGGAAGTAGAGATTCTAACCCGTAAATCACAATCACCAACCCGCAATGAGCTTGATAAAAATTCATCTCCTACCGCCAGACCATTCTCTCAAACTCCAGAACAAAAACAAGAGAACACAGATTCTTCCTCGATTAAAGAAGTGCCGGATGCAAAGCCAAATCTAGAGAGACTAGATTCAAAATCCGTGAGGGATAGCAGAGAATCCTCCACAGAGGAGATTATCGACTGGGAATGTGATTTACCCACAAAGGATGTAAAAACCGGTGGGTGATCAACAAGGACATATACAACCGAGGTAATCTACTATATGTGACTCTCTAGTATCTGAATTATATATATATATATATATATATATATATATAAAGTGATAAAATGATAGAAGTAGTGAAAGAAAGACGGATTTTTCTTGCACCGGAGGTTATAACTTATAACTGTATGTAAGCATCCGATATCAGATTACTCACGAACAACTTCACGTAAAGAGAAATTTTAGATGGAACTGGAAGTTGATAGATTTATTATTGCTTTGTAAATTCTCTTAATCTGAGTACCAAATGTAGATAACTCCGTGTCATGTATGATTCATATATTTTACGTTTTTTTCGGTTTCTGTTGGCAACCTCATTGTAGTAGTTCTTTTGAGAAAATGTGGTTACAAACATTTTAACAGTATGATTTACATTGTATTCAGCTATTTGATTATTTTTACATTTTCTTTGAACTTGAAAATTTATTCAACTTGCTTATTGTCAGTTTGTCACGGTGACACAGTCACAACTTGAAGCTAAATGAGCCGGATCGGTATATGATCGTGGGCCGACATGCAGGCCCATGTAAAACTTGACATGACAGAAAATAGGGTCATAGTTGAAATTGAAATTCTATTCAACAAGAAAATGAGACGATCTCTTTTTTATTTTATTTTATATATATACCACCAGCAGTGTGGTGCGATTCGAATCTGGGATATTGTTCGACGTATTTTGATGTCCGACGTATTTTGACATCAAACCGCGTAGGGTGGTGGTAAACGAGACAATCATTGGAAAAGGAAGGACCCTGATTCTGAATCCAAATGCAATAAAACTTGAATGGTACTGGACTTTTACCAGTACCAGATATCCAGTTGGAAAGGCACTTACTGAAAATGACCCAAAGAGCTTTCCTTTTTTTAATTTTGCAGAGAAAGAGAGAGTGGGTGTGGTCACTTCTGTAAAATTTTTTATTTTTTTTATTTATTTATTTTTTTTTATTTTTTTATTTTTTATTTTTAATGTTTTAAATAATAATAATTCCGACACAAACAAGTTAGACCTATCAAAACTTGTCGATTAATATCGCACGGTTCATATAACTACTTTCGCAATTAAAAAAATATCACGTTCACTTTTTTCTTTCTTTCTTTCTTTCTTTGTTTTTATTTATTTTTTTTATTTTCTAGATTTCAAACATTTAGTAAAGGTAGAATATCATATCAGTCCCATTTTTTTTTACGATTTGTCACCTTTATAAATGTCTTTACCATATTCATCACTTTAGTCCCTATTTTTTCTAAAACTCATCACTTTAGTTAATTTGATCAAATATTTGAAAGTCAACTATTTTAAAACCTATGAAAATATACTTTTGCCATTATTACTATTTAATTTAACTAAAATAATTTAAATTAAAATGACAAATAATAAAATTCTCAATAATAAAATCTTAAATAAATAGATTATATATATATAAAAAAAATCTTATATAAATAAGAAAAAAATAAGATTTTTTATTTTATTTTTTATTTTTTTTATAATGGATTTTTATTTAGCTAAAATTATTTAGATAAAATGATTATCTTAAGTCTAAATCATCCAAAAGCATTTCACTTTTTTATTATTTTTTATTATTATTTATTTTTTTAGATATAATTGTCCTCGAGCTTTGGATCAGTCAATTTCAATCTTCAATCAACTTGAAGTAATATTGGATCTTATGGTTGGCTTTATGTCACAAAGTAAAAAAAAAAATCTTCAATCTTAGGAGCCTAAATTGAAAAAAATAAAAAAAAAAGAACATCTGTCATTTTGACCAAGTCAAACGAAGACACCCATGCATAGATATGATAACGACACACATGAACGTGATATAATAGTTGTTTTGTGTAAATAAAATATGGTCAAAAAGTATATTATATTAATCACTTGTTATAATCTTTATATATTATTAAGTGCAAAAAACTAGGGTTTGAGAGATGGGGTTGCATCATGCTATTTTAACAAATTTGAACTTTTGTTGCAGAGAAGTAGTGTGTTGATGTTGCAGGGAATAACACAGCCTTTCCATATATTTATCAATATTATATGAATTTACTATAAAGTAATATTTAGTTTCCTAAGAGAGTAAAAAAGATCCCCAATACGATGAAATATTTCATGTCTCCGAAATCAGGGTTTTACTGTTTTGGGTAATATTTGATTTAAGAATAATTTTTTTTAGAGATTTTATTTTGATACACGTTTGTGGCGTTGAATATTATTGGGGTAGGAGTTTCAATTTTTTTTTTTTTTTTTTTCTCTTTTCGATTTTTTACTTTTTTGGAAAAATTGATTATTTGATTATTATTTTTTAGCTTTTTCTGTTTTCCTAGTGCTTTTAAGGTTTATTTATTTAGTTTTTTTTTTAGTAGGGATAGTTAGTTCTTGATTGAATAAAAATGAGAGAATTTTCTCTTTTCTCTTTTATCTTTCATTTACGATATCTTTGTAAGGATCAACGTATTTGAAGCCTATTATCCTAGTATCCGTACGTAGATCAACGTAATAATAGTAGGTTGTTTTTCAACGTAATAATAGTATGTTGCTTTTCGAATTGTTCATGTAAGTTTTTCTTATAGATACTTCCGTTACATCACAACTTAATTTGATAGTTATGCAAATAGTAATAAAACAACCCTTTTATAAAATTCTAATACTAGAAATCTTCCTTCGTGTAAAACGTTATAAAACTTAAAGTTTTTTTTTTCTTTTTTTTTTCAGGATCGTCTTGACCAAAAAAATTCTTCATTCGGATATTTGAGTATGCCTAATGTTATAAAATTAAAGCTGACAGAAAAAGCAGTCCTTGTAAACAACAACATGTCAGTTCCTTTCTAATAAATTAAAATCTTCCAAACTTTTTTCTGAGGCATGAGGCAGCATATAAAGTGAATTTGCACATGATATAAATTAAAAGAGTGCATGTAAAAAGGTCCTCTCTCTCAATGACTCAATCCATTATTGACAACTCCCAAGAAGATACACTATTATTATGCATATCATGATTATGATCAATTGATCATCATCATCATCGTTTCAACAATTTGATTCCCATTTATCTGAATTCTGCTTTCATTTTCTCAAACACTGTTGCAAGAGATTTCGATGTCTTTACTTACATTGAAACTTGCAATAAAAAACAACAAGTATTTGAATGATGAGAGGCCGTTTTATTTGGTGGTAGATGAAGATTCTCACCCACTTTTCTGCACAAAAAAAAAAAAAAAAGAAAAAAGAAAAAATGAAAATCAATTTCAAATTCAAAGCATTAACATGATGAGGTTGAGTACTCAAATAGAATTACTTCAATAAAGACTGAACCAAGTCATCACCAACACAAACAAAAAACTCAAAAGGTTGCTAAGCAGGCACCAGCTATGTAGTAGGCATCTACTGCATATCCAGCCAACCCCACTAATGATTTACAGTCACTTTGCATTATAGAGATTTTGAATTTTTTTTTGACATATGTTTGTTTTGTGTATCAGAACATATGCATGACGAGGTCTGTTTGATCATTTCTTTCCGGTTTTAAGCTTTTGAGTATAGTGATTACTGATATGGTATTAGATTTTGGTTCAGTTTAAGAGTTATGAGAGTTAGAATCTCCGGAATGAATCTTTTAATGTGTTAGATTGTTTGGAGTTTGGACGGTATGACATAATAAAAGCATTTTCTAAAATTGGCTGCAAAACACACACCAAATATAAATAGAACACAAGTGTTTTTTATTCTTTTTTGTTAAGGCTATTGTCTATTAGTCTATTACATTAATGCTATATTTAGAAGTTGCTTTCATCAATAATTTGAAAGCATTATCATAATTCATATGCTATAATATCCCCAGATGAAAAACCATTAAAAAAAAAAAAATGAAACTGAAACTTCTTTGGTGAATTGGTGATAATTGAAAAAAAAAAAAAAAAATTCAAAATTACAAGTAGTAAGTAAGGGAGTCGATCAAAAACAAAGTGAAGATAAACATGATATATATATATTGATTTTCAAACAAAAGCAACTGCATTGCATAGCATGGGGTTTTTAGGAGGAGGGGGAAGACTCAAACCCATAATCTCGTGGTATAAGTGTGAGGGGTTTACAACCGGACCAACCTCATCTCATCATGGTATAGCATTGTATAAGATAATATCCACACAAATTCTGATGAAAAAAAAAAGACATACAGATCAGTGCTTGGCTAGTTGGCTACTCAATCCACATTTCCTTCTGCATTTTACTGTTTGGAGCCATTCAATATATTCAAAAATTAAAAAAAAAATCTGACAATGCCTTGAATTAATTTTTTTATTTAATAACTTAGCAGCATCTTTCACTTTAAAATATGCTCTGCTCTGCATCTCCCTTCTTCACCAAGCTCAAATCTCCATAACCATCTCTGAGTGAAAGAGAGAGAGAGAGAGAGAGAGAGAGAGAGAGAGAGAGAGATGGGTACAAACCAAGATCATGAAGAAGATTACATTGATATGGAGGTGAGCTTTTCCTCCTCCTCCTCCTCCTCCTCCTCCAACAACAACAACAACTTGTTGTGTTACTCCTCCATTAGCTCTCCACAACAACAACAAAACAGAGAATTTGAGTTCCAAATGATGACTTCAGTTTCTCAAGACAGCAACAACAGAGAGTTGAATACAACTTCACCAGCTGATGAGCTTTTCTACAAGGGTAAACTCCTCCCTCTTCATCTCCCTCCTCGCTTACTCATGGTTCAAAACCTCTTACAAACCTCCACCACCACTCCTATGGAGTCATGTAACATTTCTCCTTCAGAGTCTTGTAGGGTCAGTAGTGAACTGAACCCAGATGAGTATTTCTTCGAATGGTCCACTGAAATCAACAGTTTCATTGGTGGTGATTGTGATGGTGATGATAAAGATGATCAATTGAAGAAATCTTGGACAAGGAAGCTCAAGCAGATGAAGAAATCTTCACTTATCAGTCAAAAGCTCAAAGCTTCTAAAACATATCTCAAGTCTTTGTTCAGTAAATCTGCTTGTTCAGATCATGAGCTCTGTATTGCCAAATGCAACAATGTTGCAGAAGCAACAGAAACCATTATAAAAGGCGACAATTGCTTCAACAAGTACATGAGACTATCAAATACTCCTTTGAAAAAGATGTCTAGTGCTCCAATAATCACAAAGAACATTATTGAAAAAGAGATTGCTGATCAAGATTGTGGTGGTAATAATAATAATAGCCATAGAAGGTCATTCTCTGGAGCAATTCAACGACATTGTGCTGTCAAGTGTTCATCATCTACTTCTTCTTCATCTCCTTCATCTTCATCTTCATCGTCATCTTTTTCGTTTAGTTCAAACGGGTTCTACAACAATTTACAGTTGCTTAAGAGGAGTAGCAGCAGTGCCAATATAGAGATCGAAAGCTCAATAGAAGGAGCAATTGCTCACTGCAAACAGTCTCAACAACTACTCAGTTCATCAAGAAAGGGTACTGTGTCTGTAAGCGAATCTGGGGTGTGTTCACTTTTGGCTTCAAGAATGTCAGCAGCAGTCTGTGTAGATCATCAAGAAAGACCTGGACTTTGCAGCATATGAAGGAAAAAAAAAAAAAAAAATGGTGTCTCATTTGATGCAGTTCTGATGTTCTTGTAAAAATTTTGTATGGTTTTTCCGGGCTATGGAGATTAGACTTGTAACTTGTTGATGAAAATCTCCTTGATTTGTTCAATGAAAATCTTAAGATGTTTAATTGTACTTGCACAAATCAATAACATAAATTAATTAGATTTGACTTGAATCCATTGAAAAATGTCTGTTGACTGCTTTAGCTAAAGTGAGCTCAAATTTTCCACTTAACAGTTGATTAGTGTTTCATTTTATTGACATTTGACAACAGTAAAAGTAAAGTGACCAAAACTTTTCTGGGTCTATGGATTTGTTGTGAAATCTAGGTGCTCTTTTTTCCCAGAAGTAGATTCTCTTATGACTATTTTAGGTGGAAGATGTCATAAAAGTGAGAATAATATCATCTTTTCATCCTTTTCTTTTCTCTTTAGTGAAGGAAACAGTGAAAAGTTGTGCAGATGATCACATTTTCAAACCAGAGATGTCTATAATTTTTTTTAATATTTTTTTTCAGGACTAGCATAATTATTCCACTACATTGGCACTAATTATTAGATTAGCAATGATCAGGCAGAGTAAAATCTTTTTACAGGGCTCCATCTCCATAGCTGTTAGAGAAGGCATGGAATTTGATCATAATGATTGCAAAATTTGAAGTACTGTTACTGCCTACCTTAAAATCTTAAATAGTAAAACTGATTTGATCTGTTAGACTTGAATCCAAACTGGTTTCAATTTCAATGTTAAAAAACAATACTAAAATTATGCTATGTGAAGTTAAAAAATAATTACAGCAAGACTAATTAAGAGTTTGAAGACAGTTTTGCTACAAATGTGTCATTGTTGGGACCAGTCAGCAGGTGAGCTGTGAGAGCATGTGAATAATGTCAGGTGAGATTGAACTTCAAGTCCATCAATATTATTATTTTCTTGACAGAAAAAACATGTTCTGCAATCTCCTAGTAAAACTACTAGTTATGATACCGTATTAAGTTACCATTAGATCAAAAAGCTTAAGGGTACAACACGGAGATCGTTTCCATTTTCCACCACAAAGTTATCAGCAAGAGTAGGGTACAAATATTACTCAGAATTGTGGTCACAATGGCAGGTCCATGTGCCAAATTTTGTTGTCTGATTCATTTTTGGTCAACTTTTGCCCAAAAAAGTTGATCTACTTCTATGTCCACTATGGTACTGTCTTGATTTTGATTCTTGAAAAGAAAGAACAACAATAAGAATCAGTTCACTGCATTTAGCATTGTTTGCTTTGAGAAATAGAGGAAGCAAAAACAAACAATATAACTTTTCCTTTATTGCTTGTTATTTGGATTCCATCGGAATCTGTATACACGAGGCTGTCACCTACGGGGTATTGTCCGTTTTGGTTTATCAGGCTTCACAGTGTTGTCCTTAAAAGGGCCCTCGTGGGGTTATCTGCTTATTTATACCGTAACAACATATTCATTTAGGCTTTCGAAATCAGATACAACAACTAACCTATTGAAAGGGAACATTTTTCAATGACCATGGCAATGATTTCATAGATCATTATAGTAGTAGAACAAAATTATAGACAAAATTTAAATCTCCTTCATTTTCTTTGTAAGCTAATTGACAAAATTAAGATAAATTAGAATGAGAAGATGATCATCCTCCTCTACAAGTAAAGGATTGATATTATGTTACATCATTATACATATACATAAGTGGAAATTCTCTTCTATGGTTTGTGGCCCATCAATTGTTAAACTGCATAGAGTTTCTTATACTCATTGGTTAGGAGCTCTGGATCTGACATCCCTGACACTGACATTGATCGCGATCTATTGTTCAATGATGATCTGCGAAGGCTCTTCAGTTTCGAAAGCTCAACACGGTTGATGATCACCCAGTAACAGAGTGTCCCAAGAGTTGATACCATAATCACGGTCCCTATGGTTGTTACGGCGATAGCCCACCACCTGTTATCGTCTCCTACTACGATATACGAAAGAGAAAGAAATGCAATTGAAATCATAACACAGGCCAACCACATCAGCTTGTTAATGATTGCCATCATCTGGCTTTTCGCTTTTCTCTCTATGACGACAACTGAAGTCTGGACTACCACGACAGCCAACGATATGAAGAGAGCAATGGCATCGAAGATGAAGAAGATCATAAACGCAGGTTTAGGAGCAATGTTTGCTTCTCCGAGGATGAGTTTAGTAGGAATGTTTTCCGGGTCATCAGCATACTGGCCCGGGACATTGAATATGGCGGCAAATGCAACAGTAGCAATAAGGACAGCTACAACTGTGGTGGAGTTGATTGTTTGGTTGAGCCCTTCTGAATGCATCTTGTTAAGCCGCTTAGCAATACCGTGTACACGCTTTCTAGTTAGGCGTGTGTGCTCGAGCTGGTGATGAACCTCGTGTTTAATGTCACTAACAGTTTGTTTTAGTTCTCGAGCTCCATTTTTGGGCTTGAGAAATTTGGCACACTGAACTCCGTACTCTTGTAAGATGGCTTTAATTTCAGAGTTTCCGGTTTTCTCAGCAGTGTCGAAAGCAGTTTCTCCTGATTTGTTAATAGCTGCTTTGTCAACTCCACTGTGGGTTAGCAGCTTCCGAATAATCTGCAAACTAGCATTACTGCACATATCAGGCACTTTGTCTCTACATCTAAATTCTATTAGCGGATTCAACTGATTCGTAATTCCTATTGAAAGATACTAGTCGAGATAAGACATTCGTTGATTCTCAATTTATCGTTAAAGATTGAACTCACAAAGATAGCAAATGTTCATAATATAATTGTTCAAGTTGAAAACAATTAAAAAGAAGAAAGAAATGAATTCAATCACCTGAGCTCGACCCTTACGGGTTGCTATATGCAATGCGGTGTTGCCCTTGGTATCGACCATGTTTATCAAAGAAGGTTCCAAGCTCAAAAGTTCATCCACCAATTCAACACTCAGTCCTTTAACCGCCATATGGAGCGCTGTCTGGCCCTTCTTATCATTCCTCGTCGCAATTCCAGGCTCTGTACTCAAAAGGGACTTCACAATCTCCACATGCCCATTCCTCGCTGCAGAATGCAAAGCAGTTTTCGCATTGCTCTTAGCTATGGTGGCTACGCTACTACCGTTCTCCAAAAGAAAATTCACCACGTCTATATGCCCCTGCGATGCAGCAGTGTGCAACGCCGTGGTGTTCGAGGAATCACACGTCATTGAAAGTTCAGGAATAGCATCCATCAGAACCTTCAATACCTCTACATATAGAAACAAACATTCTAAATATTTGCCGAAAACAAAACAAAAAACTTTGATGCTAGAAAAGTCTTGACATTCAAAGCCAAATTTAGCAAAATAATGTTTGTTCTACAATTACAACAAACCTCAAAATGGTATATGTTAAGTTTCTAACATATTCAACAACTAATCGATAACAGCAAACTAATTATACACAAGATCTTCAAGTAAATCATCTAGAAAAAAACTGCATATTGTGTTGTCTAAACAAAATCAGAAATTGCACAGAAAAATTTACCCAAAACTTATTACTTTGCAGTAATGTGAATCTCAACATGCTAAAATCGACAACTAATCAACAACAGCAAACTAATTATACCCAAGAACTTAAAATTGAAATTACATAGAAAATTTTACCCAAATTTCCTTGCTTTGCAGCAATGTGAAATGCATCGAAGCCATTTCTAGATTTGGTACCAGCCATAGCAATATCATGAAACTTGATCATCTCCTTGACCAAATCTGCATAACCATACTCAGCGGCAACATACAGTGCCGTTTCACCGGATTGGTTCTGCTTAGACAACAACTCTTTCAATTCAATATCCCCACTTTTACAAAGCATTTCCATCACCAAATCCAAATTCCCGCCTCTCACCAGAGACACCAACGGCGTGTCGTCCCGTTTCGCCGTTAACTGCTTCGTCATCTTCTTCCAACCATTGATTTGCTGACCCGAATCAGCTTCCATTGAAAATCACTACACTTTCCAATCAAAATTACAAAAAGGTATTTTTTTTTTTGGGGGTTTCAATTATTCAGAGGAGAAGATCAAGAGGAATCCATGGTAGACTAAAATAAAAAATTTATAAATAAGACGATGCACGTGGAAACAGAGCAGTTTGATTCCTTGAAACAGAAATCATATCTCTGACATGTTTTTGTAACCAAATTTGAGCACTAAATTAATATCCCGCGTGTCTTCCAATCGTCAAAACAGCAATCACCCATTAAATGTAAAAAAAAAAAAAAAAAAAAAAAGGAAGTGAAAATCGATCAAAAGAAGAAACAGAACTTAATTAGTAGTGATCTGATGTTGGCTCTGAAAAGGAAAAAATAAAAATAAAAACAGAGCAACTCTTTGTCAATCCCTCTGGAAGCCCAAAAAACGAGTACGCGTGAGTGTGAATAGAGACGGCAACAATCTCTGAAAGACAGAGCCACGCTTGTTGCGAGAGTGGAGGAGCTCCAATCAATCAATCACTCTATAAGAAAAACAAAATTAAAAATTCAAACTTTATTGTCAGTGGGTCTTTTTTTTTTTTGTCTGTAGTGACAAGTAACGATTACGTGTCAAGCTGAGGAGGTATATTTGTAAGTTGTATGAAAATGGTGATTTATGTCCGGTGAGAACCCCACACGTTAACGAGGAAGTTAGGCAATCGCGCCCGCCACGTCAGCTTGTAAATTTAGGATGGGACCCACCTGCAATCAATGAAATTCGCGGTAAAACTCAACTAACACTAACTAACCAGCCTTTTTTTTTTTGGAATGGTGCACGTGCGTTATTATATTTATTTATTTATTTTTTAAATATTACAAATTTGGTTTTTCATTTTAAAGGGAATGAGAAGTTTATTATTGGATCAACCTTACCTCGTTTTTCGTTTAAATAATATCCGATTATAAATTTGAAAGTCTAGGAAAAAGACATGACTAGAAAATAAATAGAAATACTTGCATTATATTGAACGCTACTATGACTGGGATTGAATGAAATAAACTAATAGTTGCATGGATTGAGAAAATTTTGACTATGTAAAAATAGTAAAAATAGTAACAAATGGTACCAATTGTTACTATCTTAAATATATAAGTGGTAGGTTGGTGATAAGGAAGGGCACTAGAGCTGTGTTTATTGACTTTAATTTACGTACGGAAATTGGTCCCTACAAATTCTGATAATGAAAAGTTGAGGATTTTGATGATAAGAAATGAAAAGAGAATAGATTTTGTGAAAGTGGTTCCATTGACTTGAAGCAAAAATTTTGTGGGTGGCGAATCTTTAGGGACCGCAATTTCAAACCAAACCGAACCGCGTGGACAAGATGTGAGTTTTGTTATTCGAGTCACCGGTTGAGTTTGGATGTGAAATGCAAATTCGAAACTAGTTCGGGCTCAAAATATTGTTGTTTTGAGTTCAAGGATTGAAACCTAAATATGAACCGACTAATGTCGTTGGTTCGAGTTTCATTCTTTGCAATTGGGTTTGGATTTGGTAGAATGTAACTCGTTACCATCTCTAGTGACGATATTTGCAACCTTAAAAAATCTGTATGGATTGGAACATCGACCATTGTTGATGGGTCGAGATTCTCAAACACAAGCCTCACGACCAAACCCACACAAGATACTAGAAATTAAAGAAACAACACTCACAGTATGTTGCTAAAGTGCAGTATTTTTCTATTTAATAATTCAAAAGTTGTTGAAATGGATTACAAGTCTTGTTTAAATAGCATTTAAACCTAAATAGAATAAGGAAAGTCAAAAGGAAGAGTAACCGGTAAGAAATTAAGAAATAAAACAAGTAAGCAATCGGAAAATAAACTCTCAAGCAATCGGGAAATAAAAGCTAGCATAAAATTACGAAATAAAAAGATACACCAAAATTAGGAAAGCTAAGATTATTTTCAATAATAATCCTTTAAGATAACTTGGGACTTTAGACTTTTTTTTAGATCCGTTTAATAACTCATCTTCGGACTTTCTTTTAGGCTTGCTTATAACTCATTGGATGCTCTTGGATCAATTGTGCTTGGTTCTTTACGATTGTGATTGTGCAAGCTGTTAATACTTGATATAAAAAGTGAGGCTTCATTAGTGCAAGAAATTTAAAATTTGGTTGATTAAGCAATGTAATATCAGAAAAACAAGTCAAAATAAAATCAAAGTAAACTCACATTCAAAACTTTGGTCATCAACAAAAGACCACAAAGCTATTTTCCAATGTCAATCTTGAATAACATATATATATATATATACGGTCCCGTTTCCTATCGGTGCATCCTTATATAACTTTATCAGGATATTGAATGTGAGCCACTCATTTATAAAAGTGATTTTAAAAGTGTATACATACCAAGTCAAAGTATGTAAAACGAGTGGTTCACATTCAATATCCTTATATAATTCTATCGGTGTATCCTCATAGGAAAATTTTCGTACATATATATATATATCTCACTTAAGTAAATTATCAATGCCGATGAGTATAAAGCATCATAATATATTGTATATACCATACAATGTTGTTGTTCAATCTGCTAGCTCTGCCTATATGAAGAAGATTCAGGGTCATGAATCAACCAGTAACCAAAAAAAAAAAAAAAAAAAAAAACAAAACAAAACAGTTTCTTACGATTAAATGGCGTAAATTGGTATATCTGATTCACCGTCTGTGTGACGCCATGAATTTGTTCTGGTCCTAGATAATATTTTTTCTCTCCTTTTCGAAGTCCGAAGCCTTCTTGATTTGAGCACGAAATATGTCATGAGAATGATCACTCCTGCCATTATAATTGCTCCTATGACTGTCACAAGATTTGCAGCCCACCTGCTATGGCGACCTACGACGATATACGATGAAGAAAGGAATGCCAACGTAGTGAACACCGCAGCCAACCACATTAATTTGTTTATGATCTTCGTGACCCTTCTCTCTGTCTTCAGTTCTGCTCTAACGATGGTGATTTGCACCAACACGACCGCTAAGGAAGTGAAAAGAGCGACAGCATTCGCAAAGAAAAAGATTTTAAATGGGGTCCCTTCGGCCACCACTGCCATTCCATCGTCGCTGTCCCCACCGGGGACTGTGAAAATTGCAGCAAATGCTACTGTCGCGAAGAGCACTGCCACTACTGTGACAGAGTTGCTCGCGTTGTAGATTCCTATTCTGTGTAGCTTGAGGAGGTCCTTGGCAATGCCGCTCACGTTCTTTTGTGTTTTTCGGGCTTGTTCAAGCTGTGAATGCACGTCTTTCTTGATCTCCTTCACCGTTTTCCGAAGCTCGTCCCGTGGTTGGTTCAATTCAGAAGCTTTCATTGCACCGTTTCCGTTCAAACACTCTTTTATGTCATTAATTTCTTCGGATAGTGGGAGTCCTTCTGCTATGTCAAGGGCGGTTTTCTTCTCTCTTGTTAGCGCGTTCACATTTGTTTCAGGAAGCTTTACCAATTCATTCACTATCTGCAAAAGTACATCGTAATCAATAGAATCCATGCAATTAAACACAATTCAATGATATCCGGTATTTGTGACAAGCAGTACCTCTACGCGTTTTTTCCTTGTGGCAATATGTAAGGCGACGTAACCAAACTTGTCAGGAAGCATGACAGTGGCAGGATCTGCACGGAGAATCAACTCTACTACATCAACGCTGACGCCTTTTACGGCCATATGCAATGCAGTCTGTCCTTTCTTATCAGTCCTTCTGGCCAGTTGTGGATCCTGGTCCAGAAGTGCTTTTACGACATCTACATGCCCCTGCCTAGCCGCTAAGTGCAACGCGTTCTTCCCGTTGGACCTCGTCAGGTCCAGCGAGCTAGGATCTTTGGAAAGCAACACTTTAACAACGGCTAAATGTCCTTTTGTCGCGGCAGTTATAAGCGGGGTTGCATTTGATTGCCCAACTGTTCTGCTTAGCTCCGGATCATGTTCTAATAGTACCTGGACAATGTCTGCATATGAAATTAATTTGGTTGTTGAATATTAGTGTAATATAGTAATCTGTATCGAGTTTCAATTACGAAATCTGAATCAATTATCAATCATCACCTTCGTGACCTTCTCTAGCAGCAACATGCAACGGATCAAGCCCAGTACGGTTCTTCAATGCGATACCCTCCTTGGTTGTATAAAGCAACAACTCCTTCACCACATCAAGATGACCTTTGTGAGCTGCAACAAACAATGCCGTCTCTCCCAACTCGTTCACTTCATTTGCAACCACTTCCCTAATCTCCAACACCTTACGATCATCGTACACTACGAAAAATTAGGACAAATCCAGAAATCTCCGGAACCCGCTTAGTATTTAAAAAAAAATAATAATAATACATACCTCTGCATCAAAATCAGCCCCACTCAGGGTCCCAATCATTTGTGCATCAATTTCGCCCAAAATTTGTCTAACGCCTGCCAAATCTCCGCGCTGTGCAACCAAATGCAGCTCGGTGTCATTGTGGCGGCCTGTGACCTGCCTCACATACTTCTTCTTTCCATTCTGATCAAATCGCTTACCGGAATTGGATACAACCAGAGACTTACTAGAATTGGATACAACCAAAGACTTGCTCGAATTCGATATCAACAGAGACTTGCTCGAATTCGATACCACCAAAGATTTACTCGAATGGGATTGATGCAAGGATTTACTCGAATGGGATTGATGCAAGGATTTACTCGAATGGGATTGATGCAATGATTTACTAGAATTGGATACGAACAGAGATCTACTTGAATTGGAAAACACCATAGGCGATCTCGGCGTAGTCACCGGAGAATACGAAGAAGACGATGGCTCGGCCTGAAAGTTGGGAAGCACCCGCAACCTGAGTCCGCTCTCCAGATCCCTCTCTCCTCCTTCACATACACCATTACCATCACAATCACAATCAAAAACATTTCAAAACCAAAAAATAAATTTTAACACATACATGAAGAAAAAGAAATACAATCAATAGATCATTTATGTATATATATTACCTTCTTCTTCGTTTAAGGACTCCATATCCGTTAATGGAGAAGTCTGTCTATCAATTATGTCATCATGATACGTTAAAAACTGAACATTTTTTTGATAGAGAGAGAGAGAGAAATGGAGAGGGAATCTCTGAACAGATTTGCGAGAATTCTCTTTTTAATTTTTGTTGCTGGTAACAACGCCGCCGGGAAAATCAGTTGGACCGCCGAGGTCACAGAGGTCGATTTCACCGGGTACCCTTTTTTTGTTTTTAAGGCCGTTATTTCCGTTATGTTCGGTGCCAATTTTTTATTTTTATTTTTATTTTATATATATATATATAAAATCTACAAATCAAAGTCGGAGGTTAACTGCTTATTGGATCAGTAAAGCTACTTTTATGCTGTAGGCCCAATCCAGTTCTGGGCCTCATATTATTATTTAAGTGATGGATTGTGTTGGTACTAGCTAAGTGAAGGAAACCATATATTTGGAATGTGTCGATATCAAATATTATATGTACGGTCCGGATATTGAAAAAAATAAAACTTCCCATGCATATCTATAAAATACGTACAGTGGGACTTACAAAGTTACTGAACACAGCTATTAACATGAAAAGATTTAATGTGAATTTAAAGTAATTTTGCCAACAAGCAAATGTGGTAAAGAGATCTCAAGCCTAACGACGTATATAGGTTTGAAACCGTAAGAATTTGAATCCTCTACTGATCTAATCTTTTTTTTTGATCTCATCTAATCTCATGACACATAAGTATTGCAATGAATGGATAGTTAAAATGTGATTAGTTTTCACAACCACTTTATCGACAATCAATCACATATTTTAAAAAGATTAAAAAATAGATCAGGTCGATCGAAATCCGTACATAAAATAAAACATGTATGTAAGTAGTTATTGGTTTTGTTTACTTTAATGTCCAAATCCAAAGATAACGCAAAGAATTAAATATCAGACAGACAGTACGAATATACGATGCGGCGTCGTTTTGTCGCGCTTTACATAGGAACAGAACAGAACAGAACAGCTTTGTTAAACGCACCGACACACACATACAGTGACACAGACACAGACAGAGAGCTAAACTAAACCAAACTGAACAGCTTCAGTTACAGCTTACAAATTCAATTAATTTTACTAAATAAAAAAAATGGGAAACTCTCACGGCCACCACCATCGTCATCGCAAGAACCGTAACGAAGAAAACGGTTCTTTTCCCCATAAAAGCTCTGATCAGTTTGATCACCATCACCACCACAACCCTCCACAACAGGCTTCTTCGACTTCCTCCACCATGTCTTTGCCTTACGCTCACGTCGACTCCTGTTTGCGAGCTCTCGCCGCCCAAGCTGAGGGGTTCGGTCGCTCCGCCATTGGCGGCCTCCGTGGTCCTCTCTATCACGTCACCACTCTCGCCGGTAATATTCTATTTCAGTGTATTGTGTTTGTGTCTCTTTGTGTTTAATTAACTCTCAATTGATGGTCAAATGTTTCAAATTTGAGAAATTTACTTCAGGAAGTGATAAATTGAATTGAAGTTCTGATTTTTGAGTTGTGGAAATTGTATTTATATATGTGCATATGCGATTTTAGAACACTATTTGTTAGTATCTGTGTTTCAGGATTCGAAAGCTTTTCGTGATGTTATTGTTCGATTTTTTGTAATTCATTTCTCATTCAGCTAGTCATGGTAACTAGGATTTTTTTTTGCCGTGCCATGCCTTGACTTTTGTTACAATTGATGACATTGTTTGCTGTCCATTGGCGGTATTCTGTTCGATTTTTCATAATTAGTTTTTCGTTCAGCTAGCTAGTTACCGTAATTAGGATCTTGTTTTGCTAAGCCATGCCTTGAATTTGTAACAATTGATGACTTTGTTTGCTGTCCATTGGCGCCTTGGTGGCCTCGCGCAATCTTCTTCTTCTTTGCAGTAGTGTAGTCGTGGTTTTATGATATCACCATACTCTTTGTTCATTAGTACTTGTTTTATTGGATTGTAGATGATGGACCCGGATCACTTCGGGAAGGATGCCGTAGGAAGGATCCACTTTGGATCGTCTTTGAATTGTCAGGCACTATTCATCTATCATCTCACTTGAGTGTCTCGTCTTATAAAACCATAGATGGTCGGGGACAAAGGATAAAACTTACAGGGAAGGGTTTGAGGTTGAAGGAATGTGAACATGTCATTGTATGCAATCTAGAGTTTGAAGGTGGTAGAGGACCTGATGTGGATGCCATTCAAATCAAACCAAATTCGAAGCACATATGGATAGACCGTTGTACTCTTCGCGATTATGATGATGGGCTGATTGATATTACCCGAGAAAGCACAGATATTACAATTTCCAGGTGGGATTGAGATCTTGTTATATTCTCTTTTCATGGGAGTCAGAAATTTGCAGTTACTGACATCTATGAGCATTTTCTGCAGGTGCCACTTTTCACAACATGACAAGACAATCCTCATTGGAGCAGACCCTTCTCACGTCGGTGACAGATGTGTTAGAGTGACCATTCACCATTGTTTCTTTGATGGGACTCGACAACGTCATCCCCGTGTTAGATTTGGGAAAGTACATTTGTACAATAATTACACCCGAAACTGGGGAATATATGCCGTTTGTGCCAGTGTAGAATCACAGGTGATGATACTTTTATCATTTGAAACACTTTCGTTTGATGGATTTGAAGGTGTTTAGGAATTGACCCTTTACGGTTCTTTTGCTAAATTTTGTGATTTTTTATTTATATCAGATATACTCGCAATGCAATATATATGAAGCAGGACAGAAGAAGGTAGCATTCAAGTATCTTACAGAGAAGGTAAGTCTTTTTTATTTGTTTTTCTCCAAATACATTTGATGAATTTCGACCATATTTGGGCTGAAAATGCTGATGCAAATATCTGAAAGGCATGGAGTAAACATAGTCAGAATTCAGTTCAACTGTTCTGCAATGCAGAGGACCTTTTTGTTAATAATAATTTCACCTGTAATTCGTTAGCTAGCTGTAGCTAGGAAGTGAAAATAACGAAAGCAATTACTTTTTAATATTGACCGGTACAACCTTGTAATGTCTGTCAACCTTTTAGGAAGAAATTGAAATCCGATGGGTATAAGTTGTTTAAGATTCGCATGCTTCTTGAAAATGCACTTTCTTGAACTTTAATTCTCATCAACCTGACTTCAGCTACTCAAAAATGGATCGAGTTGTTTATCCTAATTATTAATTTGTGTACAAACTAAGATTTGGCCCATAGATTTCTGCCGATGAAATTGATTGATAATCTTCTGTGAGGCTGTGACATTTTATTTCGTTAATGAAATTGATTTGTAAGTGATTCTGTTGGCTCTGTAGGCAGCTGATAAGGAAGAGGCAAGGACTGGCTACTTACGGTCTGAAGGGGATTTGTTCATTGCTGGAACTCAACACGGGTTGATGACCGACCACGTTGGTGAACATACCATGTTTCACCCTAGTGAATTCTACCCTAGTTGGACGGTGGAAGCTCCGTCAGATGCTCTCAAACAGGTTCTCCGGCATTGTACCGGATGGCAGAGTGTCCCGCAGCCAGCCGATCAAGCGATAGCTGTGCAGTAACCTTATCAAAAGTATTTATACATATAATCCTATTTATTTAGTTTCTCTCCTTTCAGGACTTCATTCTCTAATGTTGATCAGTGATCACCTTGTAATCTGCTTATGTAAAATAGGGTTTTGTTTTCTTTTTGTTGGTTTTTGCCATGAGGTGTATCGTTGGTTTCTGAGGGTTGTCTTTGTTTTGGCTTGTAGTTTCATTTGTTGTTTCCTTGGGTGTGAGCCTTCTGTTGGTGTTTTTGGCTTCTGCCCTCAATAAAATTGATTTTTGCTGTTAATATACATATATATATATATAATAATAGAGAAAATATATTGTTGAGTGGTGACTTTGTAGTCATAGAAATTCATGTAAGATTTAACATTGAAATGTTATTGCAGATTTTGTTTGTTCATTGGATTGTAAAGCACTGTTCAAAAAAGGGTAGTCGTTAGGCAACCCAGCCACCGCGATTTAGGCCTAATCATCCTTCCTAGGTGGCTAGGGTTGAAGGTCATCTCTCTAGCGGTCAGCCCTTTTTTTCTCCTTTTGTCTTCTCCACGACCCTTCTCCACTTAGCTGCTCTGCTCCGCCTGGGTGGCCTAGACACTAGGTGTGCAGTGTTCAAAAAATCAGTAGTCGTTAGGCAACCCCGGCCACAGCGATTTATGCCTAATCCTAGAATCCCAGACGACTGGGTGCTAGGATTGAAGAACATCTCTCTAGCCGGCGGCTAGAGTTTGTTTCTTTGAAAAAGAAGAAGCCGATAAAGAAGAAGCCCAAAACGTGCTCTGTGCTTTGTTTTAGATTCTTCTTTTTTTATAAAAAAAAAAAAAAAAAAAAAAAAAACCTTAGCAGTCTGCCCTTCTTTTCTCCTCCCTTTGTCTTCTCCACAACCATTATCGGCTGTAGCTCCACCTAAACGGTCTAGAAGTTAGGTGCCGGGCAACCGCCCGAATAGCACCTAAGCCTACTCGAACACAGTTGCAAAGGAAAAATCACAAAATTCAATCATGCTGATCATTATTAATAAATAAAAAAGATTAAAGTTACTCTAAGCACAACAAGCAATTAAATATGCCAAAACTTGTAACATTCAACTTTAACACCAAAGTATTAATAATAGTAGTAATTCATTAAAAATGAATTTAATAAAACCGATTAGTACATTAAGAATGATAAAACTCAATTGAAATCCTAAACAGCTTTCAATTAAGAAGCTAGACATAATAGTTTATAATAAGAAGCTTTTATTGCTTCAAATATTACGACGATATAAGTCATTCATGTCTCTATAAAAGTCATTGAATTGATGATGATGATGAGGAGGAGGATGAGGCTGCTGATTGGTCTGCATGGATGTACCGTAGAAATACATAGCCCTCTGATTGTTGATCATCACATCGTCTACTGTCAGAGTAGTCGGTGATGGTGGTGGTGGATTGAAATAAGATGGTGGTGGTGGAGGATCGAAATAAGATGGTGGTGGTGGTGGTGGTGGATCGAAATAAAATGATGGTTGCACCACCACTTGATTGCCTCCTGATGACGACGCACCACCATCAGCTAGATTATGATGATGATAATCACCACCGTTGATCGTCATCTGATTATTATTATTAGGGTTTAGATCATACGGTAGCCTATGAAGAGATTGAAAATATTGCATCTGATGATAATCAAGTGGCAGCAGTGGCTTCACTGAAGATATATTAGGCGGCTGTTTGTTGATGATCATCATGAGCTCATCATGCTCAATTTCAATCTGCCTTTGAACTTGATGAGGATCATGAGAGCTATACGAATTCCAACCAAGAATCTCCGATCTCTGGCGATCACGGTTGCCTTTTATCGTCGCAATCTTTTGTCTCGCTGCTTCAATGTTATGATCAAACCTAGCCAGAAGAACCCTAAGTTGATCAGCAAGTAAACTGTTGAGACGATCGTCCCAGGAACTCGGGAACTTGGCTTCTAGATTTGACTTGCGCAGTTTATTAGCGTTATCATCGACTTTACGCTTTCGATCTTCGAAGAAATCTAAGAGGTTGTATGCTTTAACTCCACGCGCATAGAAGCCCTTGTCTCTGTATAAGTTGACAACTTTCATGAAATCATTGGCTTCTTCAGGCCAGACGTTCACCTCCACCGGCTTGTTCTTCAGCTTTGGACCGTATATGACCATGCAGGCGGGAACGCCGCAGAGGGTGGCAAACTCTTCTACCTTCTTTTTCAATCCCCTCTTCCGTTTCTGGTAGGTTGTTATTCGAGCCTTCTCGTTATCAATCAGTTTCAAGCTGAGCTTTCCTCGACCCATCTCTTTATGTATAAATATAAAAATTTTTTTTTTTAAAATTACATTCAATTACAATGTTACAAACAAATTAGAGAAAAACAATAATGGCAAAGTTGAATACCTTTAACGTTAATGGCTTCTCAAGAATAATACCTTTTGGGATCTAAAACAGGAATTGTAATAACAGAGTAAATTCCAATGACTTTTATAGAATTCCCATGAATTGAATCATAATTGAATCTTCCATTATTGATTTCCCCCCAAAAAAAAAAAAGGAAATTTTGTTTGCATGGTTATGGAAATTGAATCCAAAATTACAGATTTTTTGTAATTAATTATGATTTTTGAATATTTTGTGGGATTATGCTCAATAATTTCCTAATTTGCTTTGATTAGTAAGACCCTAGATTGAATTTCAACATAGGATGATGTAGAGAATATATGTTGAGATGATCACAAGATGAGGTATCGAGGTTGGCCCAATGGTATACCCATCATGCCTATACTATGAATTGAAGTTATGGGTTGATCAAGTAGGGTTGGCCCTGACATTTTTAAGGCTTTGGGCTAATTTTTTTTATTTTATTTTCATTAGGCCTATTTTTGATCGTCAAATTGGTATAAAAATGCAAGTTGAGTGTCAAATTGCAGGTCCTATCCCACAGAAAAATTGTTTGTAAACTAAAAATTTCATTTGACTTTTTTTTTTCTTGAGATGATAGAAAGAATATTAGTATAAAACTTATCAGGTGTGCAGCCGTACGGGGTCGACTATGTAATGTGATAGTCAATTACACATGAAAAAAAAAAATATATATATATATATACTGGTTGAGCGAAGCTAGAAATCTGGCTTTAGGGGGGTCAAAACAAAAATTAATATTCAATATCACGTAAGACAAATATATTAATAATAAGGAAAATAAATTGTTTTAAAAAAACAAAATGTGATTTAAAGGTAATGTAATAAAAAATATATATTAATTTTGAAAATTAAAATGTAACCGATGCTCTTTGATATCTCGAAAATCTTCTAGAACCAAATTTATCTTTTTTTTTTTTTGCGATTAACAAACAATGTAGAGTAAAACTCAAAGAATTGTCTCAAGACAAAATAAGTATTGTAAAATAAGATAGTAAACCTTTAATATTTATGCCCTTTCAATTATATTGAATAATGTTGAATTATATTGAAAACTAAATAGTGATTGAAACTGAATAATATGCATGTTTGATTTTTTTCACTAAAAACTAATACAAGTGATAAGTTGTTTGTTTTTTTTAAGTTACAAATATAAATAAATAATTTACATCTATGCCCTTTCAATTATTGTTTTATATATTTATATTTTAATATATTTTAGAAAACTAAAAACAATAATTTAATAATATAATAACAAATTTATAAAAAAAATTGCCCAATAAAATATAACCCCTTAAAGTATAAATATTGGACAAGTTAATTAAAGTTTAGTTTAAGAAATAACAACAGATTAGATTAGAGTAAGCTACTAATAATGTGTACAATAGTTTATATGTGGAATTATAATAATATAATTATACATTTATAATGAAATCTTTATGCTCTATCAAAGTGCACATACCATATAAATATGCCACAAACATATATAATTCAATTATTTATATGTAAAATAACAAATTAGTGTCGAATTTGGGAGTATCTCATATGGGCATATAGAGATGATATCATGGTGCCTGCAACACATGTAAAGTGAATGTAGTTTATGGTTAAGTTGGTTTAAGTTTGTTTGCAAAACCCGTTTTTTTTTTTTTTTTTTTTTTTTTTTTTTTTTTTTTTTTAGTGTTAATTTTTCCCAATCACATAATATAAAACTAATAAAATTATGAGAAAAATAAAAAGTCCTTAGCATAATATGAATAGAAAACTTTGGATTCAAATGGAGATTTTGGAGTATTTAAAAAACTAGGTTTTATGGCTGCTATAATTATTAAATCGTGACAAGAATTTTTTTTAAAATATGGTTAAAGGTTGTGAGAGAAGGGAAAACTGAAAATTAGATAAGATTCGTGAGGATAAATTTGAAAGTAATAAGTTGATATATATTCGATTGATTTGTTGTTAAGTGAAAAATGAAAAAATTTCACTTTTAATAATCAATGATTTTAGGAGTTTGTTCATTGATTTTATCACTTGAAAAATCAAACAAAACAAGCTTAATGAATTAAGTGTTCAATGGGAAAATCAAACGGACCCTTAGCTTTTTGAGTGAAAATATATGAAATATATGAAATAATAGGGGGAATTGCACAGACACCCTCGAGGTTTGATGAAATTTCATAAATATGATAGTTTTGGCCATATGCACACAAACATCCCTCAACATTTGAAAATCGTTGCACAAACATCCCCTGCCGTTAGATAGATCCGTTAGTCAATGGTCAAAAGTGTAAAAATATAAAAAAAATATTTTAGTGAACATGAATGTATCTTAAATCTAAAAGTCTAAAACGTGGAAAAAAAAAATCATCTTTACAAAAAAAAAAAAAAGTTTTTTTTAAACAATTTAATAATAAATAAATTTTAAATTTTAAATTTATTTAACATCAAGGGGAATTGCACAAACTAAAATTTTCATTATTGAAAATGAATTTTTTTTCCAGCTTTCCGATTTAAGATACATTCATATTTTCTAAAATATTTGTTAATATATTTTAATCTTATTTTTGAATTTTTAATTTTGTTTACAATAAAAATATAGAGTATTTTGAACATTTTACACATTTAACCATTGACTAACAGATCAATCTAGCGGTAGGGGATGTTTGTACAACAATTTTCAAATGTTGAGAGAAGTTTGTACGTATATGGTCAAAGCTGCCATATTCATTCCATTTTATCAAACCTCGGGGATATTTGTGCAATTCCCTAGAAATAATGTATATTAGACTAGCCAATAAAGTACGAAATAATAGGAAATTATTTATTTTTCTTCTTTTGATTGGAATCGTGAGAAGAAAAAGGATTGATTTTGTATCCTACTTTCATGTGCAAAAAATTAGGAAGAATATTTATTTATTTATTTATTTTGAAAATAGGAAGAATATTTATTAATTACTTTATATTATTGAAATAATAGGATAGATTAAACTAAAATTATCATAATTTTTGTATATACACCTATGGGCCCACGTTAAATTCGCCCACGCAGACAAGAAAGAATCCAGCATGCAATAAATACTCGGTACTGATACTTTTAAAACTCAATCATCATAGTCTTTCTTGTAAAGAAAGTTTCAATATATCTAACCTAGACTTTTAAATTTATTTCTACAAAGTATAAAATAATCAGTTAACATTAGCCTTAATTAATTGAAAAAAAAAAATGAATGAGTATTTTAAGGTCACTTTCATTTATATATATAGAAATTAAAATGTATTGTTGACATTGACAACAACAACATCTTCATCCCTGAATTTGAAACATGTTTTGATCAGAAACTTCTGTATCAAAAGCTGCAATCATGAAATTTTCTTAGTGGAAAGGCAAGATTGACAATTTGACATAGTGTTACTCAAGAAATCTCCAATTGCATAGATCCAAATTTTAATGAATAGTTGGACATGCACGACACTCGCCGGACAGTAGCAACAAATTAATTTACCCCATTTAACGTCCAGTCAATACATACCAAAAAAAAAAATCATTATTTTAATTATGTTGTGATTGAAGGATTAAATTAAAAATGAAAATCACAAATTTATTGAGAAATTTAGCCTTCTTGATCTGGAATTTTTGAATGAAATATGTATGAAAGCATCAATTACATGATAGTATGATGTCATAAAATATTGATTTTTTATCTGCATAAACAAAGCATCATAGCAACGATATACATATTTCAATAACTTAGAACCAAACAATTATAGATATGCTAAAATAAATTCTACTTGAGATATTGGAGAAAACCATTGAAAACAAAAATGCATATTAAAGACAACTTATCATCATCCCTGAATTTGATACATTGCGAACTCAAGTTGAGTACCTCTTTAATGACTTGTCAAATTTGAAATCTAAAACAAGAATTGTAATGACAAAGTAATTAAATTTCAATGACCTCTATAGAAGGAAGGATAGGATTGCCATGAATTCAATATCATAATTGAATCTTCCATTATTGATTTCCCAAAAAAAAAAAGAAGAAATTTTTTTGCTTGCATGGTTATGGAAATTAAATCCAAAATTACTGATTTTCTGTAATTAATTATGGTCTAACCAATTGATTGTTGAATATTTTGTGGGATTAGGCTAAATAATTTCCAAATTTGCTTTGATTAGTAAGACCCTGATCGAATTTCAGCCTATGATTTTGTGGAGAATATATTCCGAGAGAGTCAGGATTGTAGTGTTATATATTGTTATATTTTTTATATAAATGAGTTCGAATTTAATTTCTTTTATTTTTATTTATTTACTTAAGACTTATAAGAGTAATGCTAGGCTACCCAAACAATTTTTCCATCATTTTACATTTTTTTTTATCAGCAAAGTTTATTAATAGGACAAACAAGGGCAAACAACTCATACAAACACAAAGATCCTGAAAAAACGAAACTCAGGGCACATCGCCTTCCAACTCAGGACACATCGCAGTCCAACATTTTACATAAATGATGTTGTATGTGAGTTGGGGAGTTGCCAACATCTCATTAATCATAAAATTATGTGGTGAATAATATGATTTTGACAACTAACATGTCATATCATTTGAACATAATTTTTGACAACCTAACATTACTCTCTTATTATTATTATTTATTTTAAAATTTTAGTACTTTTGAACCAAGTCTCCGCTGATGGAATTTTTGCATTGAATGTTCTTATGATATGTGTGTCAAAAGATAAAATTGGATCGTCAACCAAAAATCTCAAAAATCAATCATGCTGACCATATTCTCAAATATATATATATATAAAAAGAGTAATTGACATCGATGTCTTTTGGAGTGTACGTGAATTCGCATGTTGCATTATATATATATATATATATATTTTTTTTAAGGCATTAAACCTCCCCGAACTATTGTTTATTGGCAAACGGTTGGGTTTATTCCCACCTGAGAGGGGGAATCTATAGTCAGATTTTACCAATAAACAATAGTTAGTGGGGTTTAATAACTAAAAAAAGGTTTAGAGGGCAACATACGAAATCACGTTCGAGTCATTGGTGCCAACTACTCTAAAAAATGATTAAAAGTTACTCAAAGCACATGCCATTAAAAGATGCCAAAAAACTTGTAACATGTTATCATAATACAATGGTTTATAACCATTATAAACGCGCATTTTTCTTGTAGTAGTGACATTCTAACTTCAAACGACAAACTATTAATAATAGTACTTCATTAAAAATTAAACAGAACAAATAAGTAATCAATAATGATGATAAAATTCAATTGAAATCCTAAACAACTTAATTTGAATTAAGAAGACATAATATCTAAGAATCTTTTAATATTACTTCAAATACTACCGCCGAATGTGGCTGGGAGGTAGAAGCTCTCATCTAGTTTGGCAATGTCTCTGTTTCGAAACATTATATTTCCTGATCCCTCGTTTTTAAATCCAAACTCATTCGTGTCTTCGTAAAAGTGATCATCGAATTGATGATGATCATGAAATACATGATGATGATGTGAGCCATGCGTATGTGAAGAAATATTGCTTGGTAGAGGCTGCTGATCATAGTACTGCTGTTGCATGGGTTTATCATAGAAATACATAGCCCTCTGATTGTTGATCATCATATGATTGTCTGCAATCATAGTCGTCGGTTGTGGCCGATCGAAATAAAATGTTGGTTGCTGAATCACTTGATTATTGCCTACAGAAGACACACCACCACCAAACTGACCAGCTAAATTAAGATCACAACCGTCCATCGTCATCTGATTATTATAATTAGGGTTATTGAAATCATGCGGTAGCCTATGGAGAGATTGCAAATATTGCATCTGATGATAATCAAGTGGCAGCTGTGGCATCACCGAAGATATATTAGGCTGCTGTCTGTTGATGTTCATCATGAGCTCAAGATCAACTTCAGTTTCCCTTTGATTAATCATGACTTGATGAGTATCGGCGCCTTTTATCATTGCGATCTTTCTTTTCGCTGCTTCAATGTTATTATCAAACTTGGCCAGAAGAACCCTAAGTTGATCAACACAAAAACTGTTGAGACGATCGTCCAAATGACTCGAGAACTTCGATTCCAGATTCGATTTGCGTAGTTTATTCATCTTGTCATCGACTTTACGCTTTCGATCGTGGAAGAAATCGAAGAGGTTGTATGCTTTTACTCCACGTGCATGGAAGCCTTTGACTCTGTATAAGTCGACAACTTTCATGAAATCACTTGCTTTTTTAGGCCAGACGTCCACCTCCACCGGCCGGTTCTTCAGCTGCGGACCGTAGATGACCATGCAGGTTGGGACGCCGCAAAGGATGGCGAACTCTTCTGCCTTCTTTTTCAGTCCCTTTCTCCGTTTCTGGTAGGTTGTCATTCGAGCCTTCTCGTTTTCAATAAATTTCAAGTTGAGCTTTCCTCGACCCATCTCTTTATCTATCTATATACAAATTAAAAATAATAATAATAATTATGAAAAAAAAAAATTAAAAAGTTTTTATATCAATTACAATGTTACAAACAAATTATTAAAGCATTGCTATAAAGACATTAGAGAAAACAACAATGGAATACTTAAAGTAGAGTACCTTAAACTTAAACGTTAATGGCTTGAATGTTTTTGAGATTAAAACAAGAATTGTAATAACAAAGTAAATTTCAAAGACCTTAATTTATAGAAAGAAGGATTGATTTGCCATGAATTCGATTTCATAATTGAATTTTCCTTTATTGATTTCCCAGAAATAAAAAAAAGGAAATTTTTGTTTGCATGTTTATGGAAATTGAATCAAAAATTACAGATTTTTTAGTAATTAATATGGTCCAACCAATTGATTTTTGAATATTTTATGAGATTAGGTTACATAATTTCCAAATTTACTTTGCTTATTGGATCGAATTTCAGCGTCTAATGATGTGGAGAATGTGTCGAGAGAATCATAATGAATAAATCGAATATGTCGTGGTACATCCAACCGATTTGATTTTGTATACTAATTTTGAGGAGGTGATACATATAGTCATCGAATTAGTAATATAGGCAATTGGTGGTAGGGGTTCCACTTTTATTATTATTATTATTATTATTATTATTATTATTATTAATTACTTGACTAAGTTTGGACCACATAATTGGAGGTTGAATTGGATTTACAAGTCAATATCATCATAATTTTAATGGATCCAGTCCATGTTACAATATTTTGATATAATTCTTTGATTCAAGGAGGCTTCATTTGTCCATTCATGCACTTAATTTTTTATCATTTTCATTAAAATTTGGTGCAGAAAGAACGCAACAAATGATTATTCAAATAACAACAAAAAATTCTCCTTAAGACAAATGTAGTTGGTGTTGATGGTAAAAGTACTCATTCAGCTTAACAATCAATGTTCAAATATCAAGAATTTCATATTCGAGTCGCCCACAATATATTATATGTTAAAATCAAAGTTGAACAGGTAATTATCCAATCAAAATTGTTGAAAAATTCACTATCTAATATAATTAATGTTTTATCTGACCCAGTATTTACATATAAGTAAGTTGTGACTTGTGTCAAATTGCAGGTCGTGACTCGTAGAAAAATTGTTTGTCCGTTTTGTGAAAGTTATAGGAAATCGGTGAACCATCTATTTTTGCATTGCTTGTGGTCTTGGAAGTTGTGGTCGGGGTGCATGTCTTGGTGGGTGTGAATGCCTGTTTTTCCAGCTCTGTTTTGGGATGGATGAAATGTTGGACTGGCCTATGTCCAAGTAGGCGAGCGTGGAACACACTGTATTTTGCGGTGGTGTGGATTATTCGGGAGGTGCGTAATGAGCTCTGGATACTGTCAGATTTAGAGTGGAATCTTGGTTTAAGTATAATGGTAGTGACTCTCGAACGACGGTTGCTTGGGCAAATGGCGTTGGTTTTGGCAATCTGAGTTTGGTACAGCTGTTTATGACATTCATGAATTTCTTCTCAAGTTTAATACGGTCTCTATTGTCTTCAGACCTCGTGGCTCAAATTCTACTGCAGATTGTTTAGCTAAAATGGGTTCTAATACGTCGGGCGATAGGTTGTTTTGGTACTATGTGTGATGCATGGTTGATATAAGGGTGGGATGTTTTGGTTTTTTTGTGTTGGGTAGTACACTGGTCGTTTTGTTTTTTGTTCTGTTTCTGAATTCTGGTTCTGTTATGGTGAGTTGGATTTACTGTGTCTGTTGTTTTGGTTTTTCATGTTTTGTGCCTTTGGCCCCTGGCCTTTTAATAAAAATTCGATGTTTCCTCAAAAAAAAAAAAAAAAAAAAAATAGAACTCTGATCGACTTTCTTCCTTTTTTTTAAGAAGCGTCTCTAGTAAGAGTGTCAAAATATTAAAAAGGGTCATTTTATTAGAAGTATTTAGAATTTTCTTAAATTTAAGTTTTAAAATTGGATTGTAAGTGAAAAATCTCAAAAATTAATCATGTCTATCATTATTCTCAAATAAAAAATTAAAGTTACTCAAAGCACAACAGGCAATTAAAGATGCCAGAACTTGTAACATTCAACTTCAACTACAAACCATTAATAATACTAGTAATTCATTAAAAATGAAACAAAATAAATAATATTTACAATAGTGATAAAATTCAATTGAAATCCTAAACAACTTTCAATTAAGAAGACTTAATAATTACAAAGCTTTTAATATTGTTTCAAATACTACCGCCGAATATGCCTAGATGATAGAAGCGTTCATCTAGCCTGTCAGTGTTGAACCAGTAGCTTTCCGGATCTCTTGTTTTTAATTCCAAACTCAAAAACTCATTCATGTCTCTATGAGGCTGCTGCATGGATGTACCATTGAAATACATAGCCCTCTGATTGTTGATCATCACATGATTGTCCAATCTCACAGTCGTCAGTGGTGGTGGTGGATCGAAATAAAATGTTGGTTGCACCACTACTTGATTCTGATCAGCTAAATTATGATGATGATCACCACCGTCAATGGTCATCTGATCATTATCATAAAGGTTGAGATCGAACGGTAGCCTACGGTGAGATTGAAAAAATTGCATCGGATGGTGATCAAGTGGTGGCTTCTCTGAAGATATATTAGGCTGCTGTGTGTTGATGATAGACAACCTGAGCTCAACATCAACTTCAAATTGCTGATCTTGATTAATCAAGACTTCATGAGAGCTATAAGAATTCCCACCAACAATCTCCGAATTCTGGCAATCATGGTCGCCTTTTATCGTCACAATCTTTCTTTTCGCTACTTCAAATTTTATTATCCAACTTAGCCAGAAGAACCCTAAGTTGATTCACATGAAAACTGTTGAGACGATCGTCCCAGCAACTCGGGAATTTGGATTCTAGATTCAACTTGCGCAGTTTCTTAATCTTATCATCGATTTTACGCTTTCGACCATCGAAGAAATCGAAGAGGTTGTATGCTTTTACTGCACGAGAACAGCTCTTGTCTCTGTATAAGTTGACAGCTTCCATGAAATCACTGGTTTCTTTAGGCCAGATGTCCACCTCCACCGGCCGGTTCTTCAGCTTCGGACCATAGATGATCATGCAGGCGGGGACGCCGCAGAGGGTGGTGAACTCTTCTGCCTTCTTTTTAATTGCTTTTTTCCGTCTCTGATAGGTTGTCATTCGAACTTTTTCGTTTTCAATAAATTTCAAGTTCAGCCTTCCTTGACCTATCTCTTTATCTATCAATATACAAAATAATAATAATAATAATAATAATAATAGTAAAGGTTTTTACATTCAATTACAATGTTACAAACAAATCATTAAATCATCGCTACAAAGAAATTTAGAGAAAAACAATAATGGAAAAGTTGAGAGTACCTTAAACGTTAATGGCTTCTTAAGAATGTTTTTGAGATCTAAAACAAGAATTGTAATGACTTAAGTAATTAAATATCAATAACCTTAATTTATAGTAGGAATGACTGAATTGCCACGAATTCAATATCATAATTGAATTTTCCTTTATTGATTTCCCAAAAACAAGGAAATTTTTGTTTGCATGCTTATGGAAATTAAGTAAAAAAATTACTATTTTTTTGTAATTAATTATGGTCCAACCAATTGATTTTAGAATATTTCATTATTTTGTGGATCCTAGATCGAATTTCAGCATATGATGAGGTGGAGAATATATGTCGAAAGAATCTAGATTGAAACGATTCGAATATGACGTGTTACATCCAATCAACTAAGATTTTGTACATTAATTTTGAAGAGGTGATACGAATTAGTAAATTTAGGCAATTGGTAGTGGGGGTTCCACTTTTTATTATTGTTATTATTATTATTATTTCATTTTTTATGACTAATATTAAGCTTTCAAAAATATTTGTCCAAAATTATACCCAAATAATGTGGTACATGAGTTGTCAAGATTCTATAAATCATGATATTATGGTGTGATTTACAAGATCTTGATAACTCATATATACATCATTTGGATATGATTTTAAGAAAATATTTCTGGCATCCTAATATTATTCTTTATATATATATATCACTTGTAATGAAGATGACTTGAATTTTAGATATTACTAAGTAGAATGAACATCTAATCACTGAACCACGTTTTTATTAATATTATTATTAACTCAATTGTTTGTTCCCTTTGGAGAAAAAAAAAAAAAAAAAAAAAAAACTCAATTGCAATTAATTACTGATTTTTGTAATTAATTATGTTTCAACAAATTGATTTTTGAATATTTTGTGGGATTAGGTTAAATAATTTTCAAATTTGCTTTGCTTAGTAAGATTCTACGTTGAATTTCAGCATATGATGATGCGGAGAATGTGTTAAAAGAATCGGATTGAATCAAATCGAATATAACGCGATGCATCCAATCAACTTTGATTTTGTATACTAATTTTGAGGAGGTGATACATAGTCATTGAATTAGTAATTGATGGTGGGGGTTCCACTTTTTTATTATTATTATATAACAATATTTTTATTTTTATTTTTTTATGAGCAACGGAGTGTGTTCTGATGTGGTTTTTCTGTTATGGTTGTGCCTCTGTTTTTGGGGGTTTGTCTGGTGGGGGCTGCTGCTAAAATATGTGGAACCCCCACCATTATAAATTATGGTGAGTTGTTAAGATTTTTTATATTATGAGATTATGGTTTGATATTCAGGATCTTAATATTATTTTTTCGAGTGACGATATTTGCACCTTTCAAAAACTGCACCCCTTAAAAATAGCATGTACATCTCGAATTAGTATGTTTTTGAAAATCCATTAATACCCTTTAGTAAAATTATCAAGAATACTTGTTTGGTTGAGCTTCCTACTATCCTAAAAGGTTTACAAATGTCTATTTGAGTTTTTTTTATAGTTGTTTGGTTGGACTTTTGTGATTGTTTATTTTTTAAAACCTCTACTAGACAAAAGATCATGAGGAGGTACTTCTCCAAATAGATTTTTTTTATAAAAAAAGTCTACCAACCAAACAACTATAATTTATTTTTCAAAAACTCTATTTCTAATATATTTAGAACGAGTAGATTTTTTACCAATAGAAGTGTTTCAAAAGCCCAACCAAACAAGCTCTAAATAGTTTGTCAATACAATCACCAATAATTATTAATAGGTTTCATATTTTAAAATTTTATGAAAAAAAAAAAATCCTTTTAATGATTTTATATTAATATATACCATTAAAAATTCTTTCCATTTTCTTAAACCTTAGATTCTCTTTTAAATATATTTTCAATTTTTTTTTAAGGAAATACAAATCGACTTCTAAGTATGGAGAATGAATCAAAATTTTCCAGAGTTAGTTGTGAAAAAACAAATTTTATATTATTATTATCATAAGAACAAAATCATAATAAATTGTTTTCTCTAATATTTGTATTTTTTTTTTCTTCCAAACACACTTTAGACTTTGTTTTTATTATTTTTTATTATTAGTTATTCTTCAATTTCATTAAACATTTTTCTACTTCCAAATCAATTGGTACATGTCATAAACCTTGTATCACTATGACTTTCACAATATTAAATGGATCTCCAATGAAAAAAACCTTAAATCGGGATGATTTTGTTTATAGAAAAGGGTCAAGAAGAAATGGAAAAAGTTGGACATAAGGAGAAAGAAAAAGAGAAAAAAAAATGGAGTTTAATTTTGTTAAAGAAAAACATGGAAGAGAAAAGGAGTAAGGAAGAAAGAACAACGATAGAATTAAAGATAATAATAAAATTTTAAATAATGATAAAGTTGATTAAATAATATAATATATATATAAGTTGTGTGTACTTATAAAAATACAATACAATATAATAAATTAAAAAAAATGATATTTTTGGTATTATGTGTAATTTATTTACAAACTATATAATTTTTTAAAAATTGTATGGATGTTATTATGAAAGGGGTGTACATACAGTTTTTAAAGGGTTTCATTATTGCTACTCTATTTATATATATACATGCCGCTTGAAATAACAGCGACTCGAATATGAGATATTGCTATGTTGAATAAGCATCTTATCACTGAACCATTATTATTATTATTATTATTATTATTATTATTATTATTATTAACTCAATGACAAGAGAAAGTTGTTCTAGTGGTTAAACCCCTCACACTCACACTACGGGTTTGTGGGTTCAAGTCTCTCCCCTACCTAAAAACTCGAATTATTATAATATTAAAAAAATGAAAAACTCAATTGTTTGGCCCACATAATTGGAGGTTATATTGGATTTACATGTCAATATCATCACAATTTTAATGGATTCCAGTCCATGTTACCATACTGCGTATTTATATTTCTTTCATTCAAGAGGCTTCATTTGTCCATTCCTGCATTTAATTTTCAATAATTTTCATTGAAATTCGGTGCAGAAATAGACGCAACATCAATCCGAACTTGGACAAAAAATTAAGGGCAAAATTGGATTGCATCCTTGAGGTTTGGGCAAGGTATACTTAGTTGGAAATGTTTTGGTATAATACACTAACACTCCCAATAATTAAATTTGACTTTTAAAATACCTAAAATGTCCCTAGTTATATTATTTTATACTTTATTTTCTTACCTTTTAACCAAAAACTTTATAAACTTTAATAAAATAAAAAAATTAAATAAAAGATATGATTCATTAAATAAATAAGTAGTTTTAAATAAATAAATAGTTTTAAAAAATAAATGAAAAAAATTGAAAACATTAATTTTTTTAAGGATATCCGTTAATACTTAATAGGGACAAGAAAAACTCTAAATATCCAAACTATTTATTTATTTATTTATTTTAAAACTATTTATTCATTTAAAAACTATTTATTTTTTTAATTTTTTAAAACTATTTATTTATTTAATGAATCATATCTTTTATTTAATTTTTTTATTTTATTAAAGTTTATAAAGTTTTTGGTTAAAAGGTTAAAAAAAATAAAAGTGTAAAATAATGCAACTAGGGGTAGTTTAGACATTTTTAAAGTCAAATTTAAGTCTTGGGGGTGCAGTGCAATTTGCCCAAAAATTAAAAGAGTTGAACTAGTAGTTATATACATATATATATATATATATATATATATATATGCAATCAAGATTGTTGAAAAATTCACTATCTACTAATTAATAGAGTTGAACTAGTAGTTATATACATATATATACATATATATATATATATATATATATGCAATCAAGATTGTTGAAAAATTCACTATCTACTAATTAATGTTTGATCTGACCCTGTATTAACCGATATGCAAGTTAGGCGTCAAATTGCAGGTCGTATCTGGTAGAAAAATCGTTTGTAAATTGAAAAAAATAGATTGACTATCTTCATGATTTTACTTTTCTTTGGATATGTTAGTAAAGAAATATTCTCTTTCACGTGGGATCGAATATGACTTCCACATGAAAAGAAAAAAAAAAAACATGTAGGAATCCAATTGCAGCACAAACAACCAGTCACCAGGACCAGAACAAGAACAAGACCAGCGGAGGAAGCAACTAAGGGAAGCCACAAGGCAACCAGCCCACCCCGCAAACGCCCCAAACGCAACAACAGCACCCAGAAAACGGGACAAAACAGAGCAAAAACAAGCAAACAAGCGACTGAAAATTCAGTTGTTATTATTTGACTTTTACCAGGAGAAAAATGTCATGTGCATACATTTCAGGATTCAAAACAAGTAGCAAGATCCTTTTCAAATCGACCATCAGTACAATTTATACAAAACAGACGAAATAACACTTTACAAATTAATTAACATGCAAAACAAACGGTTGCAATCTCTCTAAAAACGGTCGATTTTACAAATATGGAGTAAATATATATCTTTCGATTGTGAAAGTAAATATCCGAACCATATATATGATATTTGATTTCGACAAGTTCCGACAATGTTTAATTGGTTCAAAGCCAGATTTGGGAAAAAATACAAACAAACGGTCGCAAACCCTCTAAAAATGTCCTTATCACCATACCCCATCTCCAATCGTACATGAGATTATTCTTTTTTGTTATCCGGATTTGAATAATAATTATGGAACCAGCTTCTTGTTGGAATTTTGTTTTGTCTTTCTGTATTGTATATAAACTATGATGTATATTCATTATAGACTTATATTTCATTATTAATATTGAACTTGTCTTTGTTTTTTTTTTTATATACTTTTTCTCGTGCTGTTGATGGTCATTAAATTAAAACCAAAAAAAAATTATTACTAATTTATCAAAACCTAAGACCAAATACATATATTTAAACTTTTATATATAAAGTTTGACCTAATTATACGAGTAATAAAAAAATGTTTCGATTGAGTCACCACCACGGCTACGGTAAAAATACATATATATATATATATATACGGAAATTTTCCTATGACGATGCACTGATAGAATTATATAAGGATATTGAATGTGAGCCACTCGTTTTACATAACTTGACTTGGTATGTATGCACTTATCAAATCACTTTTATAAATGAGTGACTCACATTCAATATCCTGATAAAGTTATATAAGGATGCCCTGATAGGAATGAGACCGTATATATATATATATATATATATATATAGTCTTTCTATTGTTAGTTCGTCCTAACACAAAATATATCAGGACGAAGGATGTGGATCATAGATTATGGAGAAGTTTTGATAAGTGCATACACTTTGAGTCAAAGTATGTAAATCTAATGGTCCACATTCTTCGTCCCGATATATTTTATATCATGACGAACTGACAATAGAAAAACTGTATATATACAGATTTTTTATTATCAATTCGTCCTGAAAATAAATATATCAGGACGAAGAATGTGGACTATTAGATTTACATACTTTGACTCAAAGTATATATATTTGTTAAAACTTCTCCATAATTTGTGGTCCAAATTCTTCGTCTTGATATATTTATTGTCATGACGAACTGACTATAGAAAGACTATGTATATATATTGAGGTGGACAAACTCATGTATCTCTCCCGCAACTCTTGAATCTAGAATTAACACCACTTTACTATTAAAATTTAGAATCTAACGTAACACGTACTACTATCAATAAAAGAGAAGTGATGAAATATTCAGAATGACAGAATCCATAAACATAAAATCCAACATTGACGTTAAAAAGTTCAATTGTCGTAGTAGTATTCTAAATATTGGAAGTTATACGGACGTTCAAAAGTGTTAGTCATAAATAAAACTGTAGTTTTATTATCTTTAGCATGCATATACATAGATTATACATATGACGAGGTTTTGCATACAAAGCACCCGTGTTGAATTCAACTTGATCCTGTAACGTTATAGAGTAAGAATTCTATACCAAAAAATAATCCCCCGTATAATAATTATGTTACATATATATACCTCCCGAAAAAATCATATATAATTCGGATAATAAATAAATAAAATACCACTAAGTAATCAACCGGGAATGCCGGCGATGAGAAGACGAAGTAGACGACGAAGCCGACGAAGCCGACGAAACCATACTAACGGAGGAGTCACTGGCGCTCCCGAAGAAGAGGTCCGATAAGAAATTCTCCACATCTTCAGGGGCATATCTGACAAATACACCAACACTCGTCTCTCTAACTGTGTTCCTATGCTTATTGTAAAAATCCCGATAAACCGCCACCAGCTTCCTCTCTATCGAAGCTTTAATCTCGTCACGCAATTTCGGGTCGGGTACGATACACTGACTCTGTTTCTTGTATGCTTGTTCAAAGCTTGAATTAAAATTCCTGAAATAATCCTTAGCCTGACCCGGCGAAATCATAATCGTCGTATTCGGATCCGGCAGTGTTTTGAACACGTGGCCCCACGCCAGCCGTTCGTAGTTTCCCGCGAACTGTTTCACTTTCGCTTCGTGTTTGTTGATCCACTCCTCGCCGAGAAGGTAATGGAGATTCGATGTACGGACTTTTGATATCACATATTGGAGATTGTTTGCGAGGAAGAGATACGATAAGGACACGTCTTTGTAACGCTTTAATTTCCCGTCGAGCTTGCAAAGAAGAATGAGAATGAGCCACGCCACGTGTAAGGTGATTACCGGCGTCGCCGGAGAGTCGCCGGGAATCTGGCTGTCTAAGAAGGATTCAGTGACAGTTGATTTCGACGGAGGAGGCCAGTCGGCGGAGATGTCGGTGAGGATGTTGCTGTAATCGGCGAGGAGAGAGAGGTAATTCATTGTATGAGCTGTTAATGGATGAAGTCCGCCGCCTGCGACGGTGTCTTTCGAAGAGTCCTTTAGGATTGATGACTCGAAATCAAAGATCATCACTCGGACTGAGTCACTGAGTTTGATAAGCGAGTTGACTGCTTGTAATCGGACGGTGGAGGTTGATTCGAATGAGAAAATCGATTCAATCTCCTGCCAGTTACCGGCGATGGTTGAGTACATGTCAAGCAAGCGGAAGATTTTCTCCGCCTGAGTTTTCTTGCTCTTGACGACGAGCTCAGGGAAGCTAAAGAGAAGCGAGGCTCCTTCTTTGGAGATGTCGTTGAAACAAGACTCTCTGATGGAGTCCGACGACACGAAGACGTGGTCGCAGAGGATTCTCTCTCCGGCGAAGAGTGTTCTCATGGAGACCTTCACCGCCGCCAACCAGTTCTTGATTCTGAGATCAAGCACTTCCCAATCCATTTTGTTGATCTGAGAAGAGCTCACTCGCTCAACGCCTAATCGATAGATTCCTTCATCGATTATCGATTTGCGTATGATTTTGTAGATGTTCATGCACTCTTTAGCGTAGCCGGCGGAGATCATACAATCGGCGATGGATCTCAAATCCGCCATCGCAATTGAAGACACTTCTTCAACTTCGGCGATGGAATCACCTGCGACGCGGACAGTATTATCATCGTCTTGATGTTGATCAAACGGAATCGAACCATCGTCGTCGTAGTAATCGGAAACGCTAGATCTGGCGGACGTGCGTGATGATCTGGTGGACACTGATTCCGGATCCAGATGAGCTCTGTTCATCGACAGAATCTGATAAAACTCTTTTTGCAGTCTCTTCATAGCTATTTGCATCAAGCTCTGAGCATGAACAAGCTTCTGGTGATCGGAACTCGCCGACGACGTGTTATACTCGTCGGAGACCAACAAATGCATGGCTTTTTGGAGATCGTTGACGCACTTCAAGAATTGCATGGCTTCTCTCTTGTTCTCGTAAAACAGAGAAGTCACTTTCGCAATAGTCGACGAGTCCGGGTCCCATTTCATGATCATCACCGTCGCCGACTCGATGATTTTATCCATCGTAGTTTCAGTGAAGCTACGGAGAGGAGTCAACATAGAAACTGATGTTCTCGACGGCGAATCCGTACCGCGAGAGAAAGAATACGAGGGCGTTTTCGGGTTAAAGCAGATGCTTCTCATTCCTTTTCTTGGCATTCTCAGAGGTAAATATATGTAAATTTCAAGTAGTGTTTTGTGTTTCTCAAGAAAAATTAGAGAGGAGGAAGATGGATATTTATAGACGATGGATTGAAGAAGATAGACGAACGACGCCGTTGTTTATAAAAGATAAACGTGGAGAGGAGAGGTTTGATTTTTTTTATTTTTCCAGAGTCATCGAAACGCGGACACGTGTATTTTTTGTAGTGTAATTACGTAACAATCAAACATGAGAAATAGTGAAAAAAAAAAATTAAAAAAATAATAATAATAAATACACTATTTATATTTATCATGCGCTGGAGATTATTAAAATATTCAAAAAAAAAAAAGAATTGCCGGAATTTCAACTTGTATTTTCATTGTTTGGATTTCAACGTTGTTATATAAATGGATATATTGTATATTCTAATCTTCTCTTATTTTTAGTTGATCTTTAATAAGCCTTATTATGAATGATAATTGGACGATTAAAAAAAAAAAACAATAATATTATTGTAAATAATAATAGTAAACTTCTCTCTTATTATATTCTATTTGTATTAATATTATTGTAAATTATAAATATATTATTAATCGGTCCACCATAATATTATTGTTCCTATGCAGTTGAAATCTGAAAAGGTTAATAAAAGTGAAAGGTCCTTGCAATTGCAGTCTCACTCCCTCGATCTTTCCTCTGAATCCCTAGCCAACTCAGCAACGTCACCATATACGTGTATAAAATATTAAAATATAAATTATAAATTATAATCTAAATATTCCTTAAAAATTAGTCTAATTTCACTATCAAGCATGACGAAAATTAAAACAGTTGATTTCTAAAACGGAACACAACTAACTATGAGAAAATTATACACGCAACCTCATTAAGGAAAGCCAATTATATTTAACTAACTTGTTTAATATTTCTGGATACAATTCATTTGTCTATATATGCTTTGTAAATTGTAATAATATAATTTATTTTTCTTGTTAACAAATATTGTGAAAGCTTAAGCTCCCTATTGCAATAACTTATATATATATATGATGTTATCAGAGAGACCTTTATAATTCTGTTGAAATTATCATCAAACTATATATAAACATATAAATTAGAATACCGAATCGTGGAAGATTCCCTTTTAACTCAGAGAAATATCAGTAAATTCAAGAGTATACTATTATTTGTAGGATTCAAGTCGTATGTCCTCTCTTCCTAAATCTCAAATAAAAGTAAATTCTTATGAAGCATGTCTATGCAATGACGAATGGTAATCTCTCGGTCCGGCTGTTGGTTTAATATAAATTAATTTGTATTTTTTTATAAAATAGTTGTAACTATATCATTCATTGACATACATATAGGATTACATCATGTATATTTATAAAGTAATGCAATGAAGTAATTCATTCTACAAAAAAAAAAAAAAACCAATAGAATTTTTCGTTAGTTGTTACCATGACTCCAACAACAAAACTAATCATTAATTTCTAGCATTAATGACGATCCTAATTATGTTTTCAAAGTGCAAATTAATCAATATCAAATCTATATTAATGCTAACTTTATTTATATTTTCATATTTCCAAGTAATATAAATCATATATCTATATATATATTTTTTTAACAGCAGGAAATTTTATTGAAGGTCAAAAAGACCAAGAATAACAGCACCCAGCAGCAGAGGCCACCCAGGCAGAAACAACACAAAAGACCTGCTCCAAGAAGAGAGGCACCAAACAAACACCAACCATTTGATAATTAATTAGCAAACTATTCAAATCTATTGATTTGACCCATACGATGACCTAGTTATTTCCATACAATGCTTTTTATTAATTTTGGTGTGAAAACTCAAAAATGTCTCACATTGATGAAAAGCTGATATTTTGAATTTATGACGATTTTTTTGAGTCTTATTTGATGCGCGGTTGTGCAAATGATTCACTGCCGACCATTAGTCAGTATCATGCATGACAATTTTACCATTTTAAGTGTAAAAAGAATTCTAATTAATAACTTCTAGTTGGATTCATTATTCATCTATAATTGTTTTTGTTTGAAATTATCAAAAAACGGCTGTACGGGATAGTAAATTATCAAATCTGATAAATCTCTTTTATAGTGATTTGATCATTTAGTCATATACCCACTTGGAAGAAACTTTTAATTTTTTTAATTTTTATTTTGTTTCAAAGTCCATTTATTTTTTTTCAAAGTCCACTCAGTAGCATCACAGACATATATAAAAAAGTTAGAAAACCATTAATGAGTGAATAGAATTGAAAGACTTGATCATCTTCGATCAACAATTAATCATACAAGTGGCTGATTCCATTATTGAACTACTACAAGAGGAAAATAAATGTAGGACTCAAGTGGCTGAATGGGAAAAAATGTTTATTTGACAAAAGTGATAATTAAAGTTGGGTGGATAAAGATTTTAATTTCAAATCAATTTCTAGCCCAAAAAAGTCATATTATATATATTATTAATTGGAAAAGCTTTACTATCTGTTAGGTAAATAAATACCATTAAAAAAAAAAAAGTTATGCTATATATATAGACCACAAAAATTCGATAATTAATCGGTCACCATCAGATAAAGGTATATAATTTGACCATGAAAAAAAATTATAATAATAAATAAATAAAATGACTCTTAGCCAAAGTTTAATAGCCACAAATTAAAAAAAGCAAACGTGAACATCTTAAAATCTTCGACTTATATATATATATATATATATATATATATATAATCGACTCAATAACGGGGTTTATTCTATAAATTTTATAACTTTACCATAATGTTATAGTCACTTTTAAAATGATGTTTAGTACAGAATCAATCCTTATTGACCACAACCCTACAGGACTGTATACACTTGCATATGGCATGCAAAAACTTCACTGCTTTCAGAATCTAACGTTGAAATTTGGTTCTCTGTCATTTTCATCCTTCTCACTCAAACAATCAAAATTTCCACTCCCGTACAAATTTGTAATTGACATTTGAAAAGCTTATAACTATAAAATGTTTAAAATATGGTAGGTACCACGTAAGCATATATGTGTAATGTATAATCCAAATGTTCATATTATATAAATATATATATATATATATATATATATATATATATGTTCTAGTTTTCGGTATCAGCCATGACCAAAGAACATTTGACAATTGAAAATTAAATTAATTTCTGATTAAAAAGAAAAACAAGGGAGAGAAGAAAACACATGCAACTTGATTATATGCTAACTATGACTTGTGTTTTCCACCACTAATTTTCACATTTGAAGATTTTTAATTTGTCTTGTTTATAAAGTTTTAACTGTATCTTCGAATTTGAATGTTTTTATATATGTTTATGCACCAGAGTCATGAAGAGAGTTCACTGTAGTTAACGTCTGTAATTGAAGAAATAACTGATCAACTTCACAAAATTTGCATATATAATAATTAAGCTGAGCTTGATCCGATCACAACAGCAGTGTTTACATACCTAGGTATAAAATTAAGAAGTTTCAATGTCAATTTAATATATGGTACCCATAATATCAGGGATTATGTTGATTCTGATAAGATTACTCATCATATATATTATTCGATAAAACCAAAAAGACAAAACAAAAAACAAACTATAAACATAGCTTTAAATAAATTTCAATAAAATAAGAGATCATGTTGATTCTAACAAAGATTTCTCATCATAAAATATATATGATATTCCATATTTAAGAAATAATAATAGAATAATGTTTGAGTACAGACTGATCAGTACCCAAAATACTGACTCCAACAAAGGGAGTATAGCACGTGACCCAATTTGTAAGATAAATAAAAAAAAGTAAAAGAAAAAAAGTCACGTGCTGCACTCCCGTTGATGGGGTCAGTATTTTGGGTACTGACCGATCAGTATCCGAGCATTATTCATAATAATAATAATAATACTATATAATGTAAAATTTTGAAATCAAAGGAGGTAACAGTGTCGCGTATATATGTATATATATATATATATATATATATTTGATCATGACTACCGTCCAATATATCTTAATGGTATATACATTCATTCAACCTATCGATGTTTAAAGTTTGAATGGTGTGATCACATGTTATATATATATATATATGTGTGTGTGTGTGTGTGAAAGCTCAGGCTCTATATTGCCAAAATTGCAATAACTTAAAATGCTGTTATCACTTATCAGAAACTTTTAAAGATCCTGTTGAAATTATCAAACCATGCATAATCTTCATGACTTCATCATTCATCAACACTTATTTTAATACTCATTTTTTGTAAAAATATTAACAATTTTAACGGTGTATTTTGTCAAAAACAAGCAGCCATATATGTGCCCTGGCAATAAAATATCATAATTAAAATTTTAATCGATAAAGTGAAGTTTAGTTTTCGTTTCAGTTAACCAGTATCAACCAAAAGAGCTTTTTTGGTTACTCTAAAATGAAATGACTTTGACCATTGCTCAATATGGTTTGGCGGTGATGAATGTTTATTCAATTTGACAATGTTTCAAGTTCAAATCACCGTCGCGTAACTCAGTTGGTAGAAGAATAAGTTTGGGATAGAGATGACCGCGGTTCGTTTTCGATTCTGAACCGTTATTTCCAGTTCCAGTTCCAGTTCCAAGGGGACCTGGAACCGGAACCGGAACCGCCTAGTAGGTGGTTCCGGTTCCGATTCCACGATTCCGGTCCGGTTTTCCAATTCCGGTTCCATTTTTTAAAAATATTATATACTAACTAAAAATATATATTAGATATGTAATGATGTGAAATTGTAAATGAAGTTGATTGGGTAAGGTGAAATTAAAATAAAATAAATATATAAAAAACTGAATAAAACTAAAAATTTTAAATTGGCCTTGAACTTAATTTGTACCACAATTAAGTTGCCTACCTATCTTTTTGTGGTTTAGAGGAATCAAAGACCACAAAGTTCTTTTACCGGTTTAAGGTTGAAAAAACAAATGGTGGGTGGAACCAGCGGTTCCAGAACCGAAACTGAACCGCCAGTTCGGGTCCGGTTCCGGTTTTTAGCCTACGGTTCTGGTTCGGTTCCACGGTTTGAACCGATCCGCGGTCATGTCTAGCTTGGGACTTGGGTAAATGACTCCCGGATCAATGGTTCGAATCCTATCAATGGCGAAAGCTTTTAAAAATATACATGGTCCCATATTAATAGATATTGTCAAAAAAATATATCCAAAAAAATAAATAAATAAATAAAATGAAATACCGAAGGAACTTCTATATATAAATGGATCAAAATCATCTTCTTGACTTGTTTCTTCTTGACTTGTTTTTCCTTGACTTTCCATAATCCAATGATACCTAAGCAAAATACAAAATATATGGTCAAGATTGGTTTACTTTTTTCTCTCTCATGCAACTTGATATTTGAATTACACTTGAAGAATACCAAGAAAAAACAAGGATCAAAGAGAGGATCCCAACTCTATATAAATCCAGGCACAAGAAAATATAAATCTCTATTTTTTTTATATGGTTTCCTCTGTCCGGAAAATATGATATGAAAATATAATTATTCATTCTATATAAAGCACTTATCAGGTGCGGTATTTAACACGTTTTTTAATGCAAAAGCCTGATTAGAGTTGAGATCCTTACACTATGATATTACAAAGTCGGAATTTCGTACAAAAAAAAATATATACCAAATCCCCACATAGTAATTTTTACTTCATTATATAATATTTCTTCAAATCCCATTTTCATCAAAATATTAACATAATTGTCAATTAGTTCATACACGGCTTGTACGCGGGAGGGATAAGTAGAGTGTAGACACGTCTTTTGAATTCGTCATCTTTAAATAAATATCAAAATGATTCGTTTGATTATAACGTGTAAATTATTTTAAGGTACAACATAATTATAATTTAGATGAGCTATGAGTCTTTGACATTTGCTTATTAGTAATATTTTTCATGCTAATAATAATATATAAATTAATTTATGCAACTTGCATTAACATTGACTAATTTAAAAAAAAAAAAAAAAAAACTACTATATGCTAATTGACTTTCAATAAGGAAAAAACAACTTAAGATGAAAGCAATAATCGTGTTAAATATCGATAAATTAATGTATATGATATTAATGTATGAACAACATATATATCAATTATTCCAAGTTGAAGTGACGAACAAAACATTGACAATATTGTCACTTTCTTCAAATCCCAGAAACATGGACAAAAACCTCTTGTAATAATAATAATTACTTAACAGTTGCATGATAAAACAAACATTGACTTTCTCAGACGAATAGACAGTTATTACGTCGTCCAAATTGCAAAAAAAAACAAAAAAAAAAAACAAAAAAACAAAAAAAAAATTTCAATCGAAAAACAGTTAATGATTATCTCAAACAGTTAATGATTATCTCAAACACTATCAGGTTTATTCGATTAGGATTTCAAAAGACAGTTAATAATTTTTATAAATTTAAAAGGTTGGGTGTATTTAATGTAGAATTTTAACAACTCTATAAAAGTCACGGGGTATTCAATACAAACTTTATAGACTTTCAAAAAATTCTTTATAAGTCATATAGTATTCAATCAAGACTTTTTAACGATTTATGAAAGTTATGAGGTATTCAAAATCTCAATAACCTTTAATGACTTTAAAATATCAATAATTTTTAATGACTTTTGGGTCTTCCATTCCTACCAAAGACTTTGATTGATTTTTTTTTAAAAAAAAAATTTTAAAATAGCACTTTACAAGAAAAACATAAAACTTTTTAAAAAACATTAAACATCAAACATATGTTCTATTTTCAAATAAAAACACACATATTATTAACAAATTTCACAAATAAAATAAAACGGATAACTTTTAAAATGAATAAACATTATATATATAAAAAAAAAAAAAAACATTAAAACATTAATGATCTATAATCAAAAAAAAATATATATATATATATATATATATATATATAAAACAACTCTCCTTCGGCTATACAATTAAGGACGAGAGATTTTTTTTTTTTTTTTTACCTCTATTTTCAAAGTAACTAAACAACACAAAAAAAAAATTAATAATAATAACTAGGTGTGGTTCCATGTAATTATGTTTTATCCATTTAATTAATATAATATATACTTTGTTTTTATGTTTTATCTTAGTAACTTGAATTAATATGCCATAATATATTTTTTTATTCTATTGAAATAGTATTTGTATTGACATGAGAAATATATATAATAAAACAAAGTATATATTATATTTAAAAGTAGAAAAGAAATATATAAATGTCTATGAAAATCATTTAAATTGAAAATCTATAAAGTCTTTTGAAATTGAAAGTCTATGAAAGTCTATTATAATTTTTTAATTTTTGTAAAATTTATAAAATTTCTGAAATCTGCAAAAGTCATCCACTTAAAAAAGTCTTTTGAAATCCTAATTGAATACATTCTCCCTTAATTTGTAGTTAACAAGAAACCCAAGTTGACGGATGTTGATGATAATTTTTTGAATCGTTGAAAAGTAAATCGGTAAAACAATAGCACGTAGGCAGATCAAGATTTAACTGGTCAAGGTGAGACAACCAAAACCCCTCTCTTCCACGTGGATGTAATGTCGTCTCTGAATAGCCTGCTATGAGTGGCTAACTCGGCGAGAATGATGGTTTGTAGTATAATATAAAATAAAATAATAAAGTAAGAACATGAGATTTACGTGGAAGACCCTAAAGTAAAAAAAAAAAAAGTTGCCGAAAATGGTGAGAGGAATATCACTATAATTTCAATGATTTCACACTTAACATACTCGCTTTCTCTCAGATGATTGCTCATATCATTGTACATCGATTTCACTAGTATTTATATAGGTTGATAGGGTATTACCCTAATCCTTGCCGTATAAGTAACCTATTCATAATTAGAATCTTTGTAAGATTCTAGCCAAAAGTATCCCGTTTAGGGTGTGTATCCTTCTAGGAACTTCTAGGGTGTGTACATCGATTATAACTCTCTAATACTTAGGAGGAAATAGTGATATTTCCTTATTGAAATGTGATTCTAAGATTCCTTATCTGGGTGGATCTTCATCTGATGCATTGTATCATGGTATGATTGTTTTTCCTATTATAGTCAAGAAGATCTCGCCAAATAGAGATCTTCGACGAGTAAAATCCTTTTACAGTAAGGTCTTTTAATTGTTTTCCTTTGCTATACTTATTGAGATGATGTGGCCAAGTGGATGCGTCTTCGGTTAGTTTGATTTTTGGACTTTTACTGATGTGGCATGGTTGCTCACCAGACATTCCCATTTTACTGCTGACGTGTCTTTGATCCCAAATATTTCCTATAACAACCAACAACCTTTTCAACACCATACACGTACGTTAATTTGTTGTTATACACCTGTATTGAAAATTCAATTCAATGAATAGTGATAGTAGTGATCATTAGGGTTTTTGCATTGCATGCACGCATGCGTGTACAAGAGATTCAACAAACAATGACTTTTCGATAACTTCCTTTGAATTTAACTGATGTCGTGATTTTAAGTACAAATCTAGAAAAATCATGAAATGCTTACTCACCGTGTATATTTCTTATTTTATTGTGAGCCTAGCGTTCTGTGTTCTTGGAATTAGGAAACTAATGTGTGGACAAAACGGAGTCTTTATATATACAGATATCTTCCACATATTAGTTATAGGACTAATTGTATAAACGTCCTTGAGTTTAGGTATAATTGCATGTATATAGAATTTTTATCCATAATTACATAAACCTTCTCTATAATTAGTTGACTTTGTTAAATCTAACCATTGACCATAATTTTAACTAAAAAATAACTAAAGTGCCCCTAATTACCTATTTTATAATTAATTATATATATACTTTTTTTTTTTGACAATTTATATATACACTTAAAAAATAACAATTATATATAATACTTAATTAATTTATTTTAAAAAATGGATTATAAAAATTATTAAATAAATAAATGAAGTATTTTATATAATTATTATTTTAAGAATATATATAAATTGTCAAAAAAGTAAAGTATATATATAATTAATAATAAAATAGGTAACTATGGGCACTTTAGTCATTTTTGGTTTAAAATTATGGTCGATGGTTAGATTTTACGAAGTCAACTAATTATAGGAGATGTTTGTACAATTAAGGGTAAAATTCCATATATATGTAATTATATCTAAAATCAGAGGATGTTTATGTAATTAGTCCTTAATCATATATACTAGAGGTTTATAGGGTACTTTCCCATCACTTTTGATCAGTTTCATTTTCATTCAGAGGAAGTTGTTTTTCCCTATATAACGGGAAAATGATCGAAGTCATCTGTCATCAAGAGACTATATATATATATATATATATATATATATATATATATATCAACGCATATTTTTCCTCTTGGAAGCAAGAAGAGACGTGAAATAATTGATATTATTTGTTAGGAGCCAAGAGATTTTGTATAAATCTGTTGTGTGATCGTCTTCTTCTTCCACACAGCTGGACCTGTACAGGACCAATATATATATATATATATATATATATTTATATATAATGTTTTCTTACGATTCGAAAGAGACATGAATAAATTCGGTGCAATGTTAATTTATGATGTTGGGTATTTGACTATGAGTAATGTTATTTTGTCTAAATTTAATGTCTAAATCTGGTGTCCGAATGATGTAGTAACACTGTAATTCATTCTTTAAAATCATGTAAATTTAATACAATTTAAATTAATGAATTATAGTGATACCACATATTTGTACACTAAATTCATGTAAAATAACATTATTGTTTGAGTATATATTGAAATGGACTTGTATCACGTGACATGAATCACATGATCAAGTACTGGAACATTTGAATATATATATATATAGTAACTTTCAAGCGAGGGATCACTTACTTTAATTTTGGTTCAAACTTTGATGAAATTATATCAATTTGTATGAATTTTTTTGTTGATGATAAATTCATTGAAATCTATATATAAATAAAATTTGAGAATTTTTAAAGTACTAAAACTATTTTTTTATTTTAATTTTCCTATATAGCTTTCATTTTTCCGATGCCTTTATATTTAACAAACTCAAGATAAATAGTTATAGTGCTTGAAAATTTCTCAAATTTTATTTATAAGTAGATTTCAATGAAATTATCATCCACAAAAAAATTTATATCAAAATTCATACAAATCGATGTGATTTCATCAAGGTTTGGATCAAAATTAAAGTAAGGCCGCGATCTCTCACTTGAAAGTTGCTATATATATATATATATATATATATATATATTTATATCTACATGGACTCATCATATAAATATTTCTTGAGATTCATGCCCTTTTGAACAAAGAAGTTTTTTTTTTTTACACTATCTAGACCGGGATTTTTTTTGAAGTTTTTTTCTATTAGTAGGATTCAAGCCATTGACTTACGAGTCATTTACTCAAATTCCAAACTCATCCATTTACCAGCTGAGCTACACCTCTATGGGCGAACAAAAAAGTTTTAGTTTATATTGGTGTCATCTCAAGTTTTTAATTATAAAATTTAATGATATCATCAACTTATAAATCCTAATTCAATAGGTAGAGCTTATATGGTAAAAACAAAATTGCTGCCTTCACTTGTATCTAACTGTTAAATATTAAAATAGCAATCTAACATCATTCAAGTGACCGCATAGCGCAGTGGATTAGCGCGTTTGACTTCGGATCAAAAGGTCGTGGGTTCGACTCCCACTGTGGTCGTATTTGTTTTATTTTCCATTATAATATATATTTTTTTTACCCAAGCCGTTTTTCATCTCTTAGCTCATGTTCATTGACCGTTGCAAATATTAAAAGCCAAAAGGAGTTGCAGGTCTTGTACAGGCATGCAATTCTGTATTGATGATGTTAACATAACCAATCTCACAAATTTTCAAAATGACGGTGGAAACTGGAAAACTACATGATCTGGAAAACATGCAATAGTAAACCAAACGTGCTCTGTTTTTTTCCACACCTGGAATTAAGTGTGAGAATGACAAGAATTCTGTGTTTGAACATTATCCGTTATGTGATTAATAATATATATTCCTACATCAATAGCCAATCCACTTCTAGAATTTCAACTAAATCTATCTCTCTCTCTCTCTCTCTCTCTCTCTCTCTCTCTCTAGAATGAAAAGAATTCTGTGTTTGAACATTATCCGTTATGTGATTAATAATATATATTCCTACATCAATAGCCAATCCACTTCTAGAATTTCAACTAAATCTATCTCTCTCTCTCTCTCTAGAATGAAAAGAATTCTGTGTTTGAACATTATCCGTTATGTGATTAATAATATATATTCCTACATCAATAGCCAATCCACTTCTAGAATTTCAACTAAATCTCTCTCTCTCTCTCTCTCTCTCTCTCTCTCTCTCTCTCTCTCTCTCTTAATTTTTTCCAACTAAATTTTAGTATATTTGAACCGACATGCAGGAAGACTTGTTTTTTCTATAAGTATTACACTAATTTTACGACTTAATGCAACAACATGGATAAGATTAATTACGAGTTTCTTATGAATGGTATAATTTCCTATATCGATTGAAAACCAATATGGTGAAATTCAATAATAGATACTTTTACCTTTCGAAACCCCCTCATTCCCTCAAGAGTCAGCTCACTATTTTTACATCATCTTATTGTATCATCGTCCTTTGCATGCATATATTTCTTTTCTCTTTTCTTTTTGTTGTTTATGATATGTATTTAGGGCGCATGTAAGCAGGGGGCGTAGCTAGAAAAAAAAAAATTGGGGGTAGGCTAATCCAAATTTTGAAACCATGAATATTGAAACCGTCGATTTTGGTTTCCATCGTGTGTGGGCTTATAGGATTCTAATTTTGGTTGGAACGGTCTCATGTCTATGTATGCTCTTCGAACCTCATCTTGTTGATTAACATCATACATCCAAATTGGTTTTCGTAATCCCGAGTCTCGTTCAAAAAAAGAATCAATTTTTTCGGATTCAAACATTTAACATTTAAAAGAATGTGACTCATCAAAACCTCTACTACTAGTAGGAGTATCGCTTATTGATTGGTTCCTACTTTTGTTGAAAAAAGGCTGTATAGTTTGTTGTTTACTTGATTTAAAAATATGATAAAGATTTTACATTATAACCTACAATAAAAAAAATATGACATAAATAAATATTTAAAAACAAAGAATAATCTTTAAAATTTATTATTAATTTTTTACTGCAAATCCAATAAAAAATCATCATAAATTCATAATCAATAAGCTTAAGCTTTGATATACTATCACAAAATTAAAATTCAAAATAATTACCATTTCTATTAATTAATAAATTCATTATAAAAGGGAAGAAAAGAACGACAATGTATTTTATAACAATTTGTTTGGACAATTGGGCTACTGGGCTGTTAGGTTTATTTTATTATGTTTAAAGTTATTGAGCCTTTAGTTTAAGGATGAAGATTGAATTTTAGATGGGTTGTTTGCAACTATTCATTTGGGCTATAGCTAATTTGTTTAAAGAATATATATATATATATATAAATATAATTCAAACATATAAAAAATCTTCAAAAATCCTTGGGTGGGTTGTAGCCTACCCAAGCCTCTGAAGGGCTTCGCCCCTGCATGTAAGACTTAGTGGCGAAACTACGTAGTGGTTTGAATGCTCGGTTTTGGATTCTCTACTCATTTAATCTTTTTTCTAACTTTTTTTAAAGCATGTGATTGATTGTTGATAAAGTAGTTGTGAAAACCAATCACTCTCTACGGATCTGATATTTTCCTTGACTTTTTGAAATTATATGATTGGTTGTTGATGAAGTGGTTGTAAAAACTAATCACATCTTAATCACCCATTTATTGTAATGCTTATGTGTCATGAGATTAGGTGAGGTCAGGAAAAAGATCAGATAACCAGATGATCCAAATTCCCAGAGGCCTCTCCAAGTTCCCAAAACTTTTTGCTTTTTTTACATTTTCTTTAAAATTTTTTTTTTTTTTTTGTCATGTCTCCTAAAATCCCCTAAATTTAATGAAGCTGAATTCGTCTTCGGTAAGACTCGCTATATTCCCGAGTATATCCTTCATTATTATCCCAAGTCAGCCCATGATGCTATTATGTGAGACGTCTTCATTTCTTTAATCTTATGGATCATCTTTGTAAGATTTTACATGGAAAAGAAATGAAGCACTTGTGAAAAATACTTATATCCGATATAATTTTTCAACAGTTGACCGCATAGCGCAGTGGATTAGCGCGTTTGACTTCGGATCAAAAGGTCGTGGGTTCGACTCCCACTGTGGTCGCACCATCTTTTTGCAGCTCTTTGTACACGTGCAAAAGAAAATTTACATTGGTCCGGCCCATAACAATACGGTTCGGAACATTTTGGGCTTCAATTCTATTTATGGGCCCAATCCATTATTCGAGTCTTTCTTCAATTATCCAAAATAAATTTGAATGATTGAACATGAGTAGTATAAAAAAAATTTCTATACTATTAGGATTTATTTTCTAATTTATTTGTTAGAAGTTGTTTCCTATTTTATTTAAACTTATTTAGTTTGTTGAAATCCGTATTCGAGTTAATTTTTATAAACAAATATATCTTACTAGAATGTAAATTCTATGAATTATTCTACGTCATAAAATTTTATTAAAAATAAAAATGATGTTACTTTTAAAATCTAATACTGATCGAGTGAAGGGTATGCAGATAATTGTCAATATCAACTTCTAGAATCCTGAAAATGTAGCTTGTACTACTAGTACATAGGGGTCTCCCAATTTTTTACGATTTATTGAGCAAAGATGAGATTCACACCTCCATATATATATATATATATAAATGTTTAGAAAAACATAATAAAACATTTGAAGATAAATTCAATTGATCAAATTTTTTTATAAAAAAAAGTCCAAGTCACAAAATTCAATAAATAAAAAACAAAAATCCATTTTAATCACCATTGGTAAATCAAAATCGAACACGTGTACGAATGAAAATTGAGTAGTACAAAACTTAACTATAGTCAGGCGCACAGGAGATAGTAACTATATTTCCCTTCCAATTCAATCCAATCCGGGAAGCGTAACTGTAACATCATAACTGTTTTTTCAATCTCACAAAATTCTTCATTAAAATAACCAGACACCTCTCTCTCTCTCTCTCACTCTCTCAACTCTCAGCTATCGCTTCACTGCACCAACCACCGCATTGATTGATCAGAACCGGACAATGAAGCTATACAAGCAATCAAGCAACAACACACACCGGAGAGACGACGACGTTAATAACATTCACTCCGGTTCCGGTGGCTCTCCGTACCATTCAAAAACCCTAAAACACACCAGATCTCTACCTAGATCCATCAATTACATATTCAGAGAACAGCGACTTCTCTTCATTCTCGTCGGAATCTTGATCGGCTCAACATTCTTCATACTCCAACCAACACTCTCGAGAATCGCACCTAACGAGGCCAGCCGATTCACAACCTCCATCATCAACAGCAACAACAATAACAACCACAACCAGCGCACCACCAGAACACTCGGCTCCCAAACCGGGAGAGTCCCCGTCGGAATCGGACGACGAAGACTGCGGATTGTCGTCACCGGTGGAGCGGGATTCGTAGGGAGTCATTTGGTGGATAAGTTGATCGATAGAGGCGATGAGGTCATTGTGATTGATAATTTCTTCACCGGAAGAAAAAATAATGTGGTGCATCATTTTGGGAATCCGAGGTTTGAGCTCATTCGACACGACGTCGTTGAACCGATTTTGCTGGAAGTGGATCAGATCTATCATTTGGCTTGTCCTGCGTCTCCTGTTCATTACAAGTATAATCCGGTCAAGACTATTATATCCTTATTGATTTCAGATTTTGTGTTTTGCATTTGAATTTTTAAAGTTTCGATTTTTTTTTTTTTTTTTTTTTTGGTTGTGATGATTTTTGTGGAATGAAATTGAGATCCATGACTGTGATATTTACAAGACAAATGTGATGGGAACACTTAATATGTTGGGACTCGCTAAGAGAGTCGGTGCTAGGTTTTTGCTCACCAGCACAAGTGAGGTTTACGGTGACCCGCTTGAGCATCCACAGAAGGAGACTTATTGGGGAAATGTGAATCCGATTGGTGAATTACTGCTCAGCAGCCTTGCTCGTTATTTATTTTGTTGAATTTTGTTTTTGAGAATCAATCAAGGTGTTTGTTAAGATCCGTTTCTGTATGCTTGAAATTGAATAGGTGAGAGGAGCTGTTATGATGAAGGAAAAAGGACAGCGGAAACCTTAGCAATGGATTATCATCGTGGTGCCGACGTTGAGGTGATTTTGCTCTTTGTTTGTACACAAACATTTCTGATATGCTTAATTCGTTATAGATCTGTTTAACATTTCCAATATGCTTAATTCATTATAGGTGTTTGATTGTGATCTATTTGCTATAATTTCAATGTTATACAATGGAAATATTTTGGCTTTATCATCTATAATGACAGTCCTTTTTGACTTGGATGCATATAGTGGTCAAATTGAGCTTCAATGTAGGCTACTAAGTGTGGATGGATGTCCTATATAAGAGTGTACTAGAATTAGTAATTCCATGCATAAGTGCATGGATTGGCTCTGGTGATGGAGTTGACCTTTTAGAGAAACTTTTTATTGGGGGGCCATAAAAAAGCACCGGAGATATGGTCAGCAAACTTTTTCAATTTACAACAGAATCAGTAAACGATTGGAATTCCTTATAACATGCTAAAGATGATTGTAGTATCTTTTTTTATGCATGTGTTTGGTCTTTTTTCTAACAGAAGTCGGAATACTAGTTAGACAAAAAAGAACAGTTAATTTCAATTTTATGACTACTAAGACATTTTCCACATTGAAAATTAGTCATGCCAGACACTGAGGGCGTGATGTTTATATCTGCCTAAGCTTGACACTATATCTTTTTTAACTAGAATATGCATTGCATTTTTACTTTTGAGAGAGCTATAAAAATCGTTATGGATCTGTTTGTTACGTATTAGTGTTTAATTTTGATCCATTTGTTATAATTTCAATGTGTGAATACTTTGGCTAATGTGTTTGAGGTTTATCATCTATAATGACAGTCCGTTTTGACTTGGATGTGTATAGTGGTCAAAATTAGCTTCAATGTAGGCTACTAAGTGTGGATGGATATCCTGTATAAGTGTGCACTAGAACCAGTAATTCCATGCATAAGGGTCTGGATTGGCTTTGGTGGTAGAGTTGATCTTCTAGAAAAACTCTGTATTGGAGGGGTATAAAAAAAGCACTAGAGATATGGTCTTATAACATGCTAAAGATGATTGTAGTATCATTTTTATGCATGTGTTTGGTACCTGTTTTTTTTTTTTTTTTTCCTTTTTCCTAACAGAAGTTGGAATGGTTAAATTCAATTTTATGACTACTAAGACGTTTTCCGCATTGAAAATTAGTCATGCCAGCCACTGAGGGCATGATACATATATCTGCCTAAGGTTGACACTTGGGCGGACGATTGGAGGATGATATATCTTCTTTGAACCAGAATATGCATTGCATTTTGAGAGAGCTATACAAATGTAATTACAAAGCTTTTACATATTTGCAAACTTTCACATCTTATTTGAGCTCAGCATGCATTACAAAGAATTTAAAAGTTGATTTCAGTGGGATTTCTTCTTAATATTTATCAAATAATGGAGCTCACAGTAGTGCTTGCTGTTCACAGGTGCGTATTGCTCGCATATTTAATACATATGGACCTCGTATGTGTCTAGACGATGGACGTGTTGTTAGCAATTTTGTTGCTCAGGTTATTCTCCTTTCTAATAGTTTCTTTTGGATGTGAGCTGTGACAGCTAAGTAAGATTATGATTTTCAATACCATAGATAATTTCAGCCTTTACAAAGTTCTAAACAATTTTCGTACATAATGCAGGCCATCCGCAAACTACCTATGACTGTTTATGGAGATGGGAAACAAACACGTAGCTTCCAATATGTTTCTGACTTGGTATGCAGATTTTTTTCATATTTAATTTTATTTGATTCACAATCAGTCAATCACAATTGTATTGTTGGTTGTTTGCTATCTGTATCTTTGGGACATTAACAATTTGCTTGGTAGGAAGGAAATAGGAGGGAGGGTAGCATAGAGGAAGGAAAGGAATAGTGGGAAAACCGTTTTTCCTCTTGGTTGAGAGATGATGAGAAGGTGTAGCATGTACCATTTTTCAAACCCACAAATCTCTATCTTTCTGTGAGGAGTGAAGAGGGATGGAAAGAACAAAAACTCAAGCTCATCAATGGATGAGAATCATTATATATTTTTCTCCCATATCTAGCATTAAAAATTACAGATATGGGTAGTATATACAGTTTCAACATCTAATAGTATGATGTCAAATTAACATATAGTCACATTTCTTCCCATTCCTCTGTGAAGAATGAAGATACCAACAATGTAAAATGACAATCATCGTCTTTCTCGTCGTTCCATTCTGTCAAATAATTGGATGGAAGTAAGGATGAGTATCTCTTCCTTTTTCCTTCTTTACCCTCCTCGTTTCTTTCATTTTCTTACCTCCTGGGAAATATAATTGCAAGTGACGAATTTACAGAGGCACTGCCCGAAAAATCTCTTTACACAATCCAAATTATAGTCATTGGCTTAACATTTAGAGCCAAGCTTCAAATCAAGCAACTATAGTAAGAACATGAAAACTCTGTTAGCTTGTAAGCATTATTCTAGCAATGGTCATGGCTACTTGTGACTGATATCTAGTGTTTAATAATACATAATACAACTGCTACTAGAGCAGTTGCTAGTTTTATGTCTTTTGGCTTTGAAGTTGATATGATCTTATAGAGGACCTTATCGTGACAGGTGAATGGACTGGTAGCATTGATGGAAGGAGAGCATGTGGGACCGTTCAACCTGGGAAATCCTGGGGAGTTCAGCATGCTGGAATTAGCTGAGGTTTTGTATTTTTCAGAGCTGTATTTGTTATATAATTTATTTATATAAAAAAAAAATGTTTGAAAATCCTTGAAGACAGATTCTTCTTCAAAAATTTTGACTATGCTCAAACTTATGTGTCTTTGCATTTGTTAGGTCGTCAAAGAGGTTATTGATTCGAGTGCAACAATAGAATTCAGACCAAACACAGCTGATGATCCTCATATGAGGAAACCAGACATCAGCAAAGCAAAGGAGCTGCTTAACTGGGAGCCCAAAATCTCTCTAAGAGAGGGGTTGCCTCATATGGTGAGCGATTTCCAGAACCGCATTTTGAACGAAGACGAAGGAAAACAGGCTTGAACACGAACAATAGTAAAGTCGGTATGTATAGTGTGAAGAACATATCTGTATTTGTTGATTCATTCTATATTATTATGACCGCAATCTACAATAGCTGGAAATTCAAGCTAGGTAGCTAAGTTTTATCTACTCATCATATTGTGCAAGCGCTAGATCGGTTGAATTTTTTTACTGGAATTCTTTGTACCCATTCAATGCTAGAAGCACTGTATTGCGGTCGTGAAATGTTATATTTTTGCATAATAACATAGATTTGATCTTAATCAGAATCTGTGTCAAAAGATGAAAATTATTTCTTGATTCATGAATACCAATGCTGCTTTTGCATAAATTAGTTTTGGGTTATGGTTATGGAATTAGCTCTACATCCATTTTAGAAATATACATTCCACCACATAATAACATGCAATTCCCAAAGCTCTCAGATTCATGAGTCATGACTCCTCAATCTTCTAAAATTGCTACCTTTTTAACCTGTCATAAAGGATTAGTCATCATAATATCTAGATTCATAATTGATTACAGCATTTCCCCTTTTACATTACTGGTAAGTGGGTGGGTATGATTTCTTAGAAATAGATATTCAGATTGTGTACATAATGATTGACAAACCACCCACTATTTTCGAGTCACAATCACAATTCCTGGACAAGCTAACCGACCCAATATGCAGATGCCTTCATGGCCTTAAATGTGGGGCAATTGGGGTTAGATTGGGTTGAGTTGGGGACCATTTATAAAGCGAAAGTAAACTGTATAAGTTCGTTCCATATTGTTCCAGCAACCTTTCTTTTCTATCTTTATGTTAAATGATTTTCGTAGAATTTATTTATTTATTTGAAATTTGACACGGTTTAAATCAAGTCTGTCGAAATATGATGAAATCGATAATTACAAACAAGTACTGAAATACACTGTGAGATTGGATGTGCACATCCACTTGATGCCACATAAAATTGATTGTTATTTAATGAATTGATCCTGACGGACCTGACCTCTCAAGCCTGAATGACACGCTGCTATATAATTGCAGCAAATGTCCTGTTGACTCTAAGTAGTCTCATTTGATCTGGCTCGTTTTTTTTTTTTTTTTTTTTTTTTTTTTTTTTGCACCTTTTTCTTTATTGATTTTCGCTTTCATATTTTTCTTACATTTTTATAAATAAATAATGAATTCTATGGAGGTGGTACTCTTAAATTGGTCCAAGAGTTTGGATGGAATATAAATTTTGTAAAGTTAAAAAAAAAGAAAAAAAAAAAAAAAAGAAAAAGAAAGCCAAACAATTAAGCATCTGATTCCATGGTTTTATGTGGAGAAGATCGAATTCCGGTTATAAATAAAACTACCTTTGTGTCTCATCCATCTACATGAAAAGAAAAGAAAAGAAAAGAAAAGAAATTCTTTCTTTCTTTCTTTCTCTGGAAGCATATGTTCTTCTATTAGAATCTACCCAAAGTTTTGCTCAATAATTTCCTCAAAAAAAAAAAAAAAGTTTTGGTGAATAATTGTTGGTTGTGTTCTGGAATGCTAGCTTTTATAGGCATAAATTCCATTGCAGGCACAACTGGGCCAGTCTGGTTGGTGGTGTGTATAATATATTTACAATTACAACAATCAAATGAATGTGCATGTGTTGGCTACTGGTTTTTGCTTCTCTTTTTCTTTTTTGATCATTTCTCTGCTTGGATTAAATGTAGTAGTACAAAACCATTTTCATCAATGGCCTGCTTCATGGACCACCATTCACCTTTAAATCTTCTGCAACTACCTTGCTCTCACTCTACGAGGGAGGCCGAGTAACCTTTATCGAGCACCTCTATATAAACGAGTCAGGAGTCTGTCAGCACTTGATGAGGTTCAGATATCTACTTTTATAACAGAACATTGGAGAGAAAACTTCTCATACATAGACTCAAAGAAGAAGGACTACTGTTTTTACTAAGAGGTGATACGCCTTTCGACGTGTAATTTTAATGTGCAAAAGGATAAAACACTAGTTATCTGGAAGTGTAGTATAAGCAAAATTTAATGTAAAAAAAAAACATAGTTGTTTGTCTTGATTGTTCAATAAATCTAACAGAGATTGTAATTGTATGGATTGTTAATGCTGATTATTTTACCGTTGCTCTCTGTCTCTTCTGACTCTTTTGTTTAATCTGTTCAAAAATTGAACTCATCGACCAGACAACTTTTCTGTGGAGTAGGACACATTCAACACACCATATATCAGAGCACATATCGATTTATTACAATTATATTATGTATTTATGTATTAAAAAAAACCAATGAATATTTTTACATTATCGATAAGTTAATCTGATTATGATATTTTATTAATAGCATGCTTGAAAAAAATAATATATTATATATTTGATAAATAATTAGATGGTTTTGAAATATAGAATATTATTTTAATTGTAATTAGCATCTCAATTAATAATTGTTAAAATAAGTACAAAGCTATTAATTAAAAGAAGGATTTATTGATATTTTTAATTCAGATTTTTCGGATCATGTTTTTCACCAAATAGGCATGAGCATAGTTTAGTTTAGTTGGTGAATATGTATCATTTTTCACTCATTAAAGCTTGGGAAAAAGTTGGTCCTTAAAAGTATTATATTTGTATGAAATAATTAATATTCAAGATATCAATATAATCAAATTCAAATAAGCATACCATTTGACTACCTCTATGTCTTTAAATTTTTAGAACAATTACATATATTTTTAAGGGGTTCCCTTAAATGTTAAAACTCTAGCTAATAATACAAAATTATCTTCATGTAAGTGATGATATAAATTCAATATTCCGCTAGGTATAATAAAACAAAAAACAATCAATCGGTTCAGTCTGACAATAAATAATAAAATAAACCATAAACAAAATATATATTCTTCTTCTTTTGGTGTATGCAACTTACAACTCTCTCTTCTTCTTCCTATCTTTCTCCATCAAGAATTTCAAAGCATAAAAGCAGAAACACTCCATCTTCTTTTCAAAGTTTTTTTTTATTTTTTATTTTTATTTTTTTTTATATTTTATTCTCTTTCATGGAGATTCTATAAACCACTAATTTTTCCCTTTTATGTCAGTCAACACATTTCATCAGCATCATGAAGAGAATAGATATCTTCTGTGCATCTCAAGCTTCAACAGCCATTTGTTTGAGCATGCAAGACCAACCCTCCTCCTCCACCTCCTCCTGCTCCTCCTCCGCCGCCATCCAACTAGGCGGCAGAGCCATCGACCGCCACAACCCCATCATCACTAGAGACAGCAGAAGATTCACCACAGTCCCCTGTTCTTCACAGACACCACCTATCAATCCTGTGCCTTACCATCAACTTCAAAAGAACAAAAAGAGCTCTAATAATTCCGATCACCACCAGCAGACCAAGAAAAATGATCTGAAGAAGAAGAAGAAAAAGAATCCAAATGATATTGCTACTACTACTACTACTAATAAGAAGATCATCACAACATCTTCAGATTCTATTTACAAGAACACATTCACTTCCTCTGTTCCTGCAGACATCAAAAGGAAGAGCTCTGTCAAGCCTGGTGGTGATCTCATCACTCCTCCTGGTTCCACAAGGTATCTCCTCAGTGACGGAGCCTACTTTGATGGGTTTTCGGATTACAATGACCCGGTTTTCGCATTGGTTCCGGGTCAATCCAACAAGAATATTACCAATCCAGCTGATCTAGTACTTGACCAACAACACCAATCCACTACTGCTTCCAAATCCTCCTTATCTTTGTCATCATCTCTCTCGGAAAAGCCTTCTTCAAACCAGGTTGGTATTTTTTTTTTCCGAACCTGATACATTGTCAGAATGAATGAAAGCTTTTTTTAAATGTCGGTAGGTGTAAATTTAATGAATTTATTTTGTTATTTATTTATTTTTGTTTGTTTGCAGGTTGTGGTTCTGAGAGTGTCACTGCACTGCAAAGGCTGTGCAGGAAAACTGAAGAAACATTTGTCCAGAATGGAAGGTTTGATATGCAGTCATATGCTTCTCATCCTTCAAATTTTACAGTAAATTCTAACACCGATCGATTGGGTTGAGGATCTGTCGATGTCGAGACCTGTCGAGTTTAAATTAGTGTACCATATTTTTTCTTGAAATTTAATTTAGGTGTTTATTTCACTTCACTAAAGCACAAGTGTAATTATTGTATTGATTTTTTTTTAATTTGCACAGGTGTGACATCATTCAACATAGATTTCGCAGCAAAGAAGGTGACAATTGTTGGAGATGTAACACCTTTAAGTGTTCTAGCAAGCGTATCAAAGGTGAAGAATGCACAATTTTGGCCGGTTCCAGAGGCGGCACCTTCGTCACCAACGGCAACCACCGCAGTTGTTTTTCCTGGTAACTATCCAGAAATGAAGAAGTAATTAATAAGAGCTAGTGTACATGTAAATTAAGCATGGGAAGTTTAATTAATTAATTAATTAATTAATTAATTAATTAATAATTAGCATCATGGATTACTAGTACCAGTAGAATCAGAATCTTTTTTTTTTTCTTTTGAAAATGAGAATGAGAATCATTTTGTTGTTTTGAAGAAAGTAAACTAAGAAAAACTTTGAGGGGGCTATCAAGCTCTCTTTTTCCCAGTTATGCTCTGATGAGACTGTTGTTTATATAATTAATTTGGAAAAAAAGAGTGGCATCTTTTAGACATAATTTATTCTGTTTAAAAGTTTTCATAATTAGCTATGGCTTATTCTTCTTACTATTTTTCAAGCTACAAACTCATAACTTCAATAGAGTAAGTATGAGAGACGTATCATTTGACCGGTTCAACTTATTCATTTTGATCACTGCTAGTTTGAGTTTGAGTTTTACATGGTTTTTGCACTTTCTGCGACTATACTTAGAGCAAATATTATTAATTCGTGCTTCCCTATAACATGTATATTTTTTTAAAAGAGTCATCATGACCATAATTATTCTATAGGACAAGGTGGTTTTGGGAATTGTAAAACCCTGATTATTGGGTCACAATATCATTTTCAGATACTTTGATACAGAACTGTTTTAATACGATATACATCCAACCACTTATATTATATCATGTGGTAAATACGGTGTATATCTCTAATGTGATTGATTATTCATGTCACGTGATGTAATTTGATTGGATTGAGCGTCAAACAATGGAGCATTTCTCTTTGATACATGTTCTATAATATGTTGATGCATCTACATGTGCAAATGTCATAGTTTCATGTTTCATGTTTCAAATTAGGATTTGCTAAATGGGTTTGGGAGATTTCTGGATTTGATTAACAAATGAACCTGAGAAAAGTTGACCGGTGGAAAATTGGACCACTATATTGAATGGTTCACCAAGTTATCTCAGCAGCACTTGTTTTGGCAGCAAACCCAATTGGTCGTTTTTATTTTAATTCACTCAATTTATATCCACTAACAAACATGAAAAAAAATAAAGATCTGGGCACTGGCAGTCAGCAAATTAAAGACAAAAATGTACTGTAGAAAAAAGTTATCTATATCTGCAGTTGCAGCCTTGCAGGGCAGTAATTGGTACCTCAAAAATCTCTGTGTTCTTCTTTTTACCTTGCAATCTTTTTCTTTGCTTTTTCAACAAAAAGGAGAGACCTTTTAAGCTTCCACAATATGTATAGAAGGGAAAATAATATGTCAACAAGAAGAAAGAAGAAAAGCCATAACAAAATCCATGCATATATAAACATACAGCATACTAGGTGCTTTTTTTTTTTTTTTTTTATTATTATTATTATTTTTTTTTTTTTTTCTGGTTTTTGAGTAAAGAAAAATTGATTTGATTGACTACCAGGTGTTGTTTTCACTTATTTCACTTATGTATCCGCAATAGTAGTGAGGTTTATTTTTACAATTATGTATGAACGGTTTCTCAACTTTTACGAAAGTAAATATGTGGACCGTATATGTATTATTTGATCTTGACGGGTTTCAACAGACTCCTTATCTGATCATTAGGTGTAAAATTTCACCAATAATTGAGACTTGATGATGACTCATATGAGAATGCACATGGGCACAAAATTAATAATGGCATGAATGCGAAACCGTCGTACCGATAAAGAAGACAAAAGAAATAAACTTTGCATTTGAGTCCGAAAGGAACTTCAATTAATTCATTTCGTTTTAAAACTCAACATTTAACATTTTGATTCTTCATAAATATGTGGAATTACATCGACCGGAAATAAATATATAGAACTAGAAGGAGTTTTGCTTACATTTCGTATTTAGGACTAAATACAAGCATAGATATTTAATTCATTCGATTAATTTATCAAATAGAAGGTACATATTTATAAACCGGAGGCACTTTGATCAATCAATGTGAGACTTTATAATTCATGAACTGAGTCCCTCGATGGAGGGATCAATGTTGAGTACGTACACCAAATAGATTCGACTTAAATTATTAATTTAGGTCAAAAAACATTAAGCCAAATTAAACAGCTAAAACGATGAAGAAATAAGAAATAATAACGAATTTGAATGGTTACAAACTTATAGTATTATACATTAACCAAATACTCTATATATATTAGAGGTGGCCATGGTTTCGTTTAAACCGACGGTTTTGCCCGCGGTTTAACTGAAACCGTACTTCCAAAAACCGTCCCAAAACCGAAACCGAAATCGACGGTTTCAAAACCGGTCGGAAACCGGTTGAACCGGTTACGGTTTCGGTTTGGGTACTTCCAAAAACCGCCAAAAACCGGCGGTTAAACCGGCGGTTTTAACCAAGGTTAAACCGCCGGTTTTTTTATAAAAAAAAAATTAAAAAAAAAATCGACTAATCAGAAGCTGACACGTGGCATTTTTTTTGAATTTTTTTTTGAAAAACCGAAACTGAACCGAAACCGAACCCAAAACCGTCGGTTTTTAAACCGAAACCGAAACCGAAACCGTAAAATCGCCGGTTAGAAACCGTGTACCAAACCGGTTTTCTGGTTACGGTTTCGGTTTTGGGTGGCCACGGAACCGAAACCGCCGGTTTCAAACCGAAACCGAACCGTGGCCACCACTAATATATATAGTCAAATAACAAAAAAAAAAAAAAATTATACAATAAAAGGTTGACGACCCATTTTCATCGGTAGATTTAATAAGAAATGTAGTGTTAGGCCCAAAAGAATGTGTCTTCGGCCCAATCGTCATTCTTAATTTCTTATTGTATTACATTTTTATTTTAAATAAACCTACTCAAACTATTTTAATAGATTTTTTTTTTAAGGATGACGATATTTGTATCCCTCAAAATCGGTATGTACATTATAAATTAGTAATTTTTTTTAAATTTCAATATTATCCTCAAATAGGTGTGTGTGTGTGTGTGTGTGTGTTGACGGATCAAATGTAATAATATATAGTTTCTTAGAGCTTTATGAATCAAAGTAGAACTCGATACTCTTTTAAATTTATAAAATCATCTATACTCAAATATATACTAAGTTGTTATGTGATTTCCCTTTCAATATACATGGTCAAAGAAATTGTAAGAAATTCATCTTTTATTTTGTTACGAAACATAATCTTAACAATACACAAAGTTAGAAATCACATCTAAGTAGTTGTAGTTGAAAACGTTTAAATAACAAATTATATAATAAATGTAGTAATCTAGTACTTGAAATTATTAGGATAGAGAATAAGAAGAATTTAGTTGCAACTTGCAACTGTACTACAAGAGGAAAAAAATTGCTTAAGTGAAAAACATAAACTTTTTATTAATTTACGATTCCCAACCTAAAATCTTGAAGAGTGATAAAGATAATGTGAAAGGTTAAATTGAATAATTACTGATAAATAAACAATTTATAGTAAAAAAATATTTTAATGATTTTTTTTTTTTCATTGGAAATTAAAATTAAGGAAGGAAAACAGATTTATTTTATCTCATAATTTCATGGATAATAAAATAGAGAAGATGTTATTAATTAATTCATACTAATAATATCATAATTTATTGTCCAAAAAAAAAACATAATTTATTGCCTACATATTATGATATCAAAACTTATGTATGATGAATATATGCAGCAATTTCATTGGTTGGGGCCTTTTTATTTTCTCAAACCCTAATTTCTATTCTAAATACCAATTTCAAATACAAATTGGAATCACCGGCGGATTCTAGCATCGATTGGATGAAAAATCACTAATTCGGAAAATCTCTTCAGTTCACAATACAAAATCCCATCGATAAAGAGGAGAGAAAAATTATACAGTCTCTCCCCGCCCTGTTATTTTTATTATTTTTTTCTGTATCTTTACTGCACACATACAACACATATATAGCAAAAGCATGGATTTTTATTTATTTATGCTTTTTCTATGTGTATTGCCTTTTGCTCGGCACGCACATCTAATATATGTTAATGAGTTTCTGGGTATTCGACTTACTACAATGATTTTATAGGTATTCGACTTGTAATTAGTCGATATAAAGGCAATTGCCTTGATTTTTTGTTTTTTGTTTTTTGTTTTTGTTTTATTTATTGTATTATCCTTTTTTATTGTTATTTTTAATCTACCACTCATTTTGGTATAATTTATATATTTATGAGTTAGATTTTTTTTTTTTTGAAAAAAAATAAATAAAATAACAAAATTTTTAACTAATAATAAAGTTGATTAGATAATAAAATAGGTATAGGTGGGGTGTAGTTACAAAAATACAATATAATAGAAATAAAAGAAAGAGCATTTTTGCTATTAAGTGGGGTTTATTTACAAATTAGAGATTTTTAAATTTTTTAATGAGGTGTGATTACAAGATGAGTATATATACGGTTGTTAAGGGGTGTAAATATCACCGCTCTTTTTTTTAATTTATTATTTAAATTTTTTTTAAAAGCTTATTCTAGTTTTTATTTTATTTTTTGAATTTTTTTTAGATATAGATGCTTTTTTATTTATCATTTATTCTTTATTTTATATAAAGAATAATTAAACTCCTAAAAAGAAAAAGGCAATAGCAAAATTTCAAATAATAATAATGGTTGAACGGATTCCAAATTATTTACAACAATATTATAATAATAATAAATAAAAAAGTTGATGTAATTAAATAAGATTGTTTTACAAAATCTTATTTCATGTTCAAGAAACAATTAATCATTTAATCATTAGCAATAACCTTAATATAATGTTTACCACATATGACGTGTTCAACTAATCATATTGGAGGAGAACATACCACCACCACATCGTGGGAAGAGATGCTTCCATGGGGGGTGTGGCCGCCCATGGAAGTTGTTCTCATGTTGAGTATTCAAATTGAATATTTTCACGCACGTAATAGAATGATTAACATTTAAAAGACTCTATAATAACATAGTCAACAGATCTTACAAACTCAACTAATTGCATAAACTTGAACGCTGATTTCTTTTCGATAATCACAACACTTTGCCTATATTTCATGATTAATTCATGAAACAATTAGTCATCAACAATAACCAAATATATAAATATTTGAAATGGTCAGTTAATTGTATTTGTAATTCAAGTCTCAAGAGGAAGCTTCCAATAGAGATTGACAAACTTTCAAACAATATTAAAAGATATAAGAAGAAGAAGAAAAAAAATAAAAATAAAAATAAAATTAAAAAAAAAAAAACAAAAAAAAAAAAAAACTACTACTCCCACCACGTCCCTAAATACTTGGTAAAAATCTGATTAGTAGTGACAACTAAAGTAGTTAATGGGAAGGATAATTACGTTGTTAAAGATAATAATAACAATTAATTAATCAAAATATTTAAAATTGAATTTGAAATTCTAATCTCAACAGACTTCTTACCTCTTCAACACTCTTATTATAAATTATCTCTTGTTATTTCTCAACAAGTTTTGTCTTCTTCACAAAAATTTTGTGCCTGATAATTATCAAACCCTTTTCTTCCATGTTCTAAACCATTTTTTTTTTTATTAGATCAGATCCATCTATATTTATATATATAAAGAAACTGAAACTGATCAATAACCAATGTCTTCTAAAGAGGATTTGCATCTTGAGCTTTCACTCTCAAGTTGCACTCCACCACCAACAACATCATCATCAATGGCTTCTTCTGTTTCAGTTTCAGTTTCTACTCATTCCCCATTCAAATTATCTCCTCGTCCTCCTACTCCTCGGTGTATCACATCACCACCACAGCAGCATTATCAGCACCAGTACTTTATGACGGAGGCACTCCCGCCTCCTCCTCCTTCTCCTCCACCGCCTCCTCATCACTACAACAACACTATAAATAGTTTGGGTGGTGCACCTCCCCGTGGTCCCACGACACGAACACGAAAATCCCCAGTTCAAACATTCAAGCCAGGAAAAACCGAGACTGTCGCTTCCCCTTATCCGTGGGCAACCACTAAACGAGCCACCGTACACAGCCTCGATTACCTTATATCGAATAATATTAACATGATCAGCGGCGAAGTGCAATGCAAACGTTGCGAGAAGATATATCAGATTGAGTACGATCTACGTGAAAAGTTTATGGAGATAGCAACTTTCATCACGAAGAACAAATCCGCCATGCATCATAGAGCACCGGCGGTTTGGATGAACCCTAATCTTCCTAGCTGTAAGTTCTGCGGTCAAAATAACTGTGTGCGACCATTGATTGACAAGAAGAAATCGTTGAATTGGTTGTTCTTGCTTCTGGGTAAAATGCTCGGGTGTTGTAAGCTTGAACAGTTGAAGTATTTTTGCAAGCATACGAAGAATCATCGAACAGGAGCCAAGGATAGAGTTCTTTATTTGACCTATTTAGGGCTTTGTAAGCAATTGGATCCCACAGGACCCTTTGACGCAGTTTAAAACAATGCAAGTTCTTGCTTGTGTGGATTTTTTAAGGTATTTTTAGGAAGTTTTTTTAGCTGCAACTTGCAATTGCTTGCTTAGATGTTACAAATTATGTTATCATATTATGTAACTTATTTGTATTGATAAATGAGAAAGTATTTTAGTTCTCAGTTATAGTTGCCTTCAATTTAGTAAAATCTATTATTTATCTTGATGATCAAATCTAGCTATCACATGTTTGGTTAAGTTTTGCTAGCGATTCATCAAACACTCCCTTGATTTCCATACCAAGTTGAATGAGAGTCTTTACCACCAAGCCACATTGTATTTTAGTATCTTGATTGAATAAGAACTCTTTACCATCGAGTCGTATTGAGTCGTGGTTTCTATGATGAATTAGATCTCTTAACTACCGAACCACATTGAGTTTCCAGACAGATTTCTAGACGAAATGAGATTTCTTTACCACAATACTTCTTTTTCTCAGAAAAGAAGTTCATGACCCGTGGGCTTGCCGACCTAGTTGCCACACTGCGTAAGGCTTTTCATCCATTGCAGAAAATTCCCCACTGCGAACCTCGGTTGTCTTAGTCTTACTGTCCTAGTGTGGCTGATCAAGTGATCATCCTCTTTCAGACCATCTAGTAAAGTATCCATAATTATAATGAATAAGAGTGGGTCTACACTTACAGTTACACTTTTAGAAGTTAAGGAATTTGGCGAAAAAAAAAAGAAAGAAAATTTGAAAAATTTGTCATTAGTAGTTAGAATGTAAAGTTATTACTGTGAATCTAAACTTCATAGTCCTTTATGTTAGAAAACTAGTTATTCCAGATTACATATATGAACAGAATACAAATACCATAAATTGGATGAAATGAAATACAAAAAATAAAAATTTTGATTAAAAAAAAATCCAGAATCGAGACCCATGTTTCACTCGATGTTCTTAAAACAAATTTGTCCATTATGTGTTTGGCATTTGTCTCATAAGATACAACGGTTCTATAATAGTACGTAAACATGACTACACTAACGAACTAAATAAAGGTTTGAAATTACCACACTTGAAAAATCTAACCAGAAAACTAAGAACACATGACAAATACTTAGCCGAGAGAGGAAGAGAGATTTTCTAATTGTGATTGAACTCCAAATTCTTGTCTTTGAAGAATGACAAGAATAGGCAATTTAAACAAATCATTCAAGGGAGGGATCAATAGGAAATTTGAAAAATTATTCTCATTAAATCTATGAATTGGAAAAATTAAGCAAGTAGCAAAGTCAACTGAGTCACCGGTGCACACCCACGATTCGACTCGTTACGTCATTCACATCTGGATGTGTACTCATACACAAGTCATTGAATCTGCGGTCTGTGAGAGAGCACTTATGCTACACATGCTTGTAAGCTATTAATTCCACAAGTAATCCAATATATCATTAACAAGATATAAGTTTCCCATCGATTTGGGACTATTAATTTTTCGAATTCAATAGGTGCACTTTGAGTATTAATTTCTCATTCATCCGTTCACCGTTTTTCCAACACTTTCCAAATAAGTTACAATTCCCCGCGTCCCCATCCTCATTTGGGGATTTTTTTTTTTTTTTTGGGGAAATGGGGGGGGGGGGGGGGAATGGGGAGGGGGAGGAGTACCATCCCCATTTCCCCATTTCCTCAAAATATATATAAATATAATTATAATATATATTTTAAAAATTTTATTCTTTGAAAACCCTAACCCTCTAAATATATATACACATTTTATATAAAATACACTAATGAATTTTATTTTGTATTTGTAATGGAATATTAATTTTTTTAGTTTAATTTGTAAATTTTAGTCAAATGGGGAAATGGAGGAATGGGGAAAAACGGGGAAAACGAGAAAAATGGGAAAAATGGAGAATTGGGGATGGAAATGGATATAGGTCCCCCTAAAATTTTCCTTCGTGGGGTATTCCATTATCTCAGTAACGTATGCGATTTTTTTATAAAGTGATATGGAGAGAAATCACATCATAATCTCACATTTATTGTATTGTAATATTTATATGTCATGAGATAATTGAAAGTTGGGGAAGAGTGAGACAAGAAGAACGGTCCATTTTGATATGAAAATTATATATATTTCTAATAAAATAATGTTACTTTGTCTAAATTTGGTGTACAAATGATGTGACAACACTATAATCCTCTCATTTAAATTGTATTAGATTTGTATGATGTAAATGAATGGATTAGAGTGTTGTCACGTCATTTGGACACTAAATTTGGACAAAAGTAGTATTACTCTTTCTGATATATAAAAACATGTACAATGAGATATGTTCAAACTTGAAATAAATTTCTAAAAAACTTGGATTATTTTCCTTGTTATCAATATACCCATATTTTCAAATATATATATACATACATATATGTATATATGTGTATATATATATATATATATATATTTTCTATTATCAGTTCGAACTGACTGACTAAAGATTTATCAGTTCCTTACATGTGTGTTATTGGATTTAAAAGATGTTTTGACTTATTAAAACATCTTTTAAATCAAGCATCTTTTAAATCCAATGACCCATATATAAGGAATTGATATATTTCGAACTGATAATAGAAAAACTGTATATACATTTGAAAATATAGGTATATTGATAACAAGGAAAATAATCCAAGTTTTTTAGAAATTTATTTCAAGTAACATCTTTTAAATCAAGCATCTTTTAAATCCAATGATCCATATATAAGGAACTGATATATTTTGAACTGATAATAGAAAAACTGTATATACATTTGAAAATATAGGTATATTGATCACATGGAAAATAATCCAAGTTTTTTAGAAATTTATTTCAAGTTTATATACATACATACATATATATATATATATATATATATATTTCAAATATATAATCTCATTAATATGGACGTTGAGTATTCACCAAAATACAAGTATCTCTCATTTCTTTTTTTTTTTGTTCTTTTTTTTTTAATTATATATATATATATATATATTTTCATATTTTTGTTACTTTGGAGTGGTTAATAACTTGAGAATGTGTTGCTTAAAAAATATATTTTATGTATTATGTTACTATATGGTGAGATAGAACCGGAGAATTGACGTATTTTGTAAGCATAAGAGAGTTCTTTATTTAACCTATCTAGGGCTTAGCAAGCAATTGGATCCCACAGGGCCCTTTGATGCAGTTTAACACTATGGAAGTTTTGGTTGTGTTGATGTTTTTCTAGGTATTTTTAGGAAGGTTTTTTAGTTGCAATTGCTTGCTTAGATGTTACAAATTATGTTATCATATTATATAGAGACATAGAATATGTAACTTATTTGTATTGAGAATTGAGAATGTATTTTAGTTCTCAAATATAGTTGTCTTTAATTCAGTAAAATCTATTATCTTGATGATCAAATCTATCACACTTATTTGGTTAAGTTTTGTTTGGGTTTCATCAAACACTCCCTTAATTTCTATGTAAAGTAGTATGGCCATATTATATATATATATATATATATATATATACCACCCACAGTGCGGCTATTCCGGCTAATTGAGAGTTTTTTACCGGAGCATGCGAGTTTGTTACCACCAAACCACATTTGAAGTCATTTATCAACAAACCACATTGAGTTGTGGTTTTCAAGCTAAGTGGGAGTCTTTTTACTGTAAAGCCACATTGAGGTTGGTTTCCAGATAAATGAAAGTCATTTACCATCAAACCACATTGGGTTGTGGTTTCCAAACCAAATGAAATCCTTTTACCACCAAAACACATTGTGATGTGTTTTCGTATAATCCCTAGATTTAGTCGTTAATACTTCTCCTCGTATAATCCCTAGATTTAGTCGTTAATACTTCTCCTTTACGGGAAAAGAAGTTCACAACATGTGGAACTGCCGTGCTCTGCAGGCTTTCTCCCATTGAGGAAAATTCCTCACTGCCGCCTCGGTTGTGTCTTAGCTAGTCGTAGCGTGGCCGATTATCCTCTCTCAGACAATCAAGTAATTTGTCCATAATTATAATGTAGAAGGGTATGTCTACTCTCTACACTTACGGCTACACTTTTAAAAGTTGGAATATAAATTGAAAAATGTATGATGTATCATTAATTTTTTAGTAAGAATGAAAAGTTATTACTTATTACTGTGAATCCAAACTAGCCAGTCCTATACAAATGGGTTACAAACAAAATAAGAAAAATATCACTATTCAATTCTATTATCTCTTTAAAATATTCCATTATCTTTGTAAAATATGTGATTGATTAATGATGAAATGATATTGGAAAGAAATCATATTCTAATCATATATTCATTATAATAATTGAAAGATGGAAAAGAGTGAGGAGAACATCCAAATTCATTAAAGAGAATCAAAATACTCATATGAAAATTTAATGTATCTCCGATTTGGACACATTAATATTATAATGTGATACGGTCAAACTTAGAATATTTTTCAAAAAAAAACTGGGAATATTTTCCTTGTTATATATATATAGAACTATACAATAAAGCAAAAAACATAAATTTGAAAGGAGCAAGAAAACCATGGAGAAACCTGCTCAGAAATTGTTGTTTATTGCGATCGTTGTAGCACTTTCTTCGGGTTTTATCTTCATCCCAATTAGTGCTCGAAAACTTCATATGAATTTCGAGATGTTGCCCAAGAATACGCCTATTCCTCCTTCTGGGCCGAGTACAAGAACCTCCGCTTCCCCACCACCTCCAGGAGCAAATTCCTATTCCAATAGTTGGAATTTCAGGATGCTGCCTAAGAATACGCCTATTCCTCCTTCTGGGCCAAGTAGAAGAACCTCCGCTTCCCCACCACCTCCGGGTGCAAATTCCTATTCCAATAGTTGGAATTTCAGGATGCTACCTAAGAGTACGTCTATTCCTCCGTCTGGGCCGAGTACAAGAACCTCCGCTTCCCCACCACGTCCAAGGACAAACACCTAGTCCAGTGGTCGGAATTTCGGGATGCTGCCCAAGGATACACCTCTTCCTCCGTATGGGCCCACCTCCACCCTAAATCTTGAAACTGGTGTCTTCGAATTTCTAAAGGCACCCACAACTTCCGCATTTACCAGTTTCTTGTGTGAAATTTCTTGATTAATAAAAAGCTATCTGTTTTTTTTTTTTTTTTTCTTTCATAATTACTTTAGCTTTTATTTCATACATATAGTTTTTTTTCTTTCTAAATTCTGCATTATATGATCACCAGTACTTCACGGCGGAAGCACTCCCGCCTCCTTCTCTTTCGCCGCCTCAATCTACTGCCTTCTCATGATCACTACAACACTATTATAAGTTCGGTGGTGGTGCACCTCTCCGTCCTGGTCCAGTCACACGACACGAACATGAAGATCCCTAGTTAAACATATTCAAACCATGAAAAACCAAGACCATCACTGCCCCGTATCCGTGGGCAACAACTAAACGAGCCACCGTACACAACCTAGCTCGATTACTTTATTTTGAATAATATAAACATGGTCAGCGGCTAAGTGCAATGCAAATGCTGCGAGAAAATTAACCAAATAGAATACATTAATTTAATAGTTTTTCTTTCTTTGAAATATTACATTAATTTAATAATTTGACTGAAATGTTATTATAACTGTAAATCCAAACTACAAATGGGTTACAATAATCAAAATAAGAAAAATATCACAATTTATCTGTAAAAGTATTTCTATACTAATATGTGATTTATTGTCAATAAAATGATAATGAAAAGCAATCACATTCTAATAGCATATTCATTGTAATACTGTAAAATCATTGAAAGATGAGATGTGGAGAAAATCTCAATTCATAAAAGACAATCAAAATAGTAGATATGAAATTTTAATTTATTTCCAATTTGGTCACATGTATAATGTGATACGGACAAACTTGGATTATTTTCCAAAAAAACTTGGATTATTTTCCTTTTTATTAGGGGTGTGTGACGGATCAAAATCATTGGATTTGTCATTATTAACGGTGTTATAATCTCAGCAATCTCAATCTATTGTTTGCAATCAATTCAGAATAAAGTCAATACCATAATGTTAGCTGCAAACACTAATTCCTCAATCAAATTTTTTTGTTTTAGGAAAGAAAAGACAATTATCAAATGAGTAATGCTATATTGTCCAAATTTAGTATCAAAATCTGGTGTCTAAAATGATGTGACAACACTTTGGACCATTTATTTAAAATATACAAATCTAATACAATTTAAATGAATGGTCCACGGTGTTGCAACATCATTTGGGCACCAGATTTGGACAATGTAGCATTACTCTTATCAAATAGGTACCGGACTTTTTTTAAAATTCCAAGCACCTTTACATAAGTGACCAAATTGGTCCTTATATTTTTTTCAAATGTCAAAATTCGTCCTCAACTTTTTTGAAATACCAAACTAATCCCTGTTGACTGTTAATTTAGATGTTTGATTTGGACTAAAAATCCCCTATTTAATATAGATAAATTAGTAAAGAAGAGTAAAAAAAAATATTAAGTTAATTTTTTTTTTTTTTTTTTTTAAAGTCACCTATGTATTTAGCAAACGTGGAGGAGTAGATTTAGAGGCATATTTTGTTTGAAAAGTACGGCAAACAGGTGGTTTCCGGCGAGAACGTGGCGATCAAATCAAGGTGATAAAAAAAAAATCTCAGGTGAAGAAGGAAGGGATGATGGAGCAGATAAAGCGGGAGATCAAAGAGGTAAGATGAATGTAGTGGATTTGAATCCTTTCCTGCAAATTTTTGCTTGTTTATAACTGGATTGATTTTTTATTCTTTCTCATTGCAAACTTCTAGACAATACCAGTATACCACCAATCACAATCAGTCCAACTCATTTTGCTCCTCTTTTCTGCACTCACCACTGAATCAATCACAATTTCACTACATTTATATCACAAGCTCAGAGAAGAACTGGCGAAGACTTCTGGACAAGAATGAAGACTTGAAAGTCTCCAACTTTCGGCGCTGTCATAGCGGCTCTGGAACGACGGGCTCCTCCACATACAGTGCGAGACTCCGGCCTATGTGGCGGCGGAGGACCTCCGGAAGAAGGGCTACGACAGTTCGAGAGCTAATATCTGGTCGTGTGGGGTCATTCTCTGCTCTGCCATTTTTCATCTGTTTTCCAGATTATCGTGGACGATCTAAGAAATATATTTTTTTATAAATATTATTAGTATTAGATTTTTATAATTAATTTATTATTATATTAAATGAATTTAGTTTTTAGTTTTGATTTTATTCACACAAGTTAAAAATACTAATATACCCTTTGACTGTTAACTTTGACTAATAGAAGGATGACAGATGAACTAATTTTGTACCTGTGAAAAAGTTAGGGATAAATTTGGTCACTTTTATAAAAGTCGTAAACAATTTGAAATTTTTAAAAAAAAGTCTAGGACTTAATTGGTAATCGCCCGGAAAGAAATAATGTATATTCTTTGCTCAACTCTTTGAATGTTACAAGAGCTATAAATACAAAGAGAAAATATATAAGGTTATAAATACAAAAGGAAAATCTACCAACACTAATTCCTCAAATCAATTTGATTGATTCCTTTGATACTGCAGCTAACATTATGGTATTAACTTGATGCTGAATTGATCGTAAACAATATGTTGAGATTGCTGAAATTATGCCACCGTTAATAGTCAAGATCCAAGATCCGATCCAATCCTATATAATTACAATTATGATCCGATTTGATACGGTCCAATAATAAAATACTTAAATCTGATATAAACCGATCCAACGGATTAGATTTATATGAAGTAATTCTTAATATATAAAAGTTAAAACACTTCTAATATTAACAAAATCAAATTAATTCATACGGTGCTTCAAAAAAAAAAAAATAGCAAAATAAGAAATCATAAACATTAAACAGAAGTTCCAAACATAAACATAAATAAAACCATCTAAGAGTTTGCTCAAGGTTCATCTATATAACAATATAAATTACACCTTATATTTTGACCGATCCTACGGATTGATAAATTTTCATATGGAAATCAAGATCCTACCGATCCTTACAATCATGTCCTCGAATTTGATCCGATCCAATCCAATCAGATCCGATGGATCATGCACACCCCTACTTTTTATCAATATACCTAGATTTTCAATATATATATATATATATACAGGTATATATATACCTATATATACAATAAGCAAAAACCATAAAATTGAAAGAAGAGATTCATTTGATGTAACAATTTCTTCGGGTTTTATTTTCATCCCTATTAGTGCTCGAAAACTTCAAATGAATTCCAAGATGCTGCTCGAGCATACGCCTGCTCCTCCTTCTAGGGCGATTTCGAAAACCTCGGAATCAGGGTTTTTGAAAAAAATTAATAATTTTGAGTTGGTTTTAAAAAGATTTAAAGTCCACAATCAATGTCGATGCTGTCAGCCCATTAAAAAACTTCAATACTCAATTCAACATAGCATTTTTTTGTTATTTTTTTTATATATTTTGTTGTGTATATAATGCAATTTTTTGCTATTTTTTTTATATCCGATTTTTTTTTTTTCATTTGATATGTATTTGAGGTTAAGACTCGTTATATTCCCCTAATTTAACATAATATTGATATTTTTAATGAAACTTTTCTCGTATCGTTTTGATTTAACTATTATAAAGAAAAAATTTATTTGGTTATTATAATGCAAAATATTATGACTTTTACGTAATAAAAAATAAAATTTATAAAATTTAGATTAGCCCATAAAAAAAAATTCTAATTACGCCCCTGCTTGGATCCCCACCACCTTCGAGCACAAGTTTATATTCCAACAGTTTGAATATACATATAGCTCGTTCTGTACCGGGTCCGGGACTCTTTGATTCCCTACCAGCTCCAGAGCACATTCCTATTCCAATGGTTGCAATTTGAGAGGGGGGATGGACATTACCCCCTCCCCAACATTTGACATGTCTTAACAGAGGGATATTTTTATCCAAAAACTATCATGAGTTTCTACGAAAACACTTCCTCCCTGGACACACATATTGAGGTCGGGTAATACTCATCCCCTTGAAGGGGGTAAGCAAAAATGGATTCGAATCTAAAATATATAGAAAAGGCCACGCAGATATGGTAACAAAGTATACAACATTAACTATTTTTGTACAACATTTTTATTTTTCTCGAAAAAATTTGTCACAAAAACTGATTATTTCGTGACAAATAAATGAATTTGTCACGAAAATAATTGATTTTGTACAAAAATAATTATTTTGCGATAATAAAAATGATTTATCACGAAAACTGATTATTTTGTGACAAATCGAAATCCAAATCAAGGGATTTGTCAAAAAAAAAAAAAAAAAAAAATGAAATGGTTATTTCTTGACAAATCCATTGATTTGTCATTTGTCACGATAAAAATAGATTTTGCGAGAAAATAGTTATTTTAAAAGGACAAATTTGATTTGTCACGAAAAACGATTTCTTCATTTGTAAGAAAATAGTTATTTTACAAGAATAAAAACGATTTGTCACGAAAAAAAAATTAATTTTGTAAGAAAATAGTTATTTTACAAAAATAAAAACAATTTGTTACGAAAAATGATTTCATCGTGACAAATCACGAAAAATAATTATTTCGTGACAAATAAAAACGATTTGTCACGAAAAAAAAATTAATTTTATACGAAAATAGTTATTTTACAAAAATAAAAACAATTTGTCATGAAAAATGATTTCATCGTGACAAATCATGAAAAAAATAAATTAATTTTTTCACGAAAATAAATATTTTAAAAATAATTGAAGTTGCACGAAATAAATATTTTACACGTAAAAAATGATTTTATGTAAAAAAAAAAAAAAAACAATTATTTCTCACGAAACAAAATATGATCAAATCTCAGAAAAGAATCAAACATACACCTGTGTCTGTAGAATTGGTCATTGAGCTTCAAGTAATAACCAGCTTTGTTTCGTCGTCGTCGCCGGCGTCTCTTCTCCGAGATTGGAGTTTCTTCCTTGATGGCATGGTTTTTGTTCTAGAGAGACAGATGAGATGGACATAGGAATTGAAAAGCTAGAATTATTATCGATAGAAGAGTAGTCAGACACGTGGCATGCATCCACATTACTTGATGGATCAAAGTACGGAATTACCCCCAATCCTAAACAGAGGGGCGTTTTCGGTATTTTCCAACGCCCTCTTGGATTACCATAATACCATTGATGGAGATTGATCAACATCAACACGAGAAAGCACACTGCCCTAACTTGAAAGGCCACTTTTTTATTTACATCATTAATTGTGTGACTTCTTCATTACAACTCCTCGATCTCAATTCATATCAAGTCAGAAAAATTTGCTCCAACCAAGCTTGTACAGCCAAGATTTTGACTTTGGGGTTCAGAGGATAAAAAATCAAATTTAATTATGTGCAGCTCTTTAAAATCTAAAAAATCATTTATAATCGAATATATATATATATTTAATTTTTGTAACCAATAATCAATTGCTATGTATATTAAATATATACATATTTAATAATACTGTTTAATTGTAAGATTATTTTATTGATAGTGAATTCGACCTCGTATAACGAACATTCATATTTGAAACATCTATGTTGCATGTTTCACAAAATTAACTTACTACTTTAATAAATAATCTATCACATTCAATATTTTTTTAGTGATTATGTTAATAATCTCCATGATATTTGTTCATTAGATACATAAATAAGAACATTCGAATAATTTCTTCTTAAAATGGTTATGGTCACAGTCTTATAACTACTGATACTGTCTCATATCAAACTTTTTTAGATATATTGGTTGGGTCAGACTTTAAAAAGTAATAATTATGTTTATAATTAAAAAAAATAATGGGATTGGTCATAGATATTTTTACTTATATAACACATTATGACAATTTTGTACATGAAAAATTTGTTGAAAATATTTTGGTTGCAGGGTCATGGCCCCTATTAGCCGCTGCCTATCTCCTCCCCTACCTAGATGCAATATGGGTTTTACTATAGACTGACAATTAACCTGAAGAAACAACCTGCCGTTGGATCTCTGATTGGTCGGATGGGAGGGTTGTGAGCCGTCGATTGGCTTCGGAAATTGCACTAACACTGATGGGAGAGTTGCAGCATCAATTAATACGGATGGTGAAAATATAATTAATTTTTAAGACCTTGCTTCAAATGAATTTGAATCCCCTCCTCACCTTAAGCGTTTTCACATTGTCATCATCTTTATATTCTATTGTTACATGTTTTAATAAACAAACCAATGACCGGAATTAATTATATTAATTTTTATGTTTTTACACTGCCAAAAGATAGATTTGCTTATTAAGACATAATGAAAGTGAGAACACTCAAGGTAAAAAAGAAAGAAATCCAGATCTGCTTCAAATATACAATGTCAATAATATGAATAAGAAAAACTTACCACTTAAAAATGTAATTTCAATGTGAAAACTAGATTATTTCATAATTAGAGAATATCATGATCATGTTCCTTAATTTTTTTTACATATGATCATGTTGCTTAAATAGAATCAAAATTCAAACTTTTCTCCTGTAGGACCTATACGCATTTTACATATGATGACATTAACTTTTCTGGAAAAAGAATAATAACATGTAAGAATATGATACCTTAAATACCGTAAAAAGACATGAATAAAAGCATATACGATACTATAAATACTGTTAATAAAAAACACGTATGGCTCGGCTTTGAGAATCATCTTCTCGGTATAAAGATCTCGACAGGTTTTATTATTAAATCTTCTAGCGAAATGATCATTCCATTTCTGTATTCTTGTGTAAAACTTCCTAGAACAAAAAAAGAAAAAAAAAAAGGTCTCTCGTGTTTACATAGCTACTACCTCTGCTACAAGTTCATCTATCAACAGTCCCTCGATTTCCCTACCTATAACTTCGATGTCATTTCCGATATCCAACCACTGCGCTTCCCTCCCCAGCACGTTTTCATCCTCCTCTGCTGTATCCTTGTTCAGTTTCTTAAGGCGGTGGCTAGTCAGCGACTTCTGCAGCATGTCCTGGAGCCCATTTTTACCCCATCTAGGCAGTCTCATGCTTGTCCCAAGCCTCACCCATGGGTGTGGATCGGCTAGTTGCTGGTGAATTTCCACAAGTTGCACATTTATGCAGTCGAACGTTATTTTCCTCTCCAACCTTGATGAAGATGTCAGATTAGAGTACTTATTTTCGAGATCTTCGAATACCAAGGGACTCACAGGGCATTCTGGAGAGTTACAGGTTGTGATGAATGTACGAGGGTTGTCGTTGTTAAACCCAGAATTGATTAAGACATCGGCTATGTACGAAGATTCCCAATTCTCTTCGGCTTTCATTATGCTTTTCTCGTCTACAGACGCAATAGATCTTTCCTCCACGTCTTCATCGCTTGAAACAAGCATAGGTCCCTCATTGTATGACTCCCCAAACTTGAGTAGTTGAAGTTGCATCCGTAGCCCTAACAAAGAAAAGATGACAATAGTAAGAGCAAAGCAACTGAGAAAAAATCCCTGACATAGTGAAATTCAAAAACCGAACAAACATTGATTTATTCGACTTTCTTCTACAAAGTGATCAAACCAGTCCAAAAATGCCCCCGTGAGCAGGCAAGACAATCTGAATGATATGTTTATGTCTACGAATTATACTGCAATAAAAACGATATGATCGCAATATAAACACTACTTCAAATAATAGCAAAATTAAACAGTTTTTGCCGTTACCATGGAGATCTGCACTGATACTCTCAAAGCTTTCAGAAGCACATGACAAATCATCTACAAAAGGAGTCTCCAGAATTGAGACCGGACTGGGCTGATCAGCCTCCTTAGAGCTTGCAGGTGATTGTAGTTCAGATACAGGGTGATGCACGGGAACATCCTTAGATTGTCCTTCAAAAGAGTCCTGGAATAGGAGAAACATAGGAATTCTGAGCTATATACTTTTAACTTAGCAAAGTATTTTTGACATCCATCATGGAAGAAAATGACAAACATAATAATCGTATAGAATTTTAAGAAAAGTCTCTTAAAGGCATCTAACACTTATGCTAAATGTTCATAATCACGAACAATGAGAAATTTATTACTATATTAATTGAGATCACATTATGGAAAAACAAAAACTAAATAAAGGAAATCTAGAGTGTTTTCTTCATATACAAATTCACATTTCAATAAACTAGCATTGACCTTCATGCATATTCTACAAGCACGAAAAAGGGATGCACTGCACACAGTTGAACATTTACTAGAAAAAACTAATAAAACACCTAAATGCAGCTGATAAATGTCAGAATTATGAGACATGATATGCATGAATAAATGGCGTATAAAGTTTATTTCAGTAAGTCGAAATCGGTACCTTTGAACTTGATATATCTAAGTCACCAGTAGCTAACAAAGGTGTTGATGGTTCTGGTTTTAAAGATTCTGTAGACATGGTAATATTCTCATGTGCAGCATCCAACACATTTTCAGGAACAGAATTTGTGTCTGTAACAATACTTGGAGATGCTTCTGAAAGCATAAATCTCTGTTCGAATGGGTCATCATCCTCTTTGAAGTTGTTATCAACTTGATGACAGGTGAAAAAAATATCCGGCGAGGTGTCATTGATCTCCCTACTTTTGCAGCGTGGAGACACAGATTTCTTGCAACTAGACCTTGAATTTCTACAAGACAAAACCTCTCTCTGATGTAAATTCCCTTTCACTGCCTTCTTTCTCTCCCGCTTTACAGTGTCTTTAGGAATCATATACCTGTCATCCACAAGGGTTTCGCGGTGCATGCTTGCTTTTGGACTTCCAAAGGAAGAAGAAGCTGGAAGTGATCTCGATCTTGATAGTTTTCTATCACAACCATCCTTCCAGCCATCCCTACTGCTAATACCCAAAGGCTCAACCCACCCTGCTGCTCGATCATTTAGATCAAACTTGTCACCGAATCCTTCCTCACCAATAGTAGCATCAAAATCCATGGACTTCACTTCTCTGTCAGGGATAGCAAGCATTTCACCCAATGTACTACCCCTACTAATCTCTCCCAAATCCCGAGACTTATGAGTCATTTGCCACCTATCCGAGAGTCTCTTCTTAGCCTCCCTACTCACAGATGATTCTGTAGAGCGAGATGATAAAGACCTGACTCTGTAATGCCTGCCAAAATCGTCTCTGGAAGTCGCTGTTTTCACTTCTAATTCATCTGCAGAATCACTTCCTGACATGTTACTTGAACTCTCATCCCCTGCATATCCTTTGAATCCGGAACTTGAAAAATTCACAGAACCATTGTTAATACTATTTCTCATCTTCCTAGTGATTTCTTTGGCAATTTCTCTTGATTCCCTAGATTTATGTCTCGAAATCCCTACATCATCCATAATGTTTTTCTTCCCCAATAACTCCAACTCCCTACTTTTTATGCCTGGAGATTCGATACGCTTTTTACAATTGGACTTACAAGCATGAGAAGAACCAGGTGACGAGACAGTCCTGGGGGCAGTTGGTGCCTTCACAATGTTTGGTTTCAGAACAACAATCCTTGTAGGGATAACATCAGGATCTTCTTTCCCTTCTAATTGAACTTTTGTGGACTTATTTAAACCCGGAGCAGCAAGTCTACTGTAAGAGTTACTAGGAGGACTATCATGATGTTTCTCAGAAGTTTTATGGTAATTTTTGTGCGGAGTTTCTCTATCTGCTTTAGAAGCAAGGCCACTGCTTTCATACTTCTGAGCATGTGATGATGTTATTTTCGATATATGACTGCAATGGGATTGAGAGGGGGCACCTAGATCTTGAAGATGCTTTGTGAACAATGGATCTGGTTGCTGAAGAAATCTAAGCAGCAGATCCTTGTTGGAATCTAGCACCTCAAGTGCATCATTGAATTCCTTTGAATCCTGAAGCCTTTCATCAGTTGAAAGACGCTTTGCATCCTTGAACTTTTGCCGAATAAAAACCATCTCAGCCTCTGTAAAGTTCAAGTTTGTAGTCTCCCGCAATGAATTGATACCACTCTCCACCATTGAAGCATCTAAAACTTCAAAGACATCTTTAAATTCTTGCTCCTCCTTCGAGCTTTTCCTAAAAGATCGACGGCCTGAAGATGTGCCACTACTTTTAGATTTTTCCACCAATGCTGTCCTCTGTTGATAATTCTCCACAGACCTTTTCTGTTGCTTATGAGTCGGCTGCTGAGGTGGAAGCCCATCAAGACCCATCAATCTGGCAATAACACTAGGCGACCTTCTCTTGGATTCAGTTTCTTTTGACATCTCTTCTGCTAATAACTTCTTCACTGGTGTTCCACCGACTCTTTTTGAAGAACTCCACCCCAACTCAAACGTCAACTACAAAGGCCAAATGCATTGGTTTATAACCGCTAGTCCATTATTGTATACACTAAATAAACAAATGCTCATCTAAAACCAAAAAAAGACAGAAGAAGCTGAACAAGAGTACTAATACTAGTTTCATATAACTCAGTTTTGATTGTCGGTCTTTAAATTTTGTAAAGTAACACAAGTTAAAATCAAAATCATGCATAAATGAACAAAAAGAAGTATAAACCAAACGCACCGAATCATCATCTGAAGTATCACCACTGCAGCTACTTGAATCAGAGGCCAATTTCGGAAAATTTCTCAGGTTCTGGGCCTGCCTGCTTACTGGAAATGAAATCCCATAAACAACATTAGTTTGGCTATTACAGGAGTACATAAATGAAACCAATCAGGTGAATAGTTTCTTGAGAGAAGTCTAAAATAAATCTCAAACATCCAAGCCAGGAAACAAATTAAAAAATGCACACTCATAATATGCAATAGTAACTATCAATGATAAAACATAATGTATGGAAATATATATATTAATCAATTGAAACACTTGTAAAAGAAAACAGTGGCCAATTACTCCAATTATATCTCATCATAGGATTTATAAAAGAAACAAACCAAATTATGCTGATACAATCACTACAGTAAAGTCAGAAAGCAGTCAAAAACATACTTTAACAAAAGCAGAAGCAATACTAAAACATAAACTTAGCTGTTGACTTTAACATTGTATAAACGGTAAAACCAAGAAAAGCAAAATTAAAAAGGAAAAAAAAAAAAAAAAAAAAAATAAATCTCTGTTTGGTTGCTAAGAAAATTCAAGAAATAATTTGAAACAAGAAAATATTAAGAATTTCAGTATAATAAACCAAATTTCACGGAATTGAGCTTACAGATTATAAGATTTTCTCAGATTTCTCATCAAAGGAGAAGAAATCGGTCTGGCCGCCAAGAAAATTCAAGTAAAAAAGGAAAAACAGCTTTGAAAAACTTGAATTCAAATCTTCGGAGCCAAATTCAACTTTTTAACTTGACGTATGTCGTTTTTCCACAAACCAAAAGAGAAAAAACAAATAAAGCAATTTGAAATGTCGTATTCTTCTTCTTCTTCTTTTTTTTTTTTTTTACCTCAGTTTTCTCAGTAACCAAACAGTATGACAATTCAAAAAAAAAATTAAATTCAAAAAAGAAAAATCTCACCTCTGTGACATACAGGTTCCACTGAATGAAATAAATCACCACTCGTAACCTTGGACCTCCTTCGCTGAATCGTCTCCATTTTCACTCATTAAAAAAAAAAAATTAAAAAAAAAATCTAAAATATTACGAAAATGTTTATTTTTCACTTATTTAAAAACAAGGACAAGTAATGTATTAGAAATCCAGATCGAAAATCCCGAAAAATTCGCAGGTGCGAGAGAGAGAAGAAGGATCCAAAGAAGCTTCTCAATCTCAGCTTAATTTTTCAAAATCCACAAACTCACACTCTCCATTTCCAGATCTTGAACAAACAAAGAGTACAGAGAGAGAGAGAGAGAGAGAGAGAGAGAGAGAGAGAGCGGCGGAAAGTAAAGAGGAGATTGTTAGAGCCGTCGATGTGAGGAAATGGAAATGCGTTTGGCGTGAGAGAGAGAGAGAGAGGTGTGTTATGGCTTTGTGTGGGGCTTGGATTTGGTTTTTGAACATTCAAATACCGATATAGACTGACACAATGACTGACTGAGGAGAGAGAGAGAGAGGTCTGCGCGGGCAAGTGGTGTGTGTGTGTATGTACTACACTCCCATGCGACTCTGCTCTGTATTACACGTGTCGCTTTCTTGTGCTGTCACGTCGCTCTTCTCGGTTTCCATTTTTTTGGCAAGGCGTTACTTTTTTTTTTGTTTTTTTTTGTTTTTTTGTTCTCTCTTTTTGGAAATCTGTTTATTAAAAAAAGAATATGCATATAAGATTATAATTAATTGTGTTTATAAATTATTTATATAACCATACGAATTACCATAAATAAAAAAGACTTTTTTTATAAAAGTTATTTTTTTGGTTTTAATATATACTATTCTGATTTATTTATTTATTTATAGAAGAAATTCTAATGAAATTATTTGATTTTTTGGACAAAGACTTTTTCTATTATTGATTAAGAATTAGTTGGGCGTGATTAAATGTATAATAAATAGGTTTAGTATATGATTTTGCGCCTTCATTCTTGATGATGATCTCAACAAATTATAATTGTCTCGTAAAATAAATTTCTCATATATTCAATCATATATTCATAGGAAACAACATCTAAATATTTACATTAAATAATAAATGATACCGATATGAGATTTTTTATTCGTTTGGACAATATAGTATATTATAACATTTAACGTGACAATTATACCTATTAATTTGCAACGTAATCTTATTTGAACAAATAACGGTTTCATATGTCTTTATTGAAATAATTTACATATCAAAATATATTTTTTCACTCGTTCGTGATATATTATCTTATATATAATTAATCTCTCAACAGATTCTAAAACTCCTAACCCTAAATGTTGTCAACATCCAAATAATCTCTGGAAACATCTTCTCATTTAGCTTTTAATTACTTGATGTGTAATAAAAGATTGATAAAGATTAGTGTTTAATCAAAACATGAACACAAACCCAAATTGCCAAGTCGCCTAACTTCGATTTGCAAACCTTTTCATTCAAAATTTACGACTCCTCAAAGCAAGCATGTGCTGTCATTGTTTCGATTTTTTTCACAATTATTAATTGAAATGAAAGCAGTTTTTTTTTTTTTTTTTTATCTCCATTGTTGAATCTTTTGGTGCAATTAACAAATTGTTATATTTGTTGTTGCTTTCACGAATATGATGTGTAGATTGCAGTATTTGGGTTTTGTTTAGACTTTGGATTCAAACTGTTACCAGAATTTCCACTGTGAAGATATTATGATAATGACAAGAACCAAACAAAGTAAAAAGAATCTTCACTGAAAGAGTTTTTTAAAAAAAATAGTCACTAGGTTAGTAGGTCGGTATAGGTAAAAAATATTAGGGTTTGTTTTTCTTTGTTTGTGAAAAGTTGATAGAGTCCTTTGTTTTTGTCCCGATAAGGTAATGGGACATTTTTGTATTTTGATTATAAAAAAAAAGTATTAACATTTAACGGGGCAGAAGTACTTATCGAAATCAAACCGTACATGAGCAATTTAGATATCTATTCCAAGTTCCTAACAACCGTGCAATGTTGATATAAGCTTATTGAGACCAAACATTATATGCACAACCTTGGTATCTATATATCCCCACAACATCGTACGATTTCGATATCTTCTCCAACAACTGTTTCAAGTCTATCAGATTTAGACATATCGAGATCAAACATTAAATGTATGACCTAAAAATCTACATTCATAAGATTCGAACCCTCGTCATAGATATGAAATTAAAGTGCACAACACTTAAATTAAGAGATTCAAGTATTGATTTATTGAAAATTAGCGGTGTGTAATTAGGAGATTAATCGATTATAAACTTTTTCAAAGGGAATAGTTTTTAGTTTTAAAAGATATTTTAAAGTATTAAACAAACCCTTTAAATAATTTGCTAAAAAGCTTTTATGATCATCTCACCAGATTATTATTAGGCGACAACTATCACTATGACTTTTTGGGACATAACTTGTAACACAATTCTTCAATAGCAGAATCAAATCATTAACTACAATTAATAGAGATTATATTATATATATTTGTCATGCACAAATATAGCATCATGAAAATAACCCATTTTGCAATTTGTATTCAATCTTCAATTATGGAAAAATAAACTTTACATGTATATGAAATCGTAACAATATAGCATAGTATCAATTGCAATTTTATGGGGACATTTTTTATTATATCCATAACATTAAAAAAAATAAAATAAAATAAAAAAATAAAAAAATAAAAAAAAAAAAACTTTTTTCCATGTGTGATAAAAAGACATGGGAATGGTGCATGATTACACTCAATTTAATTTCTTATTGAAACAAATCTCTATAAGAACAATAATTGGGGTGTTTAATTAAATTAATTGTTATTCAATTTCTCAAAAGCAAGTTGACTAGTTAGTGCTCATTAAGTTCTCCAAAATCGCTCACAAAGTCTCCAACCAATTGTATTATTCTCTCTTTTGACTTATCTTTCCCTTTTTTTTTTTTTTTTTTTTTTTAATTTTAATATTACATTAGTTCTGGATTTTTTGGAAAGAGAATAATCTGAACCTGCAATCTCATGATGTATAAGAGGTTTATCACCGAACCAACTTCTTCTCCTCATTTCCTTAATTATTTGTTGTAAATAGAGATTTGAATGTTTAGGTAGTTCATGACCCGTGTAAAGAATTAATGAAACTATCAATATGAAATATATTTACCAGGATTGAGATTCCCTAACAAATCGAGCTAATTTCTATGCAAACCTCACCATATTTGACGATACAATCAATTCACTTTCATTATTTTTAAATGTATGTAGTATATTATCTTTTAAACTATTTTGAGATCATACAAAGATTAGCGAAGCAGAGAATAAAATTGAATTTAACCAACGGATCATACTATTTTCATGACTAGTTTTCTTCATTTTATGAATCTAGAAATGGATAGAAGTAGAACTAGCTCATTTAAGAGTACAAATAATTTAAAAACCTTTTCACTATCTTTAAGAAAACACGATTATCTATAATTTAGGATCTCACACGATCTCTCGAGACAAATAAACAATAAAATCTTCTATGTACCTTAACCAACAATATCATATACATATAACCAATCAAAATGAGTTTTTCATTACACTCAAGATTAAATAGAGCACTACCAAACATGCCTCAAGATGTATAGTAGCACTATATATAAACATGTATGATTTCCATATATTTCAGTGTAGAATTGAAGAACCCAAAACAAAAGCCAAAAGGGCATCATAACAGACACATTATTGTTGTCTCCAATCCCTATAACATAAAGTTGATTAAAGCTATAGCTAATCCACTCTTCCATTTTTTTCCATCACAATGATGAGGAAGGTTCTTTGTGTTTCTTCTTCTCTCTTCTTTTCACATAGGATCCAAAGATATATTGTCAATGGAATATGAGATATATGATGAAGGAGAAACATGCATCAAGTTGTTTTAATTATTTTCTTCTTAATTAATTAGAAAATGTTTTCAATATAGCTAGTGTTTGATTGCTAGATATGCCATTATTGTTCAATATATAAAAGAAGAAAAACTTGAAATGTTATTAGAATTATCAAGTGAAAATGTAATACTAGTAACAATATGTTTGATATATAATTATCAGGTACAAATCGTGATCCCATATGAAAAAAACATACAGGATCCAGCGCATGAAAAGTCACTAAAAACATGTTATATGTACAAAATGTTAAGCTCAGGCGAAAAAAATGAGAATGGTTTCTATTGCAAAAAGTGAAAACAAAAGAGAAATGATAAAGCAAAATTGACTAGACTAAAGTGAGCTGTAGGACCAAATCGATAATCATGGCTTTAGAATATGATTACTTGCCGCTATCTATCACCAACAATCCCTTAATAAACTCCGAACTTTCACATAATCGTACGTATAACATCGAGGGTTCGAATCGTATTCCTTCTTTCAATTTCGAAATCTATAATAGTAAGAAATCGAGAGAGCTTGTGAATTTCCAAAATGGGGAAATTAGCAGGTAATCAGATTCTCAAATGAATCAACCACAGCTAAGGTCCAAGAAGATAGAGCTCTCCAACTTCACTATCAATAAGCTAAAACATAGGTGTTTAGTGAAAAGGGAGAAGGCTAGGGCAGGGCAGGAGTGGAGGGATGGGGGAGCAATAATCGAGACAGCAAAAATGGAATAAGAATCCCCGTCAAGCGCGGCTATGAAATATGAAAAATATGAAATGACTCAAAATCAGCACCACAACCCAAGAAAAAAGAATCCTTCCTCGACTGAGAAATATATGACCCGTGTAATCCGGTCTCTGCTTTCCTTAAGGGGAGACATACACAGCTACTATCACTGTTTCTTTTTTTTTTGAAATATTGTTTATGTGATCATACATTAGTACATTACTACTAGCATGGTTCATAATCGATGGGATAGTATATATCTTGATGGATCGATGGAGAGTGTAAGTTTCCGACAAGGCGACAACGAAGACTATGGGTCTTTTTGATGGTATTATCACTGTAGTTCTTGTTTTTCGTTTTTATTTTGTTTAGTTTTGAATTTGAATTAAACAGTTAGATGTATGTTAGATAGTTTTTCTATTGTCAGTTCGAACTGATATAAAATATATCAGTTCCTTGCACGTAGACCATTGGATTTAAATGTTTTGATTTGGCTATATGCATTTGTTAAAGTATTTTTTAAATCCAATGGCCCACATGCAAAGAACTGATATATTTTATATCAGTTAGAACTGACAATAGAAAGACTAACACGATAGGATAGAAAAAAAGAAGGCCAATCAAATAACCAAACTAGGAGAGCACAATCTCCATTTTCTCCCCTTCCATCTTTTTGCACCAATTATTTTTTAATTAAAAGAAAAAAAAAAATCGTACTAACAAAAGAGCTTGCAAGGTTTGGTTTAATTTTAATTATCACAACAATGCTTATGCCTTGATAGGGCCGAGTAAATTACAAAGACTCGAAAGCAAATTGAATTACATCTAAAAATGGTCTTTTTATAGGAGGGTAAAGGTAGATCTTGAATGCTTATTGGGCTTTCATTGGATATTATGGGCCTTCTTTTTTTTTTTTTTTTTTGGGTAGATTTTTTAGGGTAACTCTTCTTTTTTAGAAAGGGAAATATCATTAAAGAAAGGATTATCAATGGGCTGGGCTGGGCGATCGCCCAGAACAACCGGAGCCGCACAACATGGAAACTCCTCCATCCAAAATAAATTGCAAGCAACAGAGACAAAATTTGGCATGGCTGTGAGCAGCCATATTTGCCATCCTAGGGGCAAAAACAAACTTACACAAAGGGAAACATGCCAAGAAATGGATAATATAACCTTTCAACTGGTAACTCATAACTGCATTGACCAGCCAACACTAAAACTCTATAAGCAACTAGCCACTGAACATAGAAGAAAGGCACACCACCACAAATAATATCATCAAATGATTGAAGGTAATTGTTCCTAAAACATGCATAAATCAGTAGGAATCAAAGATTTCAAAGTGGCAACAGTCAAGCTGGTGCAGAATTCATAATAATAACCTGTGAAATGTATGGCAATCAATAATGGCAATGTGTATAGACGTTGCCACGGTGCATATCAGCTAGGAGTTATTGAAGAATATTCAAAACAGAGTTTCCAGACAGTGAACATGGACAACTGGTCTGGAGAACATGAGGTCAATCAGAAGTACTGGTATAACACTTTAATCTCTAGATTCAGTTGGCTCTTTAAAGATCCCATTAAGACCATTAGACCAAAACAAGATCATTTTATATCATGTGTTCAGTGATTTTTCTCAACTGGTCCAATACCGGTTGAAACTTGAAACGCAATCAAAAGAGAAAAAAGAGAGTACAAGAACACTTCATCCAAGCATAACAATCTAGACTTCTTGCCTAGGTAGAAGTAAAAACTAAGAATCATACTTTTCAAGCACGAAAAATGTTACTCAGGAGTTGTCTAACCCTTCTAAAAGCTGTAGGAATTACTAGGAAAACTTTGAATTAAGTATCAAACCATCTAACTACAGAATTCTAACATATTCCTAGGCTTTTTTTTTTTTTTCGTTTTTTATTGCAGAAGACCGGCAAGCGACGTTTCAGAGACCCCTTGGGATCAAATAAGTTTGTCTAACAATCCCAAACATTCTTAAAATTCCTCATACAGTCATTCTCGAAACTTAAAATGCTTTCCTATTCTATTCACATGTCAATCGACCCTTAAAATGAGTATTTAACATAAACAAAGCACCAATCTTCTTTGCAAAAAACTATCTAAAAATATTGAATGTCCTTTTTTTAACCAAGTCTTGCCAAAACAGTATATCCAGTACATCTCTTAACAATCAATCAGTGATGACAGCTCTAGAGAGGATTCCAATAATTTGGTTGAACAAACTGCAACTATCACAAAGGTAACAATAGAGTATATGGAGAAAATCCAAAAAGTATAGTAGAATAATTCTCGTCATTCAAAATATTGGCATTAAGATGCATGGAATGTGAATGTGAGCCATAAATCTCTACCAAACATCACAGAACCAGACATGTTTGCAACTAGTTAGTGTATATAATAATATCTGACAAGAGCCTCAATGCAGCACTTTCACCATCTTTAACAATTAGACAACAACCTTACAAAACAAATCCATTATCAACAATACGAAACATACTCTCTACCAAACTTAACATGAACACAAATCGGCTTTAATTAAATTATTGCACTACACATCCCGCATCATAAGACGAAATGTAAAACACTATCACTTTCAATTGTTTCTACATCATAAATAGCTAGAATATTTTCTCCCTATAGTTTTCTACCACACATAAACACTGAGCTCAACACAATTTTTCACTTGATTATATCCGTAATGACTCTAAATAGCTACAATTTAAAATTAAAGCAAGCATTTATGATTTAACAACCCAAAACATATATATATATATATATATATATATATATATATATAAAAGAAGACAAAGTTTCTCACTATTAAACCAGCGGTGTATTCATCTCAGATAATCGACAAGAGCTTCACCGGAGCTTCACCGGACACTCTCTCTTTCTGCCTTCTCCCCGAAAATCTTGGTTGCAACCATGTTATCAACAAAATATTCCCTGTAAGGGTGATTCTTCGGAACAAGCTTTCGAAACTTCTCGAACTGTTGCTCAGCCTCATCTTTCTTCTTCAACAATGTGTATATAATCCCTTGACACAAATAAGGCCTGAAATCCCTCGGCTCCTCCTTCACGAGCTCCTCGTAAACCTTCAAAGCCTCCACATGCCTGCTCTCCATGACTCTAATTTGCGCTATCAATAATTTAAAGTCTCTAAGATCAGATTTTTTCTTTTCTTTCTTGCACTTCTCCATTGCACTCTCAATTCGCTTCTCCAAATCCTTCAAGCTATAATTCGACTCTGAATACGCCATCACCAATCCATGAAAGGCTTCGACCCGAAGCGGGTCCTTGTTTAGAATTTCTTCAAACCCTTTTGTCGCAGACTCGAAATCTCCAGTGTAGGTGTGAACTTGAGCTTTTAACAGCGGCCATTCGAATTCGTTTGGCTCGACTTCAATTAGACGGTCGATAACTTCAATTGCTTCCTGAAGCTTTCGCGATTTGAGTTTCACCTCCATAAGTGACCGCAGAGCATCGGTGTCGGCGGGGTTTTCAGCGAGGTGCTGCTCAATCGCCTTCTCCTTCTCTTCATTCGAAACATCATCCTCGTCGGCGGATTCCACGGAGGCGGGCACGGGCGCTGCGACAGGAGCAGCTATGGCGGGTCTGGTAGTGTGATGGAGGCGCACGAAGAACAATGCGGCGGCGGCCACGGTGACGCAAGCGGTTTTAACAAGAGGGTTTAGGGTTTGAATTAGCGGAGGCTTCTGTTGTGGGGTCGACGAGGACGAGGCTCTGATGGAGGAAATGAAGGAGGAGGGTGATTTTCTGAAGGAGACGAAGTTGACGGGTTTGGGAAAAGATGGACGGTGGTGATTGAGGGAGAGAGAGAGGGGTTGATGACGGTTGTGTAGTTTAGCAATCGATTCCATTGTTGGTGACTGAGAGAGAGTGAGAGAAACAGAGAAGACACTAAAACCTTCGAGACGACGATGAATTGAAATTCAAAACCCTTGAGAATATCCGCTCGCTGTATACTCCATTATACTGCTATTAAAACGATGTCGTTTTTGCTATCACTTATAAAAGGTTTCAAATTGACTTTTAGATGATTGGTCAAGGGCCCTTTTTTTTTTTTTTTTTTTTTAAATGGTTTGAGTTTCACGTTTACCTATTAAATCGTTAAGTGTATAGACGGATTTTTATTTATTTTTGTACATTTCAAAATATATTTAAAACGATTGATGTCAATAGGTCTTGCTAACTCATCGATGTGATTATTGAATTATAATGATGGATTTTACATATTCAATTAGATTTATTGACAAATACATTACCTTATCACTTTAATTATTAGATGGGGCTCATTATTATTGCCATTCCTTTATATTTTATTTTATTTTAAATATTATATAATTTCAAAGTTTGGGGAGAAGGAGAACTCGAATACATAACTTCATAGTGTAGGTGTGAAAGATATACCATTAAATCAACATCATATTGTCTTTAAGTTAGTTTTCTAATAAGAACATGAACCGTACTTTTTTTTTCTATTTTTTTTTTTTTTTCATGCTTGTACATTTTTCATGACAAATATCTGCAATAAGCCAATAAATATATACACTATTAATTCATTTCTTGTGTATCATTTGATTTTAATTCCATAGCTCTCATAAGATTTATATGTTTATCATAGTTATAATTGAACTTTTGTTCACCCATTTTGCCATTCTCTAAGGGGAAATTTTGAAAATCAATTCCACAAATTAAAAAGAAATTAAAAAAAAAAAAATACAAATGAGATTTTGGAGGTAGCTAAAAAAACAATATTGAATATGAATTGTAATGTAAATTTAATTTTAAATTTAATTATTTACATCATCTTATTATATGTCTAAACCACATGAACATCTCTTAATAAGACCTTTTTGAAGGTTCTTCTATACTGCGAAGGAATTGGATCAACCAGAAAGAAAATTGGAGGGAGTTTCCTAAGATTTTAGAAGAGTGTATGACAATTATTTGTAAGATCAATGGGTAACAATTATATTTATGTGTGATTATCGACGTCTTGTAGTGGCACTTTATATTTGTGTGCGATTATAGATATTTTCTAGTGGTAATTGAATCTTATTATTACTTTTCTAACTTGGAAATGGAGAACTTGTAGCTTGTAACCAAAAATTTCATTGGAAAAATATATAAGTTTGACAACCACCAAGTCATATCAGAAAGTGCCACGGTGGTGCCTTTTTTTAATTGGAAAAATATAGTTTTTAAACAACGCCAAATTTGAACTCTATATATATATATATATATATATATCATAGTATTTGTATGATTAATTCTATTTTTAATGTAGATTAATTCTATTTTTTTTTATATAAATTAATTCTATTTTTAATGTAGATTAATTCTATTTTTTTATATATAAATTAATTATATTATCGAATATCGACTATTTTTGAATTGAATACTTTATTATAACACTGTTAATATAATCTACGGTCTGAACCATAATACTAATTGAATATTTAAGATCATTATACATAATACGCACTATATGCTTGATAAAATGCGCCACTCAATGTGATTAGATAGAAGAACTCATCCAATTTGACAACATTGCATATTTGAGTTGCCCCAAATATATATATATATATATAGATCGTAATATCAAAAACACACATCTATCACAAACTTTAAATAATGATAAAAAATTATTTTTAAAAGAAAACCGGAGAATCAATGAACTTTATAATATCGAAATAGAATATTTTTATTCTATTTTCAATAAAGTCTCTTCCAATTTAAGAATACGTATATTATCAATTCAAAGAATCAAACTATTTTAAAGAAAAAGAAAACTAAGATTATTAACTAACATTCTTATCAAAACCGAACCATTTTTATTCTCATATCATTATATCAATAAAGTCTTTTGTTAACAACTAAACTATTGCACTGCTCACTGATATAAATCGGTAGTAAAAACACTTATTCAATCCGATAATATATCAAATTTAAATAGTTAACATTAGGTGTATGTAAGAAAGAACACTAAACTTTTCATCATACCATATATTCGATAAATAATATATCAAAACTCTGATCGCTGTACTCAAAATCACGAAAACAAATATTGTAAAAATATTTCATTATCACTTAAAAGAATCATTAAATTATTGTATTAGCTCTATGTTTTATAATTCTCATGCATATATAAAAATGAGCAAAATAATTTAGATGGTCCATAGTTGATTAGTTGTCCAAACATGCAAGCTTTAGTAACTAGCTAGCTAGATAGAGATATGCTGCCCGATTGAATTGATATCCATCAAATTGGAATCAAAACAATATAATTCTCTAAAATATATCACGATCATCAACTTTTATATATTCCATCTTGACAAAAAGTAAAAAGTTGTACTCCATATATAGTGATATTTAATTAATATATATTTGTGCATGTCCATATAAGAGTAGATAAAGATCAACAAGAAACATATAAAATTTTCTTGTTCACTTGACATATATATATCATCCATGGAGAATAATAATGAGGATCAGAAAATTGTTTCCACCACCAGTGAAGAGGATGTTGTTATTTACAGAGGAGCTAAAGCAATGCCCTTTATCATTGGTGAGTTCACTCTTACATATCAAGTGTTTAAAAATGATATATTTACAGAAAAGCTACGTAGAATTAAAATATATTAAAAAATGATCGATGTTTTACATGTTATGTGAGCGTAGGAATGGAAACCCTAGACAGGATCGGGACGTCCGGTTTTTCATCAAACCTAATGGTGTATCTAACAACTGTGTACAACATGAAGAATGTGATAGCTACAATACTTATAAACATCTTCAATGGTACCATTTATGTAACACCTTTGTTCGGAGGCTTCCTCTCAGATTCCTACTTCGGACGATACAACACTATAGCTTTCGCTTCTTTGACTTCTCTCACGGTATACTCATGACTCTATCCTTCTACGTATATATAATAATTCTCTAGTTAGGATGGTCCTAAAATAAAATTTTAGGAAATTTCAGGACCGATCTGACCAGAGAAGGTGTCTGATGTTTGATCGGCTAAAAATTTTCTTGTGATTTTGAAGGGAATGACAATAGTGATGTTAACAGCAGCTATCTCACAACTGCACCCTGAACAGCATCATCAGCCCACAGCTTGGCAATTGGCTTTCCTGCTAACAGGATTGTTCTTCTTAGTGATTGCTTCTGGTGGATTCAGGCCATGTTTACTACCATTTGGAGCTGACCAATTCAATCCAGGAACTGAGTCTGGTAAAAAAAGTATCAGCAGTTTCTTCAGTTGGTACTACTTCACTCTCTGCATTGCCTTGATCATATCACTAACACTCATCATCTATGTGCAATCCAATCTGAGTTGGGCTATCGGATACGCCATCCCTGCCTGTTTGATGTTCATTGCTTGTATACTCATCTTTTCGGGTTCGAAAATGTATGTCAAAGTTAAACCTCGAGGAAGCCCCTTGACAAGTGTGGCTCAGGTTTTTGTTGCTGCAATCAAGAAGCGAAAGTTGAAGCTACCCGCCAACCAGAATTCTATGTTTAGCAGCCTTTTCGATTATGTCCCGGTTCATTATATGAAGTCCAAGCTTTCTAGCACCAATCAGTTTAGGTGAGAAGAACGAAAAACCCGATTTTCTAACTTTTTATCTAAATCGGGGTAGGATTAGAGACGGAGCCAGAAATACAAAAACAAAAAAAATCCGGGTCCCAAAATGAAAACCTTTAAAAATATTAAGATAATTTTGTAATTTCATAAACTTTTAAATTTTTTGAGGGAAGGGGCCTCTCCCCCCGCCTCAAAATAGGATCCGCTATTGATCTGAACTCTCACCAACCTTTCAGGTTTCTGGACAAGGCTTCAATTATTACGACCGGAGATGGAATCAATTCGGATGGATCAGCAACGAATCCATGGAGACTTTGCAGCATACAACAAGTGGAAGAAGTGAAATGCGTAATAAGAGTGATTCCCATTTGGTTATCAAGCATTATCTATCATCTAGCAACCGTACAACAACAACAAACATACACAATTCTTCAAGCTCTCCAATCAGACAGACAATTAGGCAATGGTAGCAGCTTCATGGTCCCTGCAGCTTCTTATGGCATCTTCACTTACTTCAGCCCTCTCATATGGATCCCAATCTACGATCAGATCTTAGTCCCCGTGCTTCGAAAATACACCCGAAAAAAGGATGGATTGACACTCCTGCAAAGAATGGCTATAGGGTTGTTAATAGCAATCCTGACAATGCTTGTATCTGCATTGGTTGAACAACACAGAAAGCATTTGGCTCTCACTAGGCCAACACTAGGAATTTCCCCGAAAGGCGGCGAAATATCATCAATGTCTGCATTTTGGTTGATACCTCAGCTCATGCTTGCAGGGCTAGCGGAGGCATTCAATTCAATTGCCCAAATTCAGTTCTATTATCAGCAATTTCCTGAAAACATGAGAAGCATAGGGACCTCTATCTTCTTCTGTGGCATGGCTGGTTCAAGTTATTTGAATGGTTTTCTGGTTTCCATTGTTCATCATGTAACATCAAGATCATCATCATCTGGGGATAGAGATTGGTTACCTGAGGATCTCAACAAGGGAAGATTGGACTACTTTTTTTACTCGATTGCATGTTTAGGTTTTGTCAATTTTGTGTATTTTCTTGTATGTGCTAATTGGTATAGATACAAAGGTGATGGTGGTGGTGGTGGTGGTTTGTAGGATAAATACAGGTAAAAATTTGATGACATGACACGATGACACCCCTCAACACAATTTTCAAGGGCTATTTACCTTCGAAACGTAAAATGAATTTCATTTGCAGATGCTAATCTAAGGTTTGTTTATTCTGTATTTGAGAGAAGGAGATATGATTCGAATCCGTAATTCATAGTGTAGGTATTTGGGGATTATACCACTAGACGAACCTTTCATCACGACCGATTTACAACTTTTAAAATTGTTTAAAATGTCATATTAGTGTCAAAAATTACATTAAAAGCGTGTTTACTAATCGAAAATAAAATGAAAGTGAATCAAGTTATATGGGAAAAGGAATCAATAAAGGAAACTCGATTCCTTAGGTGAAAGGGGGAATTAAGTTCCGATTCCGATCAGTAAACAGTAAATGAAATATCTAAAGTGAGTTGGGTGTAACTTCTTGGGCACAAATGCACAATTAGGTCTCATATTTTTGTTACAGTTAACCCGATCCATAAACATGACCCGAAACAGATTTGGCCCAACCCCGCATGAACCTAATTCCTAGATAAACATAGGTTCTGTCTTCTTATTCAGTTGTTGCCGTTTACAAAAACGAAAACGAAAACGAAAACGAATCAAAAGACAGAAATCACAATTCTCACAAGAATCACAACACCCAGAAGCAGTAAAGTAAAGAAAACAAGATGGGTTCTTTTCTATCAAGCCTTATGGGAGGATCAACGTCTCTTGATTCATCATCATCATCATCAGAGTCTTCTCGGGTCATGTCGTTTCATTCAACAGCCAGGTGGCAACTCCACTTCAATTCCTGCAAAGAATCCTCCCAATTGGTATTACAACATCTGTAAATTAACTTCCTTTTCAAGGGTTTTTTGTTTTTCTTTTGTGGGTGTTAGGAGATCTAAAATTGTTGTTTTTTTTTTTTCTTCTTGGGTGAGAAGATGGTGGTAGATTTTGCTGCCTCTTGGTGTGGGCCCTGCAAACTAATGGAACCAGCAGTGCATGCCATGGCCACTAAGTTTACAGATGTTGAGTTTGCAAAGATTGATGTTGATGAGTTATCTGTATGTTCTGTCTCTCCTCTCTCTCTCTCTTAATGAAATTTATTCAAAGATTGTATCTGACTAATTTTTTTTTGTGGTGGGGGTGTGACATTGTAGGATGTGGCAAAGGAATTTAGCGTGCAAGCAATGCCAACATTTGTGTTGGTGAAGAATGGGAAGGAAGTAGACAGGGTTGTTGGTGCCAAGAAAGATGAGCTTGAGAAGAAGATTCAGAAACATAGAGGATAGACCTTCTTTTGCTGCCCATGATTCATGATTCATGTTTCAGTATTTGTATTTTCTAATTAAGAAAAAAAAAATTGGGATTTGCCTTGTTGGATGATGAATTCATGATATGCTTAATTGGTTAAATTGTTAATGCTCTCTCATTAAAAGATTGTTGCTTCATATGTGTGGATCAAGTGTGATTTCTTCTTCTTTCTTTGATGGGGTAATATGATTGAATTCTAAATTCTGACTAGCTTTTGTGTAATTGTTTTGCAAACACATGTTTATTTAACAAGAAACACTAAGCAAACACCATTGAACAAGAATCTTGGTTGAAGTAGAAAAGTTTATTTTAAAAGCATAAATTCCTGTTATAATTTTCACTTTTGAAGTCTGATATTAGGGTTGAACATGAAAAGAATAATAGAATGTGAAAAGGGAATTGGGTAGGCAAGATGTAACAACACAGAAATGTAAGAACAAGTTTTTCAAGGAAGATGGAATATAGAAAAATCACAACTCAAAAGAAATGTAAACATGAGTTTTCAAAGAAGAGGATGTAAAATACAGATGGATTTATACATTAGGATGACTAAATTATGTCTCTGATCTCAACGCTTATCCCTACGTGCGTGTATATCGTGAGTACATATCTCATGTATGTCTCATGTATGTCGAAATTCGAAACAAAATGTATGTATTGACTCTTTCAGACAGTGTACGATTGCTGAATTGTGTCTATGTCGAGACCCTTCAGCCTAACCACAGATTCGACATGCCCTTTCAGTGTGTTAAGCTCTCTGAGTCTGCAAATATTATGACAATGCCATCATTTAGCAGGGTGTACGATTAAAAAAACTGCCCACGGCTAAGTATCAAAATCAGTTTGTTGTCATTGTATGCATACCTTGCAATCTCAGCTCTTCGTTTTGCCTCTTCAGCCATCTGGTTAAGTTCCGTGTAACTACTGCGTTCATTGAACATCTTGCTGTCAGGTGGCTGCAACCCGTGGAGTGTCCTCTGTGCATGCGCCCATTTAAGCTCGCGTTCTTCTTTTCCGAAATCTTTTTTCCTTGTGAAGGCAATCTGCAAAATAGCAAGTTTCAGCACATAAAGTGAACAAGGGGTGGTTCCACCTATTAAAATTAATTTCATTGAACTAGAATTAGAATCATCTGTACCCTTTGATCGATTACAAGATCCCAAGCCTTTCCACTCAGGGCATATCGGGTGATGAACTTTATAATATCAAGCGGGATATAGAAGACGATATTGTAAAGCCAAACCACACCAGCCCAACCCCATCCAATTCCTTCAATTGCAGCAAAGCTCCAGTTTGCATAGACGGCAATCAATGTAGCAATCTGATCACAATTTAACAATGTCAAAAAATTTCCAGATATATCTAGAACGATCAATGTAGGCAAAAATCACAATTCACTCACCAGCTGAGCAACAATAAAAGCCACAACAAGTAACAGGCCAGGACGCTCAACAAAAGACCAACTCCTTGATCGAGTCACGAATATGAGGGCCTGACTAATGGTGCTCACTTGCAGGTATATTGCAGAGGCTAGCTTTCTCCAGTCATCTGGACCCTTTTTCTGAAGACTTGACACCCCGAATACACGCTGAAAATTTCAAACATAATGTGATGAAATTTTCAAACATGTTTGGGAGCAATTGAGAAACGAATAACTTGAACTTTTATGATTAAAACATCAAGTGCAACTGTCATATCCAACATGAATTTGGTGACATAATGCAAAGGCCTTACAGGAAAGAAATTCGTTCTGTATGATGCCCAAAAGAAAATCACTGTCATCATCGCCAAGTAACCACCGAGAATGATTCCAGTTGTAAAGATCTCAGCTAATTTCCAGCTGTCTGGAAGAGGAGATGGTTTCACCCTGTCCTTCGATATTGTCATAATGGTACCTGGTACACGGTAGACCACGTAAGCAAAATGCTTAGAAAGCTTTTACTCGAAAAAGTTGAGAAGCAAATTGCTCATCTGCCTATAGATAAGAGAGCAATTTAGGCAATGTAAAGATAATAAAATCACAAGAGAAGAATACAAACCATCGTTAAGAATAGCAATTATCAGCACCATGAATGGTGGGAAGTCAAATTTCCAAATGAGAGCCAGTAACATGAAACCAAGCTGTCACCAACAAGAAACGTCAGTGTGCCGGATTCAGATATACATGCTACTTTGAGAAGAACCCAAGAAAATTCATACAAGTCAGGCTACAGTAAGCAATATCCTAAAACCAAATGGGAAATAAAAACTTACCACGATACGGATGGTAATGGAGACTGCATATATCTGCAACAACAAAAGAGAAAAAGCAAGAAAGAAATTAGGTCAAGCAAACTATGTTCAAGTTCTTATAATAAATTAAAGTAGTTAGGATTTAGTCCTTGCTCAATTCTATGTCAACAACTTATATAACGGAGTACAGCCTCACATGAAAACCAATGATCCAGTACATTCTGATATTAAAAGAAGTCTTTCCTATGATAAAATCCAAAACTCACCGTGTAATTTTTCATCCTCTGGAATATTGCTCGACTAGTTAGAACAGCACTAATGATAACACTAAGGCCAGGTTCAGTCAGGACAATGTCAGAAGCACTACGGGCTGCATCAGTTGCATCTGCAACAGCTATACCAATGTCTGCTTTCTTTAGAGCTGGAGCATCGTTGACTCCATCACCCGTCATTCCACATATATGCTTCCTAGCTTGCAAACGTTTCACAATTTCGTATTTGTGTTCTGTAAATTAAACAAGACAGGTTAGATAAACAAGAAACAAAGTCCAAATTAAAACCTGACTACACGGTATATTAGCAAATACCAGGGAAAACACCAGCAAACCCATCAGCTTTCTCAATCAGTTCATCAACCGGCAAAGTAACAATTGACTCATCCTTGTGCTGTCCTAACAAGGCGGATGAAGGATACATGTTGGTTCCCATTCCCAAACGCCGTCCTGTTTCTTTTCCTATTGCAAGCTGATCACCTAAAAAAAACATGCAGAGGTCCGTTTAACAGATGGAGTATCGACCAAAATGAATGAGAAGAAATATTTAAACCATAACAACACACCATAGATTTAAATGTCCGAAGATTTGCAAAAAGATACAAATGACCATTTCCAATCCATGAGCATTGGACAGTGTGGAAGGTTAGACAAACTAGGAACACTTAGAATGTTCTAAATACTAAAAACATTGACCGATCATTTGACTAAAAATAGGAAGGAGAAGCACCTGTGATCATTTTCACATTCACCCCAAGATTTAACGCCCTTCGTATTGTTTCTGCACTATCATGTCTAGGTGGATCAAACAGAGGCAAGAGGCCAATAAATTGCCATGGTCCTCCTGGACTCTCCTTCCTTCCTTCGGGAACTTCCTGAAAATAAATTGATAGATATATGTTTCAATGATATGAACCATAATAGAAGTAATTCATAGTTGATTCATTTGAAAATAGGACTTACCTGGTATGCCACTGCAAGAGATCGCAATCCTCGGTCTGCATACTTATCGATCACAGAATGAACTCTTTGTTCTATCTCTGATTTATTGCGTACAAGATTCAAAATCTGAAAATCAAATAACACACATGTATCACTTCAAATGGTACTCCGGTGCCATTAAATACACAATAGTTTGCTTTGTTAATATCATACCTGCTCAGGCGCACCTTTGCTAACCCGATGCATTTTATCTTCACTATCAATGTATGTCAGAGCTGTTCGCTTATCAGTTGGGTTAAACGGAAGGAAGTGAATTTCTTGAATATGAGCTCTTGCCTTAATTGATTTTCAAAAGCAAAGAAATTTATGAGAGAAAAATCATAATAAACAAAGAAAAAATTGAACTTCAATAGATTAGCCTATATAAATAACAATTCTAATATTATTGATACCTCTTTTGGATCGGCCAACATTCCCACTATAGCAGCATCAATTGCATCCTGGTTTTCCACTCGGGATGCTCGTGCAGCCATCAGTACAACAGTGTCACCGTCTACTCCTTTAGCGAAGATCTAGGCAAACAATTCAAGTAAAATTTTGTAACTCACATTACAATTCAGGAAGTTAAAATGGACCGACAAGCTGCAGCAAACCTCAATAAGATTCTTGTCAACTGATAGTTTGTTCAAAGTTAGAGTTCCGGTTTTGTCACTGCAAAGTACATCCATGCCTGCCATTTCTTCTATTGCTGTCATTCTTTTTGTAATGGCTCCCTGTGATATTATTATTCAAAGATTTCAGTCCATATGTCCCAGAAACCACTTGAAGTGAAACCATTTGCCGTAACAATTAAGACAAACCTGCTGTGATAAGCGATGGGAACCGATTGCCATAGTCACAGATAAAACCGTTGGCATGGCAATGGGAATTCCTCCGATAAGAAGTACCAGTAAGTTATCAATTCCGGGACGGTATTTCCTGTGTTGAATCGGATACATGACAATGATCTCTATTATCATCCCCACTGCAATGGAACATATACAGAAATTCCCAATAGCAGTCAAGACCTGTTACACAAGCATGGAAAAGATCTGTAATTACTAATATGCATCCAATTCGATTCCATTCAAGCAAAAACTCATCTTCCGATTTCTTCATCTCATCATTTATGTATCCATGTGATTCTGCTAACTAGCTTAAGTTTAGAACAAAAGAATCTGCAATTTGATTGTCTTACCTGTTGAAAGTGCCCTACTTGATTCGTGGAATCCACAAGATGAGCAGCCTTGCCAAAGAAGGTATGAACTCCTGTGGCAATAACCACAGCTTCAATCTCTCCTTGTTTACACGTAGAACCTGAATATACGCCATCACCCGGACCTTTAGTCACAGGAAGAGACTCTCCCGTTAGAGCAGACTGCAACAACAGATTGAAAAAATTAAACAAAACAGCTCAACTTAACCAAATCAATATGAATCCAGCTGATAAAATGTTCGGAGGTTACAAAAGCACCTGATCAATTTTCAAAGGGTCACCTTCGAGGAGACGAGCATCAGCAGGAATAATGTCCCCAAGCTTAACACTGATGATATCACCGGGAACAAGAACGGCTGCATCCTCCTCTGCCCACTTCCCATCTCGAAGGACCTAAAATAGCTTCACTCAAGTTAATATCAACTTATAGGAAACCATGTATGCACAAATTCAACCATTACATCTAACTGAAAACTAAAAAATAAAGGCTTTGTGGTTCAATACCTTAGCTTTGGGAGCTAGACGAGCCATGAGAGCTGCGGCAGCATTACCCGCATTGTTTTCCTCTATGAAACTTATCGTCGAATTGATTAAAAGCAAGGTTATAATTCCAACAAAATCTTGCCAGTCAGGGGGTTTTCCCTGCAAGTAGGAAGTTTCAAATTTCTCAGCAACCAAACAGATAAAAATAATTCTAAATTATAAAATATTAGTACTTACTCCTCCATTGGCAAGTGCAATAGCCATGATAGCTGCAGCTTCCATGACCCATGAGAGAGGGTTCCACATAAACCCCAAAAACTTCACAAATTTACTCTCCTGAAAATAAAAATTACACAAAAACAACCCAAAAGTCATTCACTTTCGATCATACTCACAAATATGTTTTCAATACTTGAAAAAAAAAAAAAAAAAAAGATTTTTAAATTAACAAAGTGAACTCTTCAACCCTGAAATTCTTCATTATTTTTTTTCTTCTCAAACAGAACTTACTTTCCATGTAAAAAGTAAAGATAATCTGATAAAAATAATAACAATAATAATACCTGTTTCTCCTCAAGCTTGTTGTAACCAAATATGGTGAGCCTCTGCTCAGCAGCCTCTGTTGTGAGACCATCTTTGTTGCACCTTAAAGTCTCAAAAACCTCTTCAATTGGTACGTTTTCCTGCAATCAAAAGCTCAAAATCAGCAGAAAACAAAAACCCCAGAAAGCAAAAACACTTTTTAACACCAAACTCAGAAACAAAACAAAACAAAACAAAAAATAAATAACAGAGATGGGTTGCTTTGTTTGAGTACCAAATCCACAGATTCCTTCAACACAGCGTCCATAGTCTCAGGCTTGTCATCCATCTTTCACTCAACTGGTTTCCTTCTATCTTTGTTTTGTTTTTTTTTTCTTTTAAGCTCAACAAAACCAAGTTGATATTAAGACAATATCACTTTCCCCAAAAAAAAATAACAAAACAGAGAGACAAAAACAGAGAACTCTGTTTATTCAGCTTTGAGAATACTCTATCTCTATCTCTCAAGCTCTGTAGAGAAAGTTGGTGGGGGTGGTGAACTCTTGTTCTCTCTCTAGAATCTAAAAGAGGTAGCTTTTAAGGGCACAATTGTCACTTGATGGGATAAACCAGCCCAATGTTGATCGTGTACTTAGCAGGTACACTTCCTTTTATTATATCGGGTTCTTTTGTTTTTCCACTAAAAACGAATTCAACTTATTAAGTTGTTTTATTTTTTTAAATGGTTAAATAATTTAAAAAATAAAATTAAAAATTTTGACTTCTAATTTAATTGAAAATTATTGAATTATAATTAAAATACTTTTTTCTTTTAAGAAAGATATATTTCTAAATTTATCATAATTTGATATAGTGTAGAGATCTTTCTTTTAATATATTTCTTATTTTAAATGGTTTTAGAGAGAAAAAAAAAAAAAACATAATCACCTTTCATAGAGACCATTACATATAATTCAAGAAACTATTTAAAAATAATAATAATAATCAATAACTTCTTTTTTTTCCAGTCCAAATGAACTAGAAAATAAAAAAATAAAAATGGTTTCCTCAATTATATATGTCGGAAACATGAACAACATGTAAAATAATTCGAACTTTTTTTACAATAAATTGAACTTAAATTTTGTTTGTAGATCATGCAAAATTATATTCTTTGATAATTTTTTTTTTTTTTGTTAAATTAAACTTTGTTTGCAAAATAACATTAATGTTAAATTACTTCTTTTAATTAGTATAGGTATAAATGTAAAATTACTTATCTTTAGACAATTTTATTTTTAAAAAACAAACATGTTGACGGTACATTCGGATGTAAGGAAGAAAAAAAAAAAAAAAAAAAAAAAAAACCAAAACCAAAACCAGCCACTTAAAACATTAAACTTTTGTTAGTAACCACTTTTGAAACTTTAATTGTTAATAACCAGTTTTTTAAAAAAAAAATTCAGTGTATATTCATAAATTACCAAAGTACCCCTGAAATGAGTTTTTTAAAAAACCCGAAGCAAACTTGAAATCACAACTAAATTGAAATGTCCAAACTTGAAACGATGCCTAAATTACAAGGTCCAAACTTGAAATCTGGACTAAATTGAAATTTTTCACTTCCTTCTTCTTCCTCCCCAAATTCCCCAATTTTCTTTCTCTCTTCTAGTGTGTCTCTCTCTCTCTCTCTCTCTCTCTCTCTCTCTCTCTCTCTCTCTCTCTCTCTCTCTCTCTCTCTCTCTCTCTCTCCCCCCCCCCCCCCCCCCGATCTGCCTCTCGCCGGCATGCTTGAGGGTTGCCCGGGCTCGCCGTCGCTTGGCGATGCTTCGTCAGAGTTCGACAACCCTCAAGCACGCCGGCGAGAGGCTGATCGAGGAGAGAGAGGGAGAGAGAGAGAAAGAGAGGTCAGGGAGAGAGAGACCAGAAGAGAGAGAAAGGAAAAAAAAGATAGAGAGTGCTTGGAGACCTTTTTTATATGAGGGCTTTCTAGTAATTTCTCAAAAAAGTGGCTATTAACAATTAAAATTTCGTTTGTGGTTAAAAACGAATTTTCCATAATATATGTGGTCATTTTTGACAATTTCCACAAAAGAGAAAAACATATCATTCAGATTCAAATTTCAGTCTCTATTCAATCTTCAGAAAAATTTAAGGTCGTTCAGTCTTTAGACAAAAAACAAACGACCCCTTAATCTCTCCATCATTTTTTTTAATTCAAAAGTTTAGTACTAATAATGTAAACAGAGGATAGATAACCCTTCTATAGTGGTTTTAGATGAATATGTTTCTCGTGATAGATATGTTTCCGTGCTTCTAACGTATAGTCATATACGTATGATCTTCTAAAATCACACCAGATGATATAGATCATAGATATTCAATGGTATGAAAGATTTATATCACAAGACTTGATATAAATTGTGTTGGCATATGAAAAATGACACATATCATTTAACGTGTTATAAGTTGCGTTTGGCATTTGGCCATACGATATAGATCGTAGATATTCGATGGTGTAAAAGATTTATATCACAAGACATGATATAAATTGTGTTGGGATATGAAAAATGACACATATCATGTTACATGTAGCATGTTATAAGTTGTGTTTGGCACATTGAAGTCTTTATATATATATATATATATATATATATTAGGTCTCCTACCAAGTCGTCCTGAAATTATAAAATTATAATTTTAGGATGACCAACCACATCCACGTGTTTTAATAAAAGACAGGTTTTTTTTTTTATCAAACATTTGAACTTATTAAAAAATGTGGCTGTGGTTAGTCGTCCTGAAATTATAATTTCAGGACGACCTGATAGGAGAACTTTCATTCATATATATATATATATATATATAAGTAATGTTAAACGTCCCAATTTTTTTTTCCAAAATCCTGTCATAAATGATGTAGCACGTGAGAAAAATGCAGGATCGTTCAATTTTTAGAAAAAAAAAACAAATGACTCCTTACTCTTTCCATCGTTTTTTGTTTTAATTTAAAAGTTAAATACTAATAATATAAACAGAGGACAGATAACCCTTAGTGGTTTCAAATGAATATGCTTTTCATGATAGATATGTTTCGGTGCTTCTGACGTTTACGTATGATCTTCTAAAATCACATCATACGATATAGATCACAGATATTCAATGGTATGAATGATTTATATCACAAGACTTGATATAAGTTGTGTTGACATATGAAAATGACACATATCATGTAACGTGTTATAAGTTGTGTTTGGCATTTGGCCATATGATATAGATGGTAGATATTCAATGGTATGAAAGATTTATATCACAAGACATGATATAAATTGTGTTGGCATATGAAAAATGACACATGTCATGTAGTATGTTATAAGTTGCGTTTGGCACATTGAAGTCTTTATATGTATATATACTTATATATTTATATATATATATATTAATTCTCCTATCAGATCGTCCTAAACTTAAAATTTCAAGATGAACAACCACATCTATAAGTTTTAATAAAATGTTGATTTTTTTTTAACAAACATTTGAACTTATTAAAAAATGTGGTTGTATTGGTCGTCCTAAAATTATAGGGGAACTATCATATATATATATATATGAGTAATTTTAGACGTTCCAAATTTTGTTTCCAAAATTCTGTCAAAATGATGTGGCACGTGATGTGTCAACATCATATTAGTTACCACATAATCTTATAATTTATAAGACGGTGACACCTCGCATGCCACATCATTTGGGACAGAATTTGGAAAAAAAATTTGTGACATGTAGTATTACTCGGGAAATTCTTAAATGTTGTTCATAGGTAGATTTCAATGAAATCATTATCCATAAAAAAATTAAAATTAAAATTCATTAAAATCGATGTATTTTCATCATAGTGCTTACCGAAATTAAAATAAAAATTCTCTTATGAGAGACTTTATATATAATATATTACAAGACATTAACAAGTCAATTAAGTTGTGCTAGAAAAAGAAAGTCTATTAAAGTTGTGTCAAATATGTTTATATTATGTATGTATGTATGTATGTATGTATGTATAGATTTAAATTTAAAAATATCAACATAATTAATCAGCTTTTTAAGAGAAAACAAAATACATGGCAAATTTTATGCAACCGACGTCTCGTTAAATCATTTTCAATGTTTCCCATAGCAGAAGCTTTCACTTTTGATAAGAATGTTTTTGGGACGGAACTACTCTTTGACAAGGATTTTCTGCCTGTCTTTGATACATATTGCCACCAAATAAATAAAAAATAAGTCTTTTAAAATAGAAGATTATCTTTGTTATTCTGTTTTGTTTTTGCTCATGGGCATAAAAAAACAAATGTTTTTATGGTCTTAAAAATTAGTACAAGCATTGAAGAAATATATGAGATAAAAGTTGTGTACGTAAAACATCGGAAATGTTCCTATGAGGATATCCTAATAGAATTATATAAGGACATTAAATGTGAGCCACTCGTTTTACATACTTTGACTTGACATGTATGCACTTGTCAAATCACTTTTATAAATGAGTAACTTACATTCAATATCCTGATAAAATTATATAAAGATGTCATGATAGGAACGGAACACAGAAGATATATATTAATTGTGTGGACTATGGATGGCCAAGTGCTTTTGTTTGGTTCAAAATAAAATCAAAATGGGGATATTTTTGTCTTTTTTGTTTGGTCCAAAATTAGATTACTTACTGAAATTTGTTATTAACAATATTCATCAATTATAAACTCTACAAGGAAAAGGGTTTTGAACCCTTTTTTTTTTTTTCTTTTCTTTTTTCTTTTTAACAATATAAAATTATAAATTTTATTTGAAATTATAGAGAGAAATTATGTAAATTTGATTTCAAGACTTTGAGTTAAATAAAAGCAAACCAAGAACATAACTTAACAAACACTAATTGCATTAATCACATTTTATTGACTACACACAATGTATGTTTAATTATTTATCGTTGTTAATGTTGTTTAGGTTTCAATTTGGTTTTTATTATGTGGTGTGAAACTTGAAAAGCTTGACAATGAGAGGGATGGATATGTTTTTGATTAGCTATATATAACATGGCTTAAATGATTTTAGGTAGTTCTTTATGTATACGCTAAATCAATTTGTAATTATTTTTTATTTTTTTGTTTTTTTTAAATAACACCAAAACCATATCAATTAGCATTATTTGGACTGCTACTTTTTATTTATTTATTTATTATTTTTTTAACGGTATCTATTTATTCACATATTTAGACTACGTAGTTTTTTGAATTTTCTTTTTTAATTTTTTTTTATCATTATTAGAATTGCTACTTTTACAACATTAGGTAAATGTGATATTTGAACTCTCATCACCGATTCATGAGCTAAGGAAAGTGAGCATTAACTCAACAAAAAGTGTTCAACTCAATCCGATATTAATTTTTACTTCAAATTTAACACATTATAAATAAAAGTTAATGAGATGTGATTTATGCTAGCAATAGTCGTTTGGTTCAGTCATCGAAAGCCATTGTTAGCTCTTCCTCGATCTATATGTCCAGAAAATCTATAAAAAAAAAAATAAAAAAAAAAAAAAAAAAAATATTGTTGATTAATAAAACAACCACTCTTGAACTTGTAATTGATATTAGGAAAAAACAATCAACGAACTAAAAGGAGCGAGTCAGACGACTACCGCCATCGATAGTAATTTTTTATACATACATTCGGTCAAATACTATAAAGAAAGGTAAAAGGAAATACACGAAACTTAAAAATTATCATAATTAAAATAATATTATAATATTCATATTACGTGTCGTGTGATTTATAATAAAAACAAGAGGATATAATTAAGATGACATAATTGAGACAATAATTTTGTAAGAAAAAAATTAGGAGATTTATTTGAATTCAATTCAATTCAATGTTAGTTGGCACCACAAAAAGTCATGAGAGTCAGTGTGATTTCGTTGTCTTTTTTATTTTATTTTTTATTACTTTGCTTTCTTTTTCTCTCTTTCTTGCTACATCGATCATCTTATTGACCTTTGAATATTAATTCAACAATGAGATCGAGAGTCAGTCTTTTAGAAAACGATTAATGATGTAACCAAGTTAAATAAATTTAATTATGAAAAATGTTAATCTTTGCATGGCATTCACAGGACCGCAGCTTTTACAAAATATATATTTGTTTCATTTTGAATTGATACAGATTTTCTTGACATGTGTATATGGTGAGGACCCATAAAATCATTACAATATTAAATTGATTGATTGTCTTGACAAAATCAATTTTAACTTCTTTTTTTTTTTTTTTTTTTATATATATAAATATTTTATTCCAAGTTGTTGACACGTATTATAGTTGATTTTTTCCATTAAAAATCTAAAAAGAATAAAAAAAAGTATAGGATTTTAGATACACTGAAATAAGTTAAATTAATTAATTAATGTTTATTTAATAACAATTTTGTTGTATTAGGAAGACATTTTGTAATCTTATAAGTACTTCCATTTTGTCTCAACAATAGGGATCATAAGATTTTTTTTTTTTTTTTTTATGTGAAATAATATTTTCAAATGTTTTGATAAATTTAAAAAATGAATCAAAGTTAAATCACTATTATAAATTTATAATAGCATCAAAGATTAATGGAAAATACAAAATCTATTCTTATTAAGATCAATATTATTTTTATTTATTTAATGTACTTATAAATAAGAAACCAAATACAAAAATAAAATAAAATTATGTAAACTATTAATTAAGAATTAGAGGGGAGTTTTATATTAAGTTTGACCGAATAAAACCTACTAATAGTATAGCTTTGGATGCTAATTATAGATGTAGAAAATGGCCAACAAAGACAAAAATAAAATGAACCTAAAAGAAAGAGAAAGTTAATAAAGGAGGAAATTTGTGTAAAAGAAAATTCTGCTATATATTATCAAACAGTCGCTATCAAAAAACTAAAATAGGTAAATCAAAGAGATAAGAATTATAGAACGAGTCTCACCTTATACATAAAGATATAAGTGTGAGGTGATTTCTTTATTATTACGAGGGTAACTATTCAAACCATGTTTATAATTTAAAGATGTTGTGTAGAGAGACTCTTTCTTTATTGTGAGAATAGTGCGGTCAAAAAACCCTAACTTACTCAATGTCATTTATTCAAAAAGAAAAGAGAATAATTAAAAATCTACTTACCATCTTCATATGTCAATTAAATTTTTTTCTTCCACCATTACGGTAACCTAACTCTCTCTATATGAAAGTAAAATTCAATAGAAGGTAGACTGCCTACCATAGAACTAATAATCCATAGTAACCTAATCTCCTTTTAAACTCTACATAGATATTTGATGATAATAATCCATGGTCTTCGTCTGGCCATGGAGACTGGGTTATGGCCTTGCATTGTTGAATCGGATTCCCAACCGGTGGTGTCTATAATCAATTATGGCTATGCTCCTATGGCTGATATTGGTTTAATAATCGATGATATTTTGAGAAGATTCACAGGACATTTGTCAAGATCATCAATGCCTCAAACTCTCAATGAAAAGTGTTTCTTTGGAAATAATTTTCTTAGGCTCATGAAATTAAACATCTCAAATTTTAAAATTAAAAAAAATTAAAAAATTAAAAATTGAAAGGATGGTCATTTTGGGGGATTCATGGGACATTTTTCAAGATCATAGACTGTGGGGGTTAGAAATTAGGTTAAAATGTGAAAGAACGTGTGTCCACCTCTACCTAAAAAAAACGTGGTCACCACCTTTAGTTTTATATTAACTCAATCTTCAACAAAGCAAGATGTGGCATAATCTATTTTCCATTGAAAAGATGTGAAAGTTGGTGTAACTTTGTTTTATTCTTCAACGTTTTTGGGTCTAGAACATGATTAATTAATTATAAAAAAAAAAAGAATCAATTAAAGATTTAAAATAAAAATATACCCTTATTGATTTAAAGAGATTAAATTATATCGTTATTATAACTATGCAAATCATGTATGTATCAAAATCTTTAATAAATTGATTGGGTGTTAACGTGTTGAAAGAGAACGTTTATTTTTTCAACAATTTCATGTAACCTCAAAATTAAAATGTATAATTAGTCAATTTATTTTAGGTGAATTTAAAATTTATAATCATTATAAAGAAGGTCCAACAAAAAAATATAATGATAATATTAGGTGTACATTGTACCATGCGGTCCCTGCCTATACATATTATATTATGAGTTCATACTCATCTTTGCTTGTGTTTACAAGCAATTCTTCACTCTCTCGCACTTAGGGCTGGCTGGACCTTTAGGCAATTAAAGTAGTTATCTAACGCCCCACCTAAAATCAAGGCCCTATATTTTCATTATCAATAAATAAATATACATATATATATATATTAACAATTAATATCTAATATTTTTCTTTCTATTTATTATTTAAAAAATATCTCTTTAAATTTCTAAATTATCATTCATTCTTATTTTCAAATCAAAATCTTTATTTCAAGTAAACCACAATTAAGTGGATTTAAATACAAACCGTTTTTCAAAAAAAAAAAAAATTTACACTTTAATGTTATTCTTTTACTTTAAACGGTTATTTTATTTTAATTATATATTCACACTAAAATCTATTATTTTATATCTTCTTCTATATTTAATCAAACCATCCTAGTCCAAAATCAAACTCTTCTACTGCAATCAAACTCTCTAATTGTTTCTCTACATATTCTTTCATAAACATTCAAGGTTCAATTTTTCCAAACTTTACTACTTTAAATTATTTATTTTGTTATCAGCTGTAATATAATTATTATTATTATTATTATTTTTAAGCTTTGATAACTGATAATCGGATTATTAGACTTGTTTAGTAGAAAATACGACTAAAAAAATAAAAATTATTTGAATCGCAAAAAGGTGACCTTGATAAATTTGTAACCAGTAGCAAAAAAAAAAAAAGACTGTTGAATCGCAAGGCCTAGTGTTAAATTTTTGCCAAAGACCCCGACTACTCTTGAGCTGTCCCTGCGGCTCTCACTTAGGAGTTATTAGTGTATTTTTAATAATTGTTGTGGCTTTTGGCTTGGAATTGACATGGAAATAAAAAGCTTGAAGGACCAAACTCTAAAAAGCTAGTGAGTAGGCAATGAATCTTAGAGAAAATCTTCAATAAGAAGGTCTTATTACCACTTGATAAGACTGTCTCAATAAGATTACACAATTTATCCCGAGAATATATATATATATATCATTAAACTATAATTTGATTCAATCGTATTATTAAACGGTCTCACCAGGTGTGAAGATTTTCTCCGAACCTTCACTAATTGTGTAATATTACAAGGCTCTGATACTACAACTTTCTAGAAAAGTATTCACTTGACCGATAAAAAGGTGAGGGAAAAACAACAGAGAATGATGATAAGATTTTGATTTTTGATATCATAAAGCAATCAGAAATCAGCACCGCCAATTTTTTATTGTGTACATATATTCCACTTGCGGTAGCGGTCGACGGCTGCCGCTAGTTGTCGGCTGATTGAATATTTTTACTACCAAAATTTGTTTTTTATGTAATGGCAAGTCTTTTTGTGTAGGAGCAACTATAAATCCAGTCATCTTCGACATTTGTGGTTTGATGATAAATGACGTTTATTCAGTCTACTAATATTAAATTCGAATCGATGTTCCATAATTGATGTTCAAAAAAGAAAAGAAAAAAAGATTTCAACGAATCATATCATATGACTTGTTGCGATGGAATAGAGATCGGTACTGCCATTCCCCCCACGTTTCTCTCGACTAAGAAAGGTAAAATTATAAGGAAATCCAACTCATGCATGTAAGAGGGAAAAAAAAATATCATGGGTTTATATAGCAACATCAATAAAGTTGTAGATAGAATCAGATAACTTTATAGATTGTGGCCTTGTGGGTCTCATTCATGATTCATGAGACAATTATTACTTCAGCTGAGTCACTCTCAACAGGAGAAACCTCTTTGAGAATTTGATTCGTTGTTATTTAGACCAATAAATTGAATTTTCTAGGATACCATGAGTGTTATACTTTGGGCATGGAAATTCGGGGCATCGGCCCAAACCATGGAGAGCAAGCCCAAGATCTAAGCCCACCAGCGATGTGAGCAAACGCTTTTCTGGAAAAACACACAACTAATAACAAACCACTCAACCAAAAACATATCAATGGATATTTGCGATTGAAGTTAAAGAAATAAAAAGATAAAACAAACGATTTACGTTAAATAAAAAAAGTGGTTTTGGCTCATATGATTACTTCCAACAACCACTTTTGTTGTCGAAAGTTGTCAATCTATTCCAAAATTTCTACCAAAGAGAGCTTTGGTTAAACACCAATGTTTTGCAGATATTAAGATCGTGATTTATGGTGCCATTATGAAAGGGGAAATTCCTTCTTCGTAACATGGTTTAACGGAATTGGTCACTTTCCATTAGTGTGAGAATGCTTATGGAAAGGCCAAAGATTTACCAATCGCTCGAGGACTGATGCACTTTTTGAGAAGTAGCCTGAGAATCCTGCTGGGGTTGATGGTGGAGGAAAGTCCTCTGCCGGCATGGCAAATGGCCGAAACATTTTTTCCATTTTCTCTAATGTAAGGTATGATCCCACTTCTTGCAGCCTTTCCGGACCCATTATTGGCAACGTGTGCTCCTGATGCAATGATGCAGCTTCACTATCGTTCTTCTGCTAAGCCGAACAAAAGCTTGTTAACTAGTGTAGATTAACTCAATACATAAAAAAAATATTCACTATCCGAAATATAGTCAGCCAGTTGATAGTAAACTCATTCTAGACCACAAGTTATGACTAACTACACCATTGGAGTGGTGTATAGACTATGTATTTAAAGAGAAATAGTACCATAAATTAGAATTCATTGCAAGTGAACATGTTTTTTTTTTTTTCCTCCCCTAGTGATTTGTATGATAATGTTAATCATTCACTTCCCTCCTAAATAATTTTTCGATTACAATTTTCATATTACGACTGGAAATGCATTACCTCCAATGGGGACAAATCTGCACCGCGGCTGAATGTCAACTCAATGCGGAACCTCTTTGGGTCTTCTAAAGCTACCTGCAATTCAATTATGGAAACATATTGGTTTCATCAAAGCAGTTCCAAGAGTATCTTACTATTCATACTGCAACAAATGTTTATAAGCATTGGTAGTATACTATTTAAAAAGGCTAGAAAAATCTACTGTACAAAACACATTGTAAAGATACTTACTGCCGTGTTTTCAAACATCCGCAGCACGATATAACTCATGTAGTCAAGCTCCTTAGTATTATACAACCGCTCCAAAGCATTTTGGCAAACAAGGCTATCCTCTCCTTGAAGAGATTCATCCAGGTTACAATACCGAAGAACATTCATGAGAGAATGGATATGCGATTCCTGTTATTCATGATTAGGCTTAAAGTTAAATTTTCAAAAACAAGTTAACAACCACAATAAATTATTAAAGAAGAAACTAATAATCTCTATAAATCGAAAAGGGTCAAATATGTAACAGTTTACAACATTGATGAGTAAAGGTAAAGTGTAAATCACAAGAGAAAGTGGGGAAATCAGGCAAGAAAAAGAGAAATTCCAATAGCTTTTTAATGACAATATTTGTATCTTGTTCATTTGAAAGGAACAAAAGCAAGCTTTATTTATTTTTTTCAACTTTCTAAAAGGGGAAAAATAAACTGGAACTATGAATAGTTAAAATACCTCGGTACCCATTATTGTCTTTACTGCTGCGCTATTGCAGCACTGACAGTACAGAAAATTTATTAAACCAAGTTAATTAATTAAAATAAAATATTTATATTCTATAAGTGGATAAATGATTGAGTTGGATTATTTTTTGCCTGAAGACTAAAATCTTATTAAATCGGATAAAGTTATTCATTTCTCCTTTATTATAGTTTGGTTTTACAAAAGAATTTGTATGGAAGCTAAATGACAGATTATGAAGTGGCTATACTAAAAAAGGTGGAAAAGCAAAATAAATAGTTAAAATTTAGCGACCTACTCTTAGCTACAGCAAACATCATCTAGTAAAAAGATTAACAACCTTCTGTGGTGAAGAAGTGATATAATTAAACACGGATATATTATTATATTATACTCACCGATGTAAAGTAAAGGCGTGTCCGCACATGGCGTTCGGGTGTCTTGACATTTGCATACCTAACAAAAATAAGGAAATCAGAAGATGGAAAACAACAAACATGGGAATGAAATATAACTCAATAAGTTCGCATAGTACTTTGGATCCAAACGATATTGGGTCTCCTTATCATCATCGTCATCCTGATCCATTGATATCTCACTAGGGGTATTAGATCTTCTCGTTTCGTCAGGCTTGACGAGAAACTTTGAAGAAAGATCTGTATCTTCCTTGTTAGGGGAGTTGGAATTTTGTTCTTGACTACTCTTCAATTCAGCAACACTAATGGCTTCTTCACGAGTATTCCTCAAATCAATCAAGAGTTTGCCCAACAAACGGCGAGCAATCTGAATTGCAAAACGATAATAAGTATAATCTTCAATTATAAACCAGTACTCTGATTAGGGTCTACTAGCAGGTATAGAGACAGAAACAACATATATGGTAAAATGAAAAGACACTAAAATAAGCAATATTAGAGCTAGGTTTTACTAGGAATGTCTAGATTCAAGGTCCCCCACGTGATAGAATTTGTATTTTTTGTTTGTCTGTTTTGATTTTGTGTTTGTGTTTAGGTTTGGCCAGCTCGTTGGTCTTGCACATAAAAGCGTGTTACAAGGGTTTTATGGATTTTTATAGATATTCTAAAATATAATAGCAGCAAAAAAACAAGAGCAAAGTACTTTAACTTTTTGTTTAACCAAGAAAATGAACATAAAACACTTTAGTGATCAAAGAAGCTTCACATTCTGGCAATTATACCAAAGAGATATTTTTAGTTTGAGATCAAAACTTGGAATTTCAGCTTTCTAAGTTCCAACTTCTATCTTACTACAACCTTTTCTCTCACTCTGTAAACTCAGCAGATTATTTTTGCACCTATGGATATGATCCATTTAAAAAACCAATGCAAAATTGCTTTCATGATAGAAATATCAGTTACATTCACCTCCCATAACTTCGTATTTTTGCATCTTTAACATATCATATGAAGGAACCCCATGATAAGGAAAGTCATAAAATATAATAGAGTGTAAGGTTTTCAACAAGATCCTAATATTGAATGAAAAATTCTAGTGGCAACTAAACAGTATATCAGATTAAACAAATTATAGTGTAGAAGATATGATGTAAGGGGTGCCACAGTAGAGAGTTCACCTTTGAACCAATCTTCAGTTTCTGCTTTGGATTAATTCCATACTCGTTTGGGATGACACCATCAGCAAGTAACTGCAACAACAATATGCAGAGCATTAAGAACAATACTAAGATAAACCCAATTGTCCTGGTGAAAGATGTGCAACCTAAGAGAGGTGATTTCTGCTATATATTTCCTGAAGCCCTGCTACTTGAAACTAGTACTTTGGCTATGCATTAAAAGTAAAGGAGTAATTCATTTCAGAGGCTGTAAGGCACAGTCATCAACAGCAGCAGCAATACAGGGATTGCACTTGTATGTAAACACCCTGAAGACTGCCATATAGCAGGTAGATGGGAATATTATTTAGAAAGAATTTATTCTGTTTGTACCTGAGCAACTTTGAAGAGCTCATCCAACCCTTCAAGGTTAAGGTGATCATTATGCAAGAGATCATACCTGCCAAATGGGAAGTCATTCAAACCACAGAATAAGGGTCACTATAGCAGTAGGCAATAATCACATCAGCCAAACTGGTGATGACACTTACTTGCACGAGTCATAAACATCTGGAATTTGTGTTATGTCAAATCGTCTGCAAGTAAATCCCATTATCAGTTTATCTATTAACACATCTATATTTTTTCTTGATTTCCGCATATATCAAGAAATATGATAATGAAATGCCAATATATCTTAAGCTACTGTGAGATAATCACCGGACCCAAAACTTAAGTTTTTAGACAAGGGCCTCAACTATAGAACTAAAACTAGCCTGTTATATGGAGTAAGCCCAAACACAAATGTACATTTAAATGCAGGAAAAATTAAAAAACAAAAAAAAAATACAAATATAGTCATATGTAGTGACTCAAACCCAGGAACTCCTAGTAAAATTAGCTCTAGTACTATGTTAGTAACCACTAAACATAAAAGCTTAAGTTTGTAAGTATGCGCCCAAACAATAGTATTAAACTCTAACAGTAACAGATAATAAGAACTTACACTTTCCGTTCATTATACAAGTCTCTTTCAAGTTTTCTCCAGCGAGCGAACATCAAAAGAAATCCCTCACTTCCACACGGTAATCCAGCAGCAATACGATCAACATCAATGTTGATCTTACCGAGGGCCTTTGCTTGGTCATATGGAGGAATTACATCATACACACTTGCCTCAGTAAGGTTCTCATCCTCATCTATGGCAAGTAGTCTTACTTGGTCAGTGACCTTCTTAGTTAATTTTGCCTGTTTTGGAGAGAAATTTAAAAAAAAAAAAAATGAAAAAAATTATTAAATAGGACCTATTTCCCGAGTTGGAGCACGAACATACCTTTATGCAAATTTGGCAACAAATATAAATTGCAACAGATGACCAAGCATGATACAATTGTAAACGTTTTTCTTTTCTATATCACATTCTAACAGCATCACTCAACTACAAAATAAATGCCTAAGACTGCACTGTCCATAAAATAAAAAATGGAGCAACAAAACCTGTCCCAAATACGCGACTAAATCTTTCAATTTTCAGCCATTGGATATAATATTTCATCCCAGCAAATCAACCTTATATTCATAGTTAATTATGCAATTGCTCATTGAGAGCTATACCACACATGAAAATGCAACATGGAAGAATGAGTATCACATTGTCAAACTGTAATAACTGCTTCATGCAAATTTTGATTTGGATAGTTCAAAAACCATACCTACAACAATCGAACGAACACAAAACTCATCAAGTAAGTTTGACCTTTTGATAAAAACACTATGTACATGTATTAGAATAGCTAGCATCAAAAAGATGCTTCACTCTTCATTAGTGAAGTAGCTATTTGGTGAAAAAAAAAAAGAGGGATTGAAACACAAACAAATCAACTGAAACATCAAAATGTTTATCATCCAATAGAACTGACATGATAGTAAGGTAATTAAAACATCAAATTCGTGATTATTGGTAAATGGATTATTACACTAGAACCAGAAGAATGGTTTGGGAATGAAATAATTACTTGAGCACATAATGACCATATACATTGATGCTGGTCACTTCATGCATTTTATGCAACCCAGATGGTTTTGGTTATAATAATGCAACAAAAAACAAATATGCAAATTAAAATTCTTGGCAACAAACTAAAGATACTTTAATTAATTTACTGAAACCAATAATCTGTAGAAGCAAAGCGGTATATGTTGAGAAGATGTCTTGAACAAATTAACAAATTTTCGTATAAAATATCTATTGGAATACCACAAATAAATAACAATTAAAAATAGATTAACAGCTACAGCACTGTTGCTCCAAACAGCAGATAATGCAGTAAAGAACATTTCATGGTGAGTCAAAAAGAACATCTGTCTCCTCGAGTATTTGATTGTGCAAGCCGGAAAGATATAGCAGATCTGAAACATTTCATCTTACAAAAAGAAAAAGAAAAGGAATACCAGTTTGGGTAGAAGTTCAGAAGCATTTGGAGGCAGCCCAACTCCATCAGCCATCCAAGGAAATTCATATGATCCATTGCTATGACTTGTCTTTGAACCAGAAGTTATAATCTCATTTAACCTCGCCTGTATTTTTTAAGAAATAATCACCAGACATTACAAAACTTTGTTCATGCTTAAAACGAAAAACATTCATGCGTTCATAGTCTTCAGGCTCATATCACCTAAAAGCCAATGCTACCCTACAATGTTCTTATAAGTCTGTTTTCTTCCTCTAGGAAACAACCTTCTAAAGGTTACTACTCATAGTTTATACGACAATTCACTACAATTTCCTGATTAGCGTATAGTATGAATGAAATACCATGCATAAAACAGGTCAAGGAGCAAAACAGACCTTGGCTTCTTCCATCTCAGTGCTTGCATTATCGAGTCCATCCAACATAGAGGAGTCCTTGCTAACAAGGGAAACCTTGAAAAAAGTGACCCAGTCAGTCATACATATTCAACTTCAAAATGCTGTAAAAATTATCTCAAGGAAAAGGCTACAGACCAGGATTGGTGTCAACTGCCCTTCAAGGTCAAGGAGGCCTTTCGCAAACGCAGCTGCAGACATCTGCCAAAAAATATCTTGTTTATTATGTAACTTATAAAGCATCACAAACACAAGGGCCAACAATAGTAAATATTTGGCAATTTAGATTCCCAACAGTAAAGCACCAAAGATCAAATCATGTGGTCTTATATGTTACTAACGCTATACCTGCACACGACCCTCATCGGAGCTGTAAATTTTAAGATCATGACGGTATGTACTATGCAGGCGTAGCAGGCCGGTACCTTCACCTGCAATCAGCATAACACCTCGTAAGAAAAGCCCAGAAAGGAACTAGCACATATGAACAAGCTAGCATAACATACAATGTAAAAAATCCCATTTAGGATGTCAAGACTGCTTAAGGAAAAAGGTATAGCATAAGGATGTTTCACTAGCACTTTTGTAGCAATGATAAAAAGAAATTGGAAGTGAATACAATACCACCTTAGAAGGTGCCAAGTTATTTGCCTCAGGCAAACAATGTCATAGTGTTACGGTCAAACAACAATGGCCTTTTAACACAAAAAAAATTGCATCCATTCAGGCCAAGGATTTAATTATCAAAATAATCTACTGAAGCGCTAGACAGGTTGCAAAAGGATCCAAACAATGAAGCCAAAAATAAAGGCCTTGGAAATCAATGGTCACATCCACCAATGAGCGATCTCATTGAGATACTGTTAGAGAAATATATTGATCAGGAAGAATTGATCACTAGGAAGCATAGCTCTATCAAGTTGAGATGGGATGGACGAAAAGAAGTCTGGTAAACTAAATCAGCCAGATGAAAGACCCATATCACAGTCAACATAAGAAGCTGACCAAACTGCCATCCAAGAAAAGAAGGCTTTAACAAAGAAATAATGTGATTAAAAAAGTTGAAATGCAGAAAACTACATTTATTAAAGCTGCCCATATATTTAGTTGTGCAATTACTTAACTCAAAATGTTATCAATTGAACAAGAGGAAAACTGAATTACAAATCACAAATGGTATCCATTCTTCAGTTTATCGATAAACATAGTAAGGAATGACTAGACAAATATATCTCTAATAATAAAAGTCATTTTACTGATAACAAAAGATACATTATCTTTACCTGGATACATATTATTACGGAAGTATCTACCCAGTTCTTCTGCCTGCAAAACATGGGAGAACAAATAATTAACATTAAAATAAAAGGTTAATAGAATTAATATTAAAATTAAGAAATAATCAAATGTGTTCCAGACAACAGTTTCCCAAAAATAAACTACTCACAGCAACATTATAAATTTTAATTACATATGCAAATATGAATTATAACACTGAAATGTGTCCATGAGACAATAATAATCAACACCTGTTTTCTGCCAGCATGAGTAAGAACACCCCCATATTTAAGAACCATCAAGGCTTCAACAGGTCGCTCTTCCTCACCTTCACCATCCGATTTTTGAACCTTAACCCACTTTAGTGGCTTTAGTTGAACTTTCCTATAAATACCAGAAAAATGTCCTCCCTGCATAGGAAAACATCTATCACATGACAGAGCACACCAAGCAAGTATGTGCGAATTGACCAATGGAAAATGATGATTATCATAAATGAAATCACACTTGAACTGGCTTCAGCTGAGTGGGTGGATGGCCAAAAGGCACTGAGGAGCCTCATTTAATGTTACAACAATTATCATAAATGAAATCACATGAAAATCAATCAATTCACTCATGCAACTTACAACTAACCAGTCACGTAATTTTTGCTACACCAGCATCATCAGGATTAGTGTTTATACATAGCCTCATTTCAAATTGAGGCATTAGTATCAAACACTGAACAAGAATCTATGTATTATACTAAAAACCCAAAGTAATATGTGCAAAAGAGATCCAAAGTATTTATATAAAAATTACAATTCCATTTTTTATTGGTGGAAACTAAAAGATGTTAATTCATCCAGCAGAAATACTGCTCTAGATAGAAATAAATGGTAAATGAGAATTCTTGCAACCCCGTTTAGGAAAGACAAATGTTCAGCTCAGTTGCATTATTAAATGTAAATTTTGCAGTAACTAACCTCTTCGAGTACTGCTTTAACTTGACGAAGCTTTTCAGCATGCTCAAAGTCTTCCGCCTCACTGTCACTTTCACGACCTGGTCTACATAATGTAAATAATCATAATTAAATACTTGTTGATATCTTTACATAAACAGAACAACTTTATCAATAATTAGTCCCCAAACTTGTGAACAAGCTCGAGCATGTCCAGATATTACTGAACCAAGCATCGAGGTTCAATTGAGCTCAGAGGTGAACTCAATTTTTATGTAAACAAACCAAGCTTGAACAACTTAATACCCTACTCAGCTTGGCTCATTGAAATCCCTAATCATACATTTAACTTGCCAAGTATAGGAATAAATCATTCGCAAGCAGGGAAGTTGAAGGTAATGTCCTTGCATGCCAATTTACAACATTAAATCAGAAAATTATTAAATATAAAATGAAACCTTGAACGGGGTACAAGCATTCGTGTGGCATCTAGCAGATCTTGCAGCTGGACGGCACTTTTAAGTTTCGTCTGCAAAGAACAGAACCAATAAATGTACCAATCTGGAAGGATTGAACTTTAAATATAATATAATAAAATAAATAAAAACCATTTTTATTCAATTTTTGCTTAACTAAAGAATATGAATTAAAAGAATCACCTCAGATCTAGGCCGCCCCCCATTGTATTTTAACATCAAGTTTAGCAGTTTTTCCTCGGTAACTTTCAATTTCACCTTCTGCTTGGCAGTTCTATCACCGCTGCTCACCATATAAAACAAGACTAAGAAGTGGGAAAATACTACAAACCAGGTATAACAAGGAAAGTGATATAGCATACTGGCGCATAACGGCAATGACACAACGTAGCTCCTCAGACTGCCCAAATGTACCAAGCCCACTTCCCTGACGAGTTAGTCCCTCACAAGGCTGGACTGGTTCATTGACCTTCCATGGTAAGGTAGGTGGAATTGCTGAAGATAGATGAGGAGCTTTTGCATCTAAAAACATCTTCCTCAACACACAAGCAGCATCATCATAATACCTGTATTCGGAAAGTAAAACCATTTGTACTCTCTTGACAAAATAACATAATGTAAATGTGACATTAATCTATGAAGCATTACTTGTAAGAATTCTTCACAAAACTCCACCCATTCACATCACAAACATATGAACGCCCATCGCAACGCAAAAGATCAAACCCACAAACCTGCAAGCAACTAGACCAATTAGCAAACAGATTTCAAGAATAAACCATTTAACAGACAAATAATTCCTAAATACAGATGGTTCATTTCTACATATTCCTCATCAGTCAAGTCTTCAATAATGAAAGAATAAGAGAAGGTGTAGAATAATGCAATCTTACAAACAATGCCAAATTGCATTAAAAACACCACACACAACTCAGAATAATAAAATGGAAGTTGGAGAATAATAGATTATTAGTTACCATATTTACATACCGCTTGTCTAAATGCAACGCAAACCTCTCTTGACATTTGCTTCTCATTAGGTGTCAGTAATACAGGATACCTCACCTGACACAAAATAACAAAAGCATTATACAAACACCGTATTTTTCAACCCTCCGAGACTAGCAATGTAGTTGGCCCTGGAAGTTTTTCTCGGTCCATGCTCCTTATATAATTACACTAGAAAATAATTATTCAAGAATAAGCTCAATCTCACTACTAAATTGTGCACCTACAATAATTTATTATTATTATCTTGAAATTATTAATCAATCAATCGAATTCATGCACTGTCTAAATGAAGGCAAGCAGATAAAATTTAGTCCTTCCAGAGTAGTAAAAAATGAACACCAATACAAGCATGTTTTCACTTCGATCAAACTCAAGAATACCTTAAAAAAACTCATATTATTGTGTAGACAATCTAATTTGCCCTCCTTTAAGCTTACTTTTCTGCAAAATAGCTTGTGATTCAATGGGGATTTTCTTTGTCATTGTAAAACCTTCAAGCTAAAATATAAAATTCAACGTAAGAGTAATCACTTCAAATCATGGAATATGGTGAGTGAAACCATCTCAATTGAATATGTTTTTTAATGCTTGAGTTAATTAAATCAAGCTAACCAAAAGTGTAGATAGGTTTGACCAAAACTTGATTTCTTTGATACCAGAGAAGTTAGTTAAATCAGTGTGCCAACAGTTCTAGGTTACCGAGCAATCTAGTTTTTCCATAAACTACAAAAATAAAAAATTGTCAAGTTTTCCTTCAAGAGCATTGACAAGGTACAGAACTCATACAGTCATACCACAAAAATATAGTTCCAAGAGAAACATAAAAAAATGACAAGAAGCTGGAAATCAAGTTATAAAACTTGTCAGCATGCATGAGCAAGACACATAGTCAGAGATAAAACGAAAATCATGATAGATTCAAAAAGAAGAAACAAAAATGTCAGGTGCTGCATGTAATACTTACTTCCTTGCCATCAGGATTTCTCAAAACAACACCATCAACAACAGGAGACTTCCTTGCCTCAGCATGTGCATATTCAGTGCCAACTGTGTATACCTAAATTATTGACAAGAGGCTTAGATAACCACTTGTTGAATCAAAGTAGAATAACTAAATTAATTACATATTGTGTTCTTAGTGTGCGCCAGCAGGTATTAAAATGAGAGTTCAGAATTTCTTTGAAAAAACTAAATTAATCACATATAGTAGAAGCTTAAATTGAATTAACAAAGAAGAAGAAAAAACAGTGTTGTCCATAAGAGTGCATGAAAGAGATATTACCAACACGAAATGAATACAGAACTAATGAACTGAATGCTAAAAGAAGAAATAACATAAAGTAAAGCAATAATCTACCACAACCAGAATGGCCCAAAAACTCACGAAGCAAGAACATGTGTTGTGTGCAACATAGAGACTTTAAAGCCTAATTAGGCTCATCAGAATAATTAATGATTGGAACAAGACAATAAAAAAGTAGAAAGCCTGTTGCGTACACGCACTAAGCCGACTTCCAAAAATGGACTGTATCTGCATGTTATTCTTTTTACTTCTTTTCCTTCTCATTTTTATTATTTTCTAAACTTTTCTTTTTTTTTTTTAGTTTCTATCATCACTCATGCATGGTGCAGTCGCCGTACTAGGGTATATATAATATAGGTCAACTTAAGCACCACCATTAAAAGAATATATAAGAGAATGCCAACCAACCTGAATTCCATAATCATTATATGCCACATTAAATGGGGTTGTGAATTTTGATATGATCCATAATTCTAAGCTTACCCCAAAACATTATGTATCCTAGTATCTCTTCCCTATGTCAATAAGAGTGTGGCCATTATCCAAGGCTCACCGTAAATTATCTAGTTAATAACTTAAACCCTGATTTATTTGGTTTTCATGCATTACTTATGTCAATAATGTGGAAAAACTGCACTGAAAAGTGTGAAAAGGATAAAAAACAATGCCCGTGAAGGTCAGAAATTCTACCATTCTTGCAATGAAGTTTCAGTACAGCAAAGATGATAACAAGCGAGCTTTCAAAAACCTATGCAACAATAAAATTCAAGCTACCATCCACTTCAAAAAATGAAGAAATAACAAATTCATCCAGCAAACAATATTCAACCTTGACATCTGTTCCTCCCGTTGGCATAAATTCCTCATATATATAAGAGCCTTCACGCCTCACCCTTCGGACATCTGGGTGGAACTCACTTGACCGGTTTCCAACCTACCATAGAAAATTGACCACATTTAAGTAAAATCATGGATAATGAAACAAAAAGTCATTACTAAAGAAGAATTATCAAAACAAGCATGCAAAAGGTGCTAAAAATATTCAAATGTTATTACTACGTTACAACATAAATGGCAATACATCAAAGCTTGTCGAGAGAAAAGGTGACAAAACCTAAGCAAGATCTGTAAAGCAACCCACACATGCCCAATATATAGATTTTGGTTGGATTTTTCATCACCGGTAAAACTCATGCAACACTTAGTCCAGCCTAACTAGAAACCTGTTGCATTATTAAGCAGCAAGATCCAACCAAAACATAATGCTCCTTTTCATAGAGGAGCACCTAGGCATCACGGCGTACTAAGATAGTAGAATTAATGTTATAAAAGAAAATTAATACAGCATAATTCCATCCAAACTTCAAACAAAAAGCCACCAAAAGATATACGCACCTTTCTAAACAATTCCTTCATACCTCCACCTGCTGAGCTTGGGTAGTATATCATAATACTATGATCGTCCCCTTGGCAAAAGCACGAAATGAGAGTAATTACCACATACCCACACTGTTAATGCAAATTTTGCAAAATGATTCAGAAGTTACAATTAGACCAGTAAAATACATTAACTAGTTGGAAACATAATAGATTGGGCTCTATTATCAATTACTTCCAAATGAAGTCTGGAGAACAGAAAGTATGTAAATTAAAAAATTGAAAGGGTCTGTTTGGTACACTTTTTCAAAAGAGATTTCTTCAAGAGTAGAGCTTCTAACAAAAAAACAAATGTAGGCTGTTTTGGTATCAATTATAAAAAAACTTTCAATGGTAATTAATTAAAAGAGCTTATGAAGACTATAAATGAACTTTTCTGCATTACATAACTTTTTACATTAATAAAAAAAAAAACAGAACTCTGTTGACCCTTTAAAAAGCCATACTATAGGCAGTTGAATTCAAATTTTGACATATTTTTCTGAACAAAATGTTTTATTTAATTTCAATAAAAAAATATTTGAACTAAGAAGCTATTTACAAGTGTTCGAGACTACACATGTGTGAATGAGATTTTAACCAACTCCTGCTGAAAAAAAAAAAAAAAAAAAAAAAACAAACAAACTTTAAACAGTTAACCCTATGTAGTTTTATTTATAATTTCAATTTTCTATATAATAGCATTTCTTTTACAAGTTATTAAGCACTTCAAATTTGACTTTACAAATGTAATTGATAATTCGATATCCAGACATCAACTTTTTGTCCCAAAAAAAAAAAAAAAAAAAAAACCTCAATGAGAAAAGGTTTGTACAGTTATATTAGAATTGCAACAAATTGGTAGGCAGAATACATAGAGGCAATATTATTCTTTAAGTGCTGAGAGTGATGCAATTACAAGGCAGGAAATGAATGTTCCTATATGATCTTAACAAGCCAAAAAATTTAGAAACACCTCATATACTTTTAGTAAGCAAGGTTCAAGCATTTGAAAAAACAGGGAGCATCCTGTAAAAGACCATTAGTTGAAAAAACCTAATGGTATATATCAAGAGCATGCTCACCATGAACAGGCTTCTCTACAAACGGCTTCCAGAAACGATTCCCATGAACCTCAACAAAATCTTCTTCCTCGATAAAATACTCCAGTTCCTGATATGGAACTTCCCTATTTACAAGGGCATACCTTGGAACTGGGATTCCATAAATTTCAAGTTGCTGGAATAACCCAAAATAATGCATTAGTCTATATCATTGAATGTCCAGAATGATAAACAAATTAAAAAGATTAATTATTTTATTTCCTACTAAGTACTAATATATGAGAAAGGAGTTCTGTCTAACATTGGTCAAGGACTTTCCACTCATTTTACTCCCCAGCCATCCATACTACTCCAACTACATACAAACATACTCACAAACCTTCAAAATTTGAACACGTGACCATACAGCCTAATGGCCCGAAATATATATAGACACCACAAGAAGAATTTTATCAACTAAAACGCTTTAAGCTTTTCTAATTTTTTTCTCAAGGTCTATAACGTCTTCTATCACATTAAGTATTTGTCCCTACAGCATAACAAGCAGGACGACATTCCATTAAACAAAAAGGACGATGAGATTATAATAGAAATTAAGACAAAGATTTTCTTGGATATGCTTCGAGAGGAAGCATGACCAAACAAGAATGAGGAAGTTCAGAAAGCATACCTCATATACCTTCCTTCGGTCATGAAGGAGATGTTGTGGCTCCAATTCATTCACTAAAAAAGGCCTGTGATATAGCATGAAAAGTTCAAAAATGAATACAGAAACAGAAATATTGATCATATACCTCTCAAATGTATGAGAAGATTTATGAAGAAAGTCATAAAACCAGCTCCTTTTATATCATGCAAAAGTCTATGCGGCTTAATAATTTAGTTGGATGAGCAGGCACTTAGGAAATATCAGTTTACTATACAAGTTGAACAAAACTTACAGAGGTAATTAATCATATATTATTGATACAGAGAAGAAGTAGAGAACTTACTTTCTTAATGCAGCATATGCCTCAGCCTTATCAAGGGGATAACCATTGGAATAGAATGCAATCAAGCAATCACAGATTGGCCAGCTGAAATGAACAAATATTTGTAACAATTTAGTCATCTCGTTAAGACCAACTATAGTTTTAAATTCTAGGGACACCTTCAACCAATATAATCACGAGTCCAGAGTCACCAAGTAGATGACTCATGGCACCCCAAGCAACAAATCTCCCATGTAGTGGTCAAACACAGGCCCAGGGTCCTGCACTTGCCTCTTCTCGTTTTATTTATGTGAAATATTTTAGAACAGCTTATTTTTTACTCTTTGACAGCAAATATTTTGGATCGGGTCCATAAATTGGCATGCCAATTTGCTTTCCATTTTATATTAAAATAAAGTAATGCTCCTAAGTAAGATAAGTTAATTTTCTTCAATAAGTAATAAAGTGAAGATTCAAAGTAGTCTTTTTTCCCAAAAAATAAAATAAAACAGATGTCCAGAAATAGGATAAAGAAGGACAATATAAAGAACTGAAAAATAGAATGTGAAAAGCCAATTAACTTTAACGTGAACTATAATAGTCTATCTACTGCTTTACACTAATTAGCAGAGTCATTTGATTCCATCTTTCCAATGAAGTATCTCCATCACCCAAAAGAACCTTATTCCAGAATATACTTGACATCCTCTTCACAAATCGCTTCCTCTCAAGAAATATAGTGAGGAAATGTCATAACAAACTCTCACAAATCTTTTAAAAGTTCTAAATTTTCTACTGTCTCCCCCACCATCCTAAAAGAAAAACAAAACTCAACAAACTACACGTCCAATTATTTCGAATCGGCATATTGTGATGAGTATATTAAAGGATCTGTCACAACTATTCATCAAGGCACAACAAAAGGGAAACAGCCACCTTAAACAACAATCAGAATACAAAACAACATTTCACATTTTCAGTTAATCAAGTAAAATTGTACCTCTCGATCGGATCTTCAAGAATAACCTTGTCCCCAAAATGTATGATCTAAAAACAACAAGTACACAACACACACAATTAAGCAATCCATTAAACATAAAACATAACACTTTACACATTAGCATTCAACAATAGATAAATAAGTAAAAACACGAAAAAAAAATTTAAGAAAAAATAAAAACCTCAAATTCTCCAAATGCTTCAACTCTCTCCAGAATCTGTCCCATCGGAGCCGAAAACACCTGAAAATCAACACAAAACATCTTCTCGTTCAATAATTCCACATAAACAACCACAGCTTCGTTCATACATCACATACATACATACAGAATCACAAACATGCATACATATATAGATTGATTTTTATTTTTTTTTGGAAAAAAACAAACAAGAACAAGAACAAGAACAAGAAAGAAAAACCTCGGAGCCACATTTCACCTTCTTTTCCATCACACACACTCCTATTGTTATCTTTTTCCTCACATCTCCTTCGTCAACCTCCATCTCTATCTCGCTCTCTGTGTCAGTCTGTGACTTTGTGTGTTTCTTATCAATCACTCGCTCCCTCCAAAAAAGGAAACTGAGTCTCTCTTCGTCGTCGTTTTGTATACAAGTATATAACTCTGTGTATATATATGATATGACCGCTGCTACGCGTCCATGAATCGTGAAACCCGAAAATTGGCTCCGCAGAATCCGAAATTTAAAACCGAAAAATAAAAATAAAAATTCACGTGATATAATCTTAAACGGTGAGTCGAGTCACGAGTACTGTGTTCACGACTTTACGAGATTAGAAAAACACCGTTTTATTTTATTTTATTTTTTTTTTGAAAACATACATGATACATGTATATGTTTATACATATATATAGAGGAGGTTATATATATATATATATATATACTTGGTGTGTGTTTGGAGACGAGAGATTTTGGATTCCAGAATATGCAATTCCAGTTGGACGACACGGCTGACGTGGAAAGATTTGTGAGGATATGTATGTAATATTCTGGTACCATTTTTATTAAAAATTGTGTTGTTGCTGTTTGTGTCACTGTCACTGGTATAATAAAATCGTATAATTGTATTTGTACCTTAATGAATATAGTTTTTTTTTTTTTTTTTTTTTTTTTTTAATAAATAATTACGTTTAGATTAAATTAATTTTGACTTGTCGTTCTAAACATGTGATTTTTTGTTTTATTCAACAAGTGGATCAATATTTCGTTGCATTGCATGCTCTCTTTGACTTTGAATTTTGTCAAAACCTTGATTGACTGTTGTTTGATTAATTTTAATAATTGAAGAAGTAGATTTGATAATTAGTTTTTTTTTTTTATTATTATTATATGACAACTGCCGGGATCGATGAAATTGGGTTCTACTAGCACAGTCTGAACCAGCAGCTCCCATAAATGGGAAGAGAGCACCCACATATTAATGGGACGATAATTAGTGTTAATTAATAATACATGCGATATGTGGGAATTGGAATAAAAATCTATGAGGAGGTCTTGGTTCGAGAAATATATACACCTATATAATTACTAAAAAATAGCTCTATCGAAAAGAAAGAAATAAAGCTAACAGGGGGTGTAGCTCAGCAGGTAGATAGACGAGTTTGAGGTTTGAACAAATGACTCTTAAGTCAGCGGTTCGAATCCTATCGATAGCAAGAACTTTAAAAAAATACCTGATCCCGAATTAGTAGATATTGTTAAAAAAATTATAATAATAAATAAATAAATAAAGATATAGTACTTTATCTATAAATAAAGTAATAGATAATAAAGGAATTAAAATGCATATGGACGAGATGGTCCAATAAAAAAGTTTTCATCATTACATTATTAATAAAATTGTTAGGTTTTTTTTAATCATTCATGCATGGATTATAGATAAATGAGCTTCTAATAACATAATCCTGACAATATGAGATTGGTCTAATGGTTAAGAACCTCACACCCACACCCATACCACGAGGTTATGGGTTCGAGTCTCTCTCGTCTCCTTATAAAAATATGTGTACGGGGGTTGTTTTGGAGGTGGGGACCAAAGGCCAAAGGGGGTCTAATGAAGAGTGGGATTGAGAGAAGGATGAAGAAGATAACAGAGCAAGCAAAGCCAGAATCTTCTCCA